>NTHP01000169.1:0-12761 GCA_003416845.1 Oplegnathus fasciatus
AATAATTAGGTTAAAAATAATTTAATATGCTGCAAATAGCTTTTTATGTTTATTTATAGTTCATTTAGGCTACCAGGTAGAGTGCACTCAGTGCACTGGGGCCGATTTAGTTCATCTAGAGATAAAGTGCAGAAATTTGTTAAGGAACCGATAAGCAGAATCGAAATTTAAATTTCTTAATGATTCCTTTAGAATCTGAATTTTGGAACCAGTTCTAATTTGGAGCTGGTTCTCGATGCCCAACCCTACATGCACGAGACTCACTCTCCCTCTCCCACTCAGTCACTGACTCCCCAAACTAATTAACCAGCCCACCATTGTCCTGTTCAGTTCAAAATGGACATTCAAAACGGAATGTCCCAGTCAGACTGTGCTTTGTAGTAATGTGAAAGTTACACAAGATTGCAGCAGCTACATCTGAAGTACCGAATAGGAGTCGGAAACTGGAAACTGCACAAGCAAAAATAAAAACCAATAAAGATTATCACCTCAAATATAAGAAAATGTTTAAATCATAAGTTTAAAAACAGAAGTCATGATGGCAAAAGCTACAGTTACATGGCTCAGATTAAGGCCTAGCCCACATGTACACGGGTATTTTTAAAAACGTAGCTTTTTCTATGTGTTTTGGCCTTTTGTCCACACACAAATTGCATTTTAGGTCACTGAAAACAGACATTTTTGAAAACTCCTTCCAGGATGAAGATTTTCAGAAAGTCAGTGTTGACGTGTAGACATGTAAAAATGGGTAAAACGGAGCGTTTGAGAAATGATCACCTCAACTTCACCTCAATTCGCACATGCCCATTGTACCTTTGTGTAATGAGCATACGCCTGAAACAACAACAATGGTGGACTACCAGTTTGGTTAGCACTGTTAGGTCTAATTACAAAATAAATAATTAGCTACTCCTTTATTACTACCGCCAAAGGACAATAAGCTCACTATGCATGCTCAGAATATTCTTCTGTGGTATTTGATATATCGTTGTCGTAGACTTTATCGCCACCTACTGACTGGCATGCTTGTTTGAGTGTTTGGAATCGTTTCTGCGTTCTCGTGCGGACAGAATTTTTTTTTTAAGCGGAGGACAAAAATTTAAAAAATACCAGTGTACGTGTGTTGTCCTTAAAACCAAAAGAGAAAGAAAACACCACAGACCTAGACTTGAAGGCTTGATTAGGACATCCAGCACATCATAGAAGGGCAAGGGCTTCATCTGCACATCTGGGTGGACGGGGGGGATGAGAGGCGTTGGCTGCTGGAGGTTCATGCTGGTTTTGGTGTTGTGCCACACAGTTGTTTCACCAGTCAACAGGCTGAAGTCTGTGTTACATGATCGACTCCTGCTAACAGAGATGTCAGTGTTCACTACAGTTACCCCTCTCTCAGCAAAGATAAACAGTAACTTTATGGTGGTCAAATCAGGGTCAGATGTGTGTATAATCCTCGAGTAACGCTGGTGATACAGCTCCTTGATTTTGACTTGCACTGCTGGACTGCAAACACTCTTCAGCAAATGCAAAGCCCTCAAGAGAAGCTCATTTTTACAACCACTTTTGTTGTGCCCAACACAGCTTAGTAACAAATATCTGACACTCTCAAACTTGATACCACACTCTGGAATATAATGGAAGAAATAATTACACCAAGACGTGAAACACAAGCTGAGCACCACTGCCAAATATCCATCATCACGTGGGGCTTGGGTGTAGGCACGGCAGCTGTGATTTAGTGTTGAGGTGCCTACAGATATGTTAATATCGTTGGTTATCCCATGCATTTGTTCTTGTCTCCGCACAAACATATTTATATACCTGTGATGCTACATTGGTTGTTATCAGTTAGCTTCACAAATACCACTGTGTAGCCTAATGCTGTGCAACATGAAAAGGGACAATACGATTTATTAATGTGTGCACAAATTATTATTTTTTCCTATTACACCTTCCAGGCTCTATAGGTTTGGAAGCAAAATTGAACAAGTGTGACATTTGTAGGATAAGTAGGGTCAATTTTTGTCACCTACTTAAAATGACTTATGTCCACCATAAGGGCTTCAGTAGAAAACAACAAATTGCAAGGGGTGCACTTGATCAGTTTATCAAACAAACAAAACAGGCAGCACTCATTTTCAGGTTGTGGTAGGCGACTTCACCAGAGCACATAGCGAACTGATCAAACTCTGTGTATCCACTGTACAGCTTAAATCGGACGAAATTATGTAGGCTAATATCAGATGGACTTTTCTTGTAGATTAGTCATAGAAAATGAGAGCCTTGTGAGTTTCCCTTTTGTATCAAGCAGCAAAAAAAAGTTGTAACATGACGCATTTGACTTAATTTGCCTGCATGTTCTGCAATGTGACTATTACACATGCGCACATCGCAATGTCGATGCTGAAATGACATATCGTGCAGCCCTAGTCACAACAGGGAGGTAGCATAAATGTTATCAAGCTGAGGGATCTGTTTTGTGAGGTCTAACAGTTTCTGTCTCCACCAACACCAACTTAACAAAAACTCAGTTAAGACCATAAATGTTGGCAAGAATCACAGGAGTATAATAAAGTAGTCCTGATACAATTATATCTCCCATTAAGGTCAGCAATGACCCCAGGAAACAGACTTATGTATTAAAATTGCAACACCCCTAGATTTGCCCTGGAACGATGAATGATACACCTGACCAACGCATCTCCTCTGTAACTCAGCATAATCAGATGCCTTTAGACAAGTTTCCTGAAAATAGACAATTTGAGCCCCCAAATGTTGAAGACGATGATGAAGCACTTTACAACATGACTCCAACCCCTGCAATTCCAGCTAGCGAATTTGAGCCCTCTCCCCAACTGCTGTACTGTACTATGTTGGCTCATATGTCATGCATAGAGGTAAACGTATTTAAATACACGTGCACTGAATGTGGAATGTACAGTAACAATTAAAAAGTCATAGAGTGGAGACCAAGCCTTGTACAAAACACAACACATAACACACTTTAAATAGAAACAGGATAACGTTAAGTAACAAACTAGTAGATAGTAGTAATAGTAACAGTAGTAGTAGTACCATTAATACCAGTAGTAGTTAATAGTAATAAATAATACCACCTAAGAGGTCGTGACATGTAACTTATAAACATATAAAACAAGCACAGCTTAATTTCAAGCAACGTGTTCAAAGAAAGTAAAATACAAAATATTCTATTCCGGAGTAGGGCTGCAACTAATGATTATTTTCATTATCGATTAATCTGTCGATCATTTTCTCGATTAATCGATTAGTTCTCTGGTCCACAAAATGGCAGAAAATAGTGAAAAATGTTGATCACTGTCTCCCAAAGCCCAAGGCGGCATCCTCAAATGTCTTGTTTTGTCCACAACCCAAAGATATTCAGTTTCCTGTCACAGAGGACTGAAGAAACCAGAAAATATTCACATTTGAGAAGCCGATACTTTTTCTTTTAAAAAAATGACTCAAAACGATTAATCGATTATCAAAATAGTTGGCAATTAATTTAATAGTTGACAACTAATCGATTAATCAACTAATCATTGCAGCTCTATTCCAGAGTAACAGATCAATAAAGTTAGGCCGGCTAAGCATGTAAACAAGCCCTGCCCAATTATAAGTAATTATAAAACTAAACCAATAGCATCTCAGAGGCCTCTATTAATATGACAGACCATTCCATAGCAGTGGTCGGGTCCTCCAAGTTGTGTGTTTCTCCACTGGGCAGGGTGATCCTCAGAACCACTGGAAACAACAGTCCAAACCTGACACCAGGACAGGAGTGTAGTAGGCACTTCACTCCACCAAAAACAGCACGCTTTTTAACGTCAGATGCGGTGTAATCGTCGAAGATGTAGAGCTTCTTACTGCTGTGAAGAACAGGGGAGGCTCGGGATGCCCCCGAGGCTCGGCACAGAATCTCACTTTTGACCTGAAAGTAGTAGCCTTGGGTTGGGCGTGCAAGGTGAGGTGGGCTCTGTCCAGTATAGGTAGCTCATCCAGCCGAGAGGGTATTTCAGTAGCCCGGCAACGAAGTCGGTCGGGCACAGTCCCTCCAAACCCTACTTGCACTACTTGGATATTGTTTGTCCTCGATCTCCCCTCCAAGTCCTCACACTTGTCAGAGAGAAGTTTCAACTGCGCTTTTAGCGCATGCATCGCTGAGTCCAGGTCAGATAATTGGCTACTGTGAACGGTGCGTACCCGTTCTAGCTCGTGGATGGTCTGTTCGTGGGAGCTAACTTTCTGTTGCAGGGGTTTGACAGTGGTTTTCAACTCCTCTCCAACGGCAGAAATTTCAGATTTTTTGTCATTTATTTTGAAAAATGTAATTTTCTACATTTGTTTGTTTTCCTGAAAACATACCGAACCATGACCCCAAAACCAAGGTACATACAAAACCGTGAATTTTGTGTACCGTTACACCTTATTGGCTCATATCTCAAGTTCTCTGTGAGCAATCCTGTTTTAACTCAGTGGAGACTCTCTGCACTATGTCCTGAACATACACACCGAGTTCTTGATACATGTGCACGTGGCCGATCACATATTGGTTGGTGGGACCTGGAATCACTGCTTGCTGCTATATTTACAGCTGTACTTGCTGGTTAAATTTGAACACTATGGCATTTTCACAAGGGAAAAAAAGATGATTTTGATGGCATTCAACAAATATGGCTTTAACAAGGCTTTGGCATCATGACAATGACTACAACTCATTCATTTATTTATTTAATGTTTATTGTATGGGGACAAGTATGTAGCATAAACCGATACCACACACCACAGCGTTTATAGCCTAAGCTGACTTGCAAGGCCCGTCCCTAGATGGGCCTTTAAAATACAGAAAACTCAACAACAAATACACAAGAGACAAAACACAAACTCAACAAGAAAATACAGACAGAACAATACAAGATACAAACTATAATACAATAAAACACCATAAAACAATAAGCACCAGATCATTCATGACTACATGACTGAACCCTCTTCAAAAACTGTTTCAGTTTGAGTTTAACATGATCCCAGTCAGGATCCAGTTTAAGTTCTGCAGTTAAGGTATTCCACATGTTGATCCCCCGAACAGAAAAAGCTATTTGTTGTTGAATGCTAACAAAATAATCGCCTTTCCCTTACTGAATATGACGAGGCGCTCATATCTAACTAGCCAGCATAGAGGTAGATAGATACCCATTACCTTACAAAATGAACAGAAAATCCCAGGAACCTGTTTCAGGTGTTTAGAAAGACAAATCATTCATGAAAAAAGCCATTGAATCCCAGCTGCTGGAGGAACCAACAGCAGCCTGGAAAGGGGGCGGGACTTTAGCTCTTAGCATCCATAGCAGTTGTTATTCAGGTAGTAAACAACAAGACAACCAATGTTTGTGAACGTGGTTACTTCTTTTCTACTGCCTGAAACTGCCACAAGATGTCTTTGTAAGTCAATTGGATTTTGCGTAAGAAGCTGCCACAAAAAATTAGTCGACCTCAGTGACAGGTACCCTAGTACAGAAATGTGTTCATACCCAAAACACTGAATTTTCTGGTCACCAATTAAGGGGTTCCAGCGCCCCTTAATCAGCTTTACTAACACTTGATTACTAAACAACACGTTATCAAGCCAATAATCAGTTACTAAGCCAATAATCAATTAATGTTATCTACGGAGCAGCACAAATTCACTCAGCTTTGTGTTTGAAAAGAGTTGTTCACATTAAAAAGTACTGTTTAGACATAACAATACAACATAAAGAGCTTTAAATTTAATTGAATTTAAAATCGACGTTTAAATAAACCTAAAATTGTGATTGTAAAGACAGTAAAGCAGCCTGCGTTAACTTTTGGCTAACTGGTTGTATCCTCGTGATATTAGCTGCATGTCATCGATTTCGTTTAGAAATCATTCACTTAATCTTAAGGTTACTTAACAGCTGTAAACACCTATATTAATGTTACACACTTAGACGATGACAGCGTAACTAGACGCAGTTACAACTAATCTACAGTTCAGTATGGTTTCAGCGAGCTAACAAGGGACCTAACTAACGCTAAGGGACTGGCTAGTCATAAACTGTTAGCATTACAGCTAACTACCAAAACGCAAACGACCCGATCTGAAAATACATATTCCTGGTTAGCAGTACCGTATCCTCTTAGCCCATCACCTCGGGGCGTCATATATCTATCTGTTTATTCGTCACAAATGATTATTACATATTGCAATGTTGACAGAGGTTAATCACAATCACTGTTTTTCTTTTCGCCTACCCGAAACTCCTCATTCTCCGCCATCTTGTTGTTCCGGTCATCCCGCCCACGATGACTACTTCCAGGTGACGCCCGAGCGGGGCAGTGGATTTCCAGTGCGGAACCCCTCTGTGTGGGGCAGCCTACCAACAAGACAGTGGCGTCTTTACTTGGTAGGGCACATTTTGCTGCAAAATTGTTTACAATGTGCAATTTCCACTGTATCTTTCCAAGCCCCGGTTCTTGCCTCAAATAATGAATTTTACATTTGTCTCTGATTAAGTCAGAGCTGTTTTCCTGAAAGATAAAAACAAGTCAAATCGTTTGGCTGTAATATATTTACTACCTTTAAATGCATGTTTTTTAAAGCAGGATCATGTTGCATCTAAATTATGCAACACACGTTTTTCAGCCACACACATTTAGTACTCTATTTTCTTTAACTTTGAGAAAACTGTGAAACTGTGATATTTGGATTGAGTTTTACTTTGCATATTATTGCCTCCATATAAGCCCTAAACATACTATATCATATTTACTAACTAACTAAGTTACTAATATCTATTCCCATCACTGAAGATTTAATGACACCATATTTCAAAGTTCAAACTGTTGCTCACTGTAGCTGCTTTTAACTTTGGGAAAACAATACCTTTATCAAATTGTAGGATGCAGATGAAGACTGACGTCCACATTTGCACTGATCTTTTTCTCTGTCACATCCATCTAGTGTGGGTGAAAATACTGTTTAAATCTTTTTTTTTTTTGGTTAAAGTATTAAATATGGTGATTTAGTATTATTTAGCCCTTGTGGCATTTGAAATGAGAGTACGTGGTAAAAGTGTGGCCCTAACGATGGTCAAGAATTATCTTCGTCAACTGCAATTTAAAGGCATGTCCAGCTGTATTACAGTGCATCAATGTGTTTTTGATGTGTTTTTCTACTTGAGTAAACTTTTGATTTTTAAACTTAGACGTAAAGGCTTTATATTGATACAGGTTTGAGCTTTTTATTTAAGTTAGCAAGTCTAATTATTAGCAGAATATGTAAAATCCTGATTTAATAAAAAATATTAATCTGCTGTATGTAATCTACTTCAGGTAACATCTAGCCTATATCAACATGTGAAGTAGCCTAGGATTAGCCTAGGGTACATCAACTTCTGTGTGACAATGTTGTTCCAACAGAGACTGTACGCTGTTTCCCAAATAACAAACCCTAGGTCACCAGAGACATCAAGGCCCTGTTGAATGAGAAGAGGGCCTTCAGAGATGGAAACAGGGAGGAGGTGAACTCCAGCAGAACAATGCAAAGGATGGGTGGAGTGGTATGAGGAGTGTCACTGGCTCAAACAGACTGGTAGCCAGGTAATAAAGAGGGGCCTGGACTGGGCCAACAAGTTGAATCTTTTCTTGAACAGATTTGACGGTGGGGTCCCCGTTAACCCCTCGCCCAGCTCTTCAACCATCTGCCTCCCTCAATCCCCCTTTCCTACTGTCTCCCCTCCCCCACCTATTCTCTCCTTCAATACCATACCTGTCCTCCACCCCCCACCACCAGCTCCTCTCTCCAAAGCTTGTGCCACCCAGATGAGCGGAGTACTCCAGCACATCTTCAATCTGAGCCTGACTCTGGACATCCTGTCTGGTTCCTGTACCTAAGAAGGCGAGCCCTAGCGCCTCCAACGACTAGAGGCCAGTGGCCCTGGAGAGGCTGGTCCTGTCACACTTACGGCCCCTGGTTAATCCAGAAGAGCACCAATGCTGTGTACAAGAAGGGCCAGAACCGGCTCTACTTTCTGCAGAGGCTCCAGTCATTCAATGTCTGCAGTACCATATTGAGGATGTTCTAACAATCTGTGGTAGCCAGTGCTATTTTCTTTGCTGTCGTGTGCTGGGGCAGCAGGGTGAGGGCAGTCGACGCCAACAGAATCAATAATCTCATCAGGAAGGTTGGCTCTGTCCTGTGGGTGGAGCTTGATTCTTTGGTGGTGGTGTCAGAGAGGAGGATGCCATGCAAACTGCGGAGCATTCGCGTTCACATGATGGCTTCCTCGCGTATCCTGCGTCCGTTTGGAGCTTTAGTTGTGCACATGAACGGTAGAGGCAGTGTAGGGGTAGTACGGATGTGACAGGGTCAGGGGTCAGTAGGCACATCAGCAGCGACAACAATGACGGAAAGTTCTGACAACAAGCTAATAGACCAAGTCCACAATTACCCGCATCTGTTGCTTTTTCTGCCGTGATCTCAAAATTAACAAAATAATAACCTCCTCAAGTGTCGCCATGTTTGTTGTTTGCATCATGCAAATCTGGAAGTTCTATATGGTCTGAGTTCTCTGGTGTGCCCTCTAGTGGAACCCTCCAGTAACACGCAAAGTACAGAGGCAAGTATGTGAACAATTCCGTTGACAACGCAGCCGGTGTCCTGACAAATACAGCTACCGCTCAGAATGACCTACCAACTCAATGTGCGCATGTGCAGTGTGTTTCAGAGGGGTTAGGGTGATGGTTAGGCTAAGTTTAGCTACTGGCAGGTCATCCTGAGTGGGTAGCGCAAACTGTCAGAACACCGGTTTTCTATGGGAACGCGTAGTTAAAAAGCAAGTGTATCTCCACCCTTATCAGGGTCAGTTATTTATTTATGATCACCACAATTAACCCGTTGACATCTTGGAGTTGTTTATATTTTGGATTGCACCTTACCGTTAACGTGTTTATGCTCCTTACCGTTAACTGTCTACTCCTTTAGTCCTGGCATTCCGTATATTTTGGATTTGCAGCTTACTGTTAACCGTTTTATAATATTCATGGTCTACCATTAACCTGTTACATGTCAGCCATTGTGTACTTTTGGTTTTACACCTTACTGATCATCTTTATTCTTATTGTGTTATTTTGTTTATATTTGCACTCTGTATGTTTGCACTCTTTTCGACTTCGTGTTGTAACTGCTGCACAACATTTCTGTCGGGATGAATAAAGTACTATCTTATCTTATTGATCTTGATGGCTAATCCTCAACCCCAGGACCAGACCCATATTCGTGGCGCTGTGTATTCTGGGAACACACAGCAGTTTCAAGATGGCGGCGAGCAGGAGGCTGGCCAAGGTAAATCTCCCGATCCCGTTATTTTCATATAATTTGCAATGTGTTAAGAAGCATTGGCGGCTAATGGACGCATTGGTTCTTCGCCTTAACTCATAAGACGATGTTGTTGTGGGAAGAAGCATTTAGTGCCTGTTTTTAGCTGTAAACTTAATAAAAAGCGAGAGGTCACTACTGGCCACCTACCCGTCCAAATATTACCGTTAGGCAGCAAAGCACCGGCAAATTAGGCCACAGAGTCGAGAATCAGCCTTCTGAAGACGACCAAGAAACTGATGTTTCGTTTACTAGCCAACATTGGCTTTCATGCAGCTGTGGGGTGTATGACCGAGGAAGTGAGTTAGACGTGACCAACATAAGACCGTGAGCGAATATCCACGGCGTAAGGCGTTTGCCAGTCAGCTAACTTGCTAGCCTCCGACCTCAGCTGCGTTTCAGCTAGCTAACCAGCCAGCGAGCGTTAGCTAAACTCACAGTTAGCCAGGTTTCGGGGTTCGTCATTAGGGGATGGTGGGGATGCGCTTAGTGTAAATCCACAGCCAACTTTTTTCATCGCTGTGAAAAGCGACACACGGTAAATGTCTAGCAGCCAGTTTCGTTTTGAAAAGTGATGATGGCACATTACGCAAGGTGTGTGTTATCTGTTTGCATGTGATTAAGTTAGGTTGTGTGGCTCTCTTCAAACCCCCTGTTCCCTTATTCCAGCCAAATGACCATACTAGTAAATTAGCCAGTTACAACTCGAATCTGTTCATGACTTCAGTTGGCTTGTCTACAAAACAAAAAACAGCACAAAAACTCACTCACAAGTATACAAAATGTGTCGTATGACATTGGATATACTAAAGCATAGTTAGCTCATATTTTCAGTATTTAGTAGAACTCTTGAAATTGTACACTACAGTCACAAGCAGCTGTTCACAGAATGAGGAAGCTTTTATGTGAAAGTAAAAGTCATGAGAACTGCTACTGCTGTTAGCCCGTAAAAAGAGTTATGTGTTATTTATTAACTAGCCCACTTTTGATTTTGCATAATTACTCCACAATAATTCTGTTGTAGAAACTGTAGCGGTCATAACTGATTTTGAAGAACCAGAAGAAGCAACATTTCTCCTAACTTTTATTTTGTTACGGCAAAGTGGCAAATGCTTCCCCACTGTACGGCAACATATGACATCAGTGTACAGTTTGACACTTAAAACCATTAAAAAAAATTTTTGCTGATCCAACCCTGCATAGAAAAGCACAAATTAACCAAGTAAAGTTTCCTATACTTAATGTGTGTATCAGTGTGGCTGTTTTACTGCTTCTGTGATCACACAGGATGTACCGTGTGACTTTGTACAGGATCTAGTTTGAACCTGACAACAAACACAATAATATTTAGCTTTTAAAGCTAGTTGGCAGAACAGAACAAGAAAATCAGCCTGAAAAAAGACTGGGGCTGCGGTCAGATAGTCTTTTTTGCTTAAGAAGGTTCTTAACTGAGTGAAATGACCTGCAAGTATCTAAGTGATGTTCGAATTCTTTAAATGCTGAGGAAAGGTGCTTCAGTGCTTCCTTCCTTATCTCCTTTAGCATAGGGTACACTGGACATCCTTTACGAAAGGAAAGGAGATAATTCTGTGCCACAATTCCTTGCGGCAGCAACATTTAAAATGACGCACCATTCATCCTTTCACGACAACAAATCAGCATATTAACCAAAACACAGAAGTCTGTCTTTAAGAAAAAGGGATATGACACGTTTTTAGCCAGATGATGTTTTTAATTCAACATGTGTTGAAATTTAAGAATGATGGTATGTACAGTAGTAGATTTGTTGGCCTAACATGTTCTGCCTATTTTGCATAAATGTAACAATTATTTTCATACAATCATACTAATTGGGATTCATGTTGATACATATGAGTGGGCAGGAGGGTGAGCTTGAGCAACCATTCCCAATGTGATCATTTCATTTTTGTGTCAGGTAGCCTATATTCCTTTTTTAATTTCTATTCCAATCTTTGTAGTGAAGTAATATTTTTCACGGGTTGTCCACGTTTATACAGCCTGCATGAAACAACACGGTAAGAACGCACAGGGCGAGGTATCTAAGATGAGCTTTTAGTTGTCCATATTCAGAACATTGTAGTTGCACCACGTCAATAACATCCACCGTTGCATAATTAGGCTGTCTTCTCCTAAGTCCTTATGAATTCTCCGTCACATCTTTCCTTGACCTCATGACGTTTTCCATTGAGGTCATGGAAAAGTGGTTAGGAAAGGACATAGGACGTATTTTTTTGCCTATTCGACCACACCCTGAGGCTTGAGTAAAGTATTGCCTTGGTTAACAGCACCGTTTCACAGAGCAAAATAGGGCTGTTTTTTTGACTGTTACCTAGTAACTAAATTGATCACAAAAGATGAAACACTAAGAGGATCTGTCAGGCTCTGCTCAGCAGATGACAGTGATTGAAGATCAGGCTTACACATCATACCTTTGCTTTATGGGAATTAGTCAGACCGGTATTTCAAAATGTTGGGAAATATAATGTGTATGTACTTCTCTCCTACTTTAGCATGGAGAGCCATAGAATAGAATATTTCCCCATCTCCAAAACGGAAATGATCCAGTCAAATAGCAGCACTTGGACTAAAGTACAGTCCTTGAGTAAATACAGTTTTTTTCTGTTTTCTTTCCTGTCTTGACATTTTTCTCTTCTATAATATATATTGTCTGCTTGTTCTCTCAGGAACTTGACGAGATTCGCAAGTCTGGAATGAAAAACTTCAGAAACATTCAAGTTGAGGAATCAAACCTATTGTCATGGCAAGGGCTCATTGTTCCTGTAAGTAGCTGTTCCTTGCTTGACTGCCCTGAGATTTGTTGGCCCACGTTTCCTTCGCTAACCTCCTGTGCTCACTTCCAGGACAACCCTCCTTATGACAAAGGTGCGTTCAGGATCGAAATAATTTTCCCCACCGAGTACCCTTTCAAGCCTCCCAAGATCACATTCAAGACAAAGATCTACCACCCCAACATTGATGAGAAGGGCCAGGTGTGCTTGCCTGTGATCAGCGCAGAGAACTGGAAGCCTGCCACCAAAACTGACCAAGGTGGGTGTACTAGTGTTACAGAGGGCCTCTGTAGGTAAGCTGATGCTACATAATCACTTTCTGCTTTAATCTCACATTGTTACATGTCCATGCTTCTGCACAGAGCAGGGCTTTGGTTGAAATTGTTCAATAAAAGTGCTAATACAAGTTTTAGTGGCAATACCGAAACAAAACATTTTCAAAACACCTAAATAAGCTTAACATTAACACAAATATGATTTAATACTGGAAATACCTGAACAAACAATAATCTCTGATATTGTAATCCCCCCCCCCCCCC
>NTHP01000169.1:13203-65785 GCA_003416845.1 Oplegnathus fasciatus
CCCCCCCCCCCCCGACACACACAGACAATATGAGAAAAATACCATAAACTCACTGTAGCTACAACGGAAAGCATGTTCCTATAAAACATAAGATAACATTGAACAGAGTCATGACTGGGTTTGGACATCATCTGTTTACACCTCCTTGTGCACCATTAAAGATTCACCAGAGTCTAAAGAAGTGACAGGTTTTCAGGAAGTTCAAGCAAGTCATGGTGTTTTTAAACTGCACACATGATGCTGATTCTGTCTTGAGAAGGTTGGGAGGAAATAAGACGGTAGTTATCTGTGTGCTACAAAGTAGACTGTGTGACTGAGAACTGATTTTGGGAATATTGTACAAGGCCTGAAATGAGAAAGTGAACTAGTGCTCTGGAATTTTTCAGTAATTGTTCAATAATATGACACATCTCCAGCTGCTTTCATGCTAAAGAAATATAATTAAAAACAAAAATAAAATAATAACAAATGTCATTGAAGGCTAGTTGTATATAACTGTTCTCATCATGGCATCAGTAGGTAGGCTGAAAGGTAAAGAGAGCGGGGAGAATAAAAATGAAGCTGACCAGAGACAGAAACGTAACCATGTTTCATTGTGGTTACTTAGTAAATTAAAACATTACAGATACAGCTCTCAGCAGCACTTAGGTAATGTCCTCATGCAGATTTCTTGTCAAGAGGCTGATGGATCTCAGAGGTGAACTGAAATTTGACAAACTTCTGTTGAACTGTAATGAGGTTCATGACATCACTTGCTGAGTTGGCTGGTTGAGGGACAAACCCACACAGATCTTTATATGTAATGGACCATACCAGTGTTTTTGCCTGTTTAAACCAAATATTTTAGCTTTTGTAATATTTAGAAGTTTTCATTTTCAAAATGAAAGTGATACACCCAACACTGTAATTATGTATTTGCTTGTAAAACAACCTTCTCAGGACCAATTTCCATGGTGGAGATACATTCCTTGGCATGTGTTACAACTCAGTGTTTCCCATACATTGATTTATTTGGACCGCCACAATATCAACATTGACCACCACATATTGATTTTCTATTTTTTTACTATTTAAAATGGGTAAAATCTTATTTCATTGTAGTGCTGTGCACAGCGCATCGATCCGTTCAGCCCCTCCTTACCCCGCTCTTGCTCCCTTTCTCACAAACACATTGACAATGGACCTGTCTGTGAATAGCCCCTCCTCTCCGTTCACACTTTATGTTCTTAACACAACACTGTCAATCTCGGAGACCCAACTCTTCAAATAAGTTATTAGCAAGCATGTAGCAGCCTAGCTAGTAAGGATAGCTATAAGTTAACGTTAGAATACAGCTGGGTTGGCGAGGTCAGCACGCTGTATATAGCTGCTAGTCAATGTCGACTGTTCATGCAGGTGGATGTCGTTAATGTTAATTCTTTAACTCTGAGGCTGAATGTTTGCTCCCTCAATCCAGATGAATATTGAAAAGTATTTTCAAAGACTCAGAAGGGCTCGTCCCGAGGAAGCACACAGACAGTCTGGACCAGAGGTATGAGCAAAACAAAGTACCTAGAAACTTAAGAAAATACACGTGGAAAAGCTGAACACTCCGACCAGTGTGATCAACTATCCAATCAATTTATCTCGAATATTTCCAGACTTCAGCCAGTGCTGCTGTGGCAGCTGACGCAGCAAGAGAGGGTCAGGAAGGGATAGCTGTAGCTAATGAAGAGAGAGATGAGAGGAGGAGGACAGCAGCCAACATGTTGCTGCTGTGGTGGGAGAGCCAGCTAGGGCAGAAGCAACAGGTGAGACTGACAGCAAACACAGAGTGAAAGTAACACAGTGAAGCAATGGAGCTGTATTGTTCACATCTTTATTTGTCACAAAGTACTTGGCAATTAAACTATGTGCAGTGGAGCACCTTATATATGGTATATACCCACCACCGCCAGGCTCAGGGACAGCTGCATCCCTCAGACCATAAGATTCGATTTATGTATATTCTATTTTATATTTTATTTTAGTGTGTTTTATTTTATATATACTATATTCTATTCCTATATTTTGAACTTTTGCACTATTTTATATCTTATGTCTTAGGTTCTCCTTTTACTTGTGTGATTTTCTTTATACATATTTTTTTAGCATGGTTGGAGGGAGCCTGAGATTTAAGAATTTCATTGCCAATGACTGCTTCTATGTAATTATTGTGCTCATGACAATATAGATCTTAAATCTTGAAATATCTGAGCAGTTTTTTTTTATTTTTTTATTTACAGAAGTCTGACAAACATCCACTGATTATTAGATCAGTTCTCCTGTACAGCTCTGGGGTCAGCTGGCCATCTTATTATGTCATGGGAACTGATCAGAATGTGTTGGTGTTTATGTTTTATTATTTGTTTTGTAACAGTATGATCATATATCATAACAGGAGTTGTCTGAGTGTGGCCATTCAAAACGTGCGCCATCCAAAACACAGTCACAGTGGATACTCAAATGGTCAGTTACTCTATTACTCACAGTCCATTTTTCATATGACATAGGCTTATTATTGTGTACCAAGCTAAATATTCAAAATTATATTACCAATAAAACATATTTATTTTAGATATTACATAGTTGGTTGAAAAGTTGTATTTTAATTCATATTTACAGTATAAATCTGCTTCCAGAACAACAATGCAAAAATCAGCAGGTTTAGTGATCATTTGTGGTAACTGCAAATTATAATAACTCAAGAAATGAGCAATTACCTCCATCGTACTGATAAGTTGAGCATCAGTGCCCTTGCAGTGTTTCACCATAGAAACATCAAGCTAATGTACTGCTGTAATACACAGTAAGCTAGTTGAGCTAGTTGTAAGCTAGTTTATATGGAAGTTTTTATTTGACTTTAATAGTTGTAACCCACAGAAGACAATCCACAAATATGTATCATCATCCACAAATATTTCACTCTCCACAAACATGTATTTTTTTTATTTGTGTTGTGTAAATTCATATCCACAAAAATACAGAGCAATTTGCAAATGCGCATAACTTACTCTGTAAACACGTATCTTAATTTCACATAAAAATGATACAGGTTTTACAAATGTAAATACTTTCACCACAGTGATGTACATGTAAAGTCACATTTATGCATTTGTGGATCCATTAGTACACATGAAACGGGTTTTGCACATTTGTGGATCACTTCCTGTCAGTTTGTGGGCCATGTGACATTTGTGACTTCCTTCCTATTTGTTTGCAGATTTTTGTCCAATTCGTACCGCAGATCTGTAGAAAAAAATCCACAAATGTGAGGTGCAGTTACTTAATACACCAGCAGGTGGCCACATTCCCTCACATGAGCTGACAGAAGTACAGTCTGAAGAAGCTAAAACAAGAGTCTACCTAGCATAATAATGTAATAAATACAATAGTGCACTTTGAATTTATTGTGGTACATTAATAATTACACTGTTTGAATAAATTTAAAAAGTTAAAAAAAAAAGTAAATTTTAATCAAGTAGTATTTATTTGCACTAATAAAAAGTAATTCAATATGCAGTAGGCTAGTATTTAAGTTGCAATTTCATGTATTCAATATAAGTGTATTATATGTTAATACCTAAGAGTAAACAAAAGGTGCATTAGTTTTAATAATTGAAATGCAGTATTCCTGAGTGGGCTTTATATAATGCAAAACTACTATGCTTTTCATATACTTTTAAAAAGCTTTCTTTAACAACTCTGACAGGTAACATATATTAAACATCAACAAATGTATAGGGTACAATATACTACTTTGATTATACTTCATATCAGACTGTATACTACAGACACAGTTCTCAAAAGTAGGCTCATATTTATTTAAATATAAATGTACATTGTGATAAACTATTCGGAAGTAAACTATATACTTTTACAGAAAAGTTTAGATGGAGATGAAAATCAGAGAATAGTCCAGCTAGCCAGCAGCAGTAGAATGCAAGTGTTGATGGTGGCTTGGAGTCCAGCGATTTTAACAGCTGGGACAGGTCGAAATGAGGCCAAGGTGCTGCTGAGAAGACAGGGAGAAAGAAAGGGATGAAAGGGTCGGTGATAACGCTGAGAAAATCCACAAGTCACATCATTCCCATAATCATGTAGCAGAAACGCACCAGTGACATCATGGCTTACAAAACATTTAACCTTTAAATTACTGTCACTAGGATAATGATCATTTTGCATTGCTCGGGCCAACTGTCCTAATTTTGATTCCATCACTATAGAACCAGAACGTTTACTGATCACCTGACAGCGGTAAATGTAGGCTGTTGAATTGATTGGTAATTCCAGTTGTAGTGTGAATTACCAATTATTGTGAAATCCATACATACATGTCCTATATCATATCCAAGCCTTACACTTAATGTCCTAGCCTTACACAGCGCTGCAACCTTGCCAAAACAGAACAGCTAATGCCTCATTCTGACATTAACATTGGCCAAGTAAGTTTACAGTTGTCAACATCTATTGCTGCTATTCATGCCTCACACATAAATTCTCTCTGTACCTGAACTAAATGATCTAATGTGAGCTCGCTTGTACACAACTACCACTAAGTTAGCAAACTGTAGGTAACACCAGTAAGTAAGGAAGCACAGCACACTCACTTGGAGATGACAGTGATGCACCCGATCCTGAATCACGACCGTTGGGTTAAATAAAGATGCCCCACTTTGTCTTTCACCTCCTGGTTGAAGCCAGGATGCTGTTCTCCTCCTGTTGTACGATGCAGATTCTAGGTAGACTCTTGTTTTAGCTTCTTCAGACTGTACTTCCGTCAGCTCATGTGAGGGAATGTGGCCACCTGCTGGTGTATCAAGTAACTGCACCTCACATTTGTGGATTTTTTTCTACAGATCTGTGGTACGAATTGGACAAAAATCTGCAAACAAATAGGAAGGAAGTCACAAATGCTCTGTATTTTTGTGGATATGAATTTACACAACACACATAAAAAAAAATACATGTTTGTGGAGAGTGAAATATTTGTGGATGATGGTACACGTTTGTGGATTGTCTTCTGTGGGTTACAACTATTTAAGTCCAATAAAAACTTCCACAAGTTAACACCGTAGCTAACTTTGTGTCGAAGATTGAAGAATCTTATATCTGCAGCGGAGGTGGGTGTGTGTTCCCAGCTTCGAGACATTTACAGTAGGCTGTGTGAACCAATCAGGACTTGAGTTTACTATAGCCGGCAATAGCGACCAGAAGTTTAAAGACAAAACCGGAAATTGAACAAATGGGCCGCATAAGGTCAATACTCTGGCTCAAACGGATGCATTACAACAGTCATTCCACAGAGAGTGTGATCATCTTGTTGTTGGAGCTTCTCACAATCATATTTGCTCTGGCATTTTCTTGTGAAAGCGTTTCTAGTTTGCAGAGTGACTTCTTTGCCAACTACTTTTTGTTTACTAACTAGTGTGTGGGTCTTCCAACCCTGATCATCCAATGAGAGCTCACATCTGAGTTCCACGTAGAGGAATGGTGTGTTAAGTGCTGTCTTCCACTCTGGAGGCAGCAGAATAATTTTCACAGCTCATTCAGTACAGCTCACTGTCACATTTATGACAAAAACATTCATGTCTGATAATTATTTTTATTCCCTGTTGAGTTTCCCAGCACCGTAGCTTATGAATGCAATGCTATGTGGCAGTTGAATGGTGAAGCTCTGTTGTCAGACCCTCACTTCAGCACATGAAAGCACCACCAGGAGAGATTCACAGATCACTCCGCCATTTGCTATTCAAACTAAAATGAAGAAACTTTAAAGGAAACCAGTGCAGATGTGTTTTCCTTATGATGTATTAGCTTTGTTACATATCTGGTTTTGACAGTGTATTAAAATGTACTGAAGCCAAAGGGCTCCTGGAGGGTAGGAAAAAAGATTGTCGTCAGTCCTGTAAGTTGTAAGCACATAGGATTTACTGGGCTGATCGTGCAAAATCACGGGTATGGTCCTTCTAATTCAGTCTCTTTACTGCCAGCTTTACACAGCACCACTGCGAAGCTAGGGGCCATAGTCTTGTTAGGAAAAGCAGTGTTCAATCTAACTTGATTTCTTTGGCTGTGTGTGTCTTGCAGTAATTCAGTCCCTCATTGCGCTGGTGAACGACCCCCAGCCGGAGCATCCCCTGAGGGCAGACCTAGCAGAAGAATACTCAAAGGACCGTAAAAAATTCTTGAAGAATGCTGAAGAGTTTACAAAGAAACACGGCGAAAAGCGGCCAATGGACTGATCACCTGACGAGCGTGTAGCCCTCTCTCTGTCTGTTTCTCCCCCTCTCCTCCTGTCTCACCTGCCCGACCACATATCAATCTTCCTCTCGCCTCCCTGCTCTCCCCCACACCTCACCACCTTTCTCGCTCACTCTCCTCCTCCCTTCTCCCCCCCACCAGTCCTCTCTGCAGCCCAGGAGCCGCCCAGCTGAAACCAGGCAGCGGCAGCCTCAGCCTCCTTCCCCATCCAGGACTCTCTGTGGATCAGACAGCTTCCTCCCCTTCCTCTTCCTACTTCTCCTCCTCATCTTCAGCCATAAATCTCCAGACCATTTCTAACTTTCTACTCTTTTCTTAATGTGAAAAATGGAAAAAGAAATGCTAAGGGAACATGATGTTCAGATGAAGAGTTAGATGGAAATACTCAGAGTAATGTGTTAATTTTCTGTTGGCTTTTCCTCTATATAAACAACTCTTGTGTAAAATAGATCTCACTTAGACATGATTTTTCCAAAGTATTTTATTTTTTGCAGAGCAGGAAACTGGTTGATTACTCTTTTTTTCTTTTGCCCCATCATCAATAATCTTTTAAGCTAAAAAACAAACGTGACAGAAAGAATAGAAGCTGTAGCTAGGACCTGGAGGTGCTGACTGAAATGTTTCCCTCACTCACCTCCACTGCTTCTAGACTTGCACTGTACTCTATGGGACAATCCCTCACATCTCCTTCCCCACAGTTTGCAACCCACTGAGCAGAAACAAACTATGGCAGGCCATACATGAATTGAATTGATACTGCTGAAAATGCTACACAAGATTCTTGAGTGTTAAAGTAAAAAAAAATGGTTTCCAAACACTCCAAACATGCATTTATCATCAGCAGGCCCTTAAAGACAAATTGAACAACACTGTCCCATCATTTTCTCAGATGTACTTTGATGGGCTTTTGCAACACAGATCAGTTGCACTCTCAGACCATGTTGTTAAAACTGTTTTCTGCATGACAAATTTGCTTTCTCCACTTTCAGTTGTTTTGATTGGCCCTTGAAATTGGTAACATGGGAAGAACCTGTTTGTTTAATTTGAATCTTCCACACATCTCCTCTCCCAATATTGGACACCCCAGTATAACCACCTATCATACTAGAAACAGAGCCCTTTACCACACTGAGACCTATTCCAGCGGCAGATCGACAGTCAGCTGTCCAGCTGAAAGGGACCTAACTTGTCGGAAGAGGGGGAAGGAGAAGCTGGAGAAGGATGCACTCAGCTGCAATGAAGCTCAGCTCCTTGAGGCGGTCCTAGAAACAAGCACCTTGAAGGCAGCTGGGAGAGAGGGCTGGCTGTCCGGGGATGTGTCAGGACAGGGACTGCAGTGGCCAAAAAACCACCATGTAACAACTGTTTGATCTGGTCCCAATATTGTTTCATAATAAAGATGGCTAACCATTTGGCCTCACTGTCTGCCTGGTAGTCAAGTGGATGTTGCACGTGTTTGGCTTTTGATCAGTTGACAGAGGAGCAGAACTAATCCAAACCCATCAACATGATTTGATGAACAATTTGGCTGAAATTAACTTGAAGTGAATTTAATTTAATTAACGACATTATAAACTTAAATTACTTACTTGTGATTATACAGTTGCTCCATAATTTGACAAAAAATCTCAACTTAGGTCCAGTGATTTGTTCTTGTTTTTTTCTGGTGCTTTTAACAGCATCTCACGGTCTTCCTAGCCCAGCTCAGGGTTTTATGCTGCAAAGATGTATGTAAAGGTGTCCAGATAACACAGTAAAGCTGCTTCTTGGCACAGGTCACTTGTGTGTAACTTTGGTTCAACACAAATGTATGAAGTAGTTTCTAGTAGTCAAAGTTTAATCTGAATTAAAAGTACAGAAGCATTCTGTAGAAAAAACTATTCAGTTTCTTAAGTTAAAGTAGCAATGTAAAAATACTCCATTATGGG
The DNA here is from genome assembly GCA_003416845.1 of Oplegnathus fasciatus. NCBI lineage: Eukaryota > Metazoa > Chordata > Actinopteri > Centrarchiformes > Oplegnathidae > Oplegnathus > Oplegnathus fasciatus. The sequence continues at coordinate 21,414 of NTHP01000169.1, forward strand.
TAAAAGTCCTGTGTTCAAAATCTTACTGAAGTAAAAGTACAGAAGTATTTTCAGCAAAATGTACTTTAATTATTAAAAGTAAAAGTACTTGTTATGAGCCCCTGAGTTTCATATTATTCTATATTATTGGATAGTTAATACTAAGCATTTTACTCTGTTAGCTGGCAGCAGTGAATCAAATCTTATATATATACATATATATATTATAACAGTGAGTCATTTTAAAAGTTCAGCAAAGCCACAAGTAGTAAAAAGTACAATATTTCCCCCTGAAAATGTAATAAAATAAAAATAACAACATGAAATATTATTTAGTATATGTACTTAGTTGCTTTCAGCCACTGGATATTTAGCACTGTGCCATGTTTTGCTCAGCATGCACTGTGGGATTATTGTGGCTGTCTGTCAGGTGAAAAGCAAGCCTTGACATGTTTGTACTAATCCTCATTTGTCAGTGTGTTACAACATTGGCTAGTCCACTTTTAACATTTAATGCAAAATCAGAATTGTGTTTGCATCTTCATCAAACTGAATAATGTGGGTTAAAGTTACTGATTGGCTTGGTCCCTGAACTCATTCTCCACCAGAGCTGGAAGAAGTATTCAGATCCTTTATTTAAGTAAAAGTAAGTACTCAATATGCAGCATTATGGTCCTTGTCATTTTTAATCATATATTACAATATTTGATTATTATTATTATTGATACATTAAGATATAAGCAGGATTTTAATGTGAACATGGATTTAGTTTGAACAATTTTCCATGATCTGGGTAATGTATTCTACAGCAAAGCAACATATTATATAAGCTCACCATAGGTTTTGTATGTAAAAGTTTAATCTTTGAAGTAACTAGTAACCGTAATTGTGAAATAAATGCAGTGGAATGAAATGTAGTGGAACAGAAGTGTAACATTGCATACAATTAAGGCACTCAAGTAAAGTATAAGTAACTTAAGTACAGTTCTTGAGTAAATGCACTCAGTTGCTTTCCACCACTGTCCTCCACTAGTGTCCAGCTCCCAGCCGTGGTGCCTCCAGCCATGAGGGGTCATGTCTATCTCTCTTCTGAAAGGTGATTGATATGTATGGCTGTCTACACTGTCCCAACAGGGACAGCAGTGACTAGGACCTCGGTGCAGAGAAAATTGAGAATGAACATTAAGATAAGAGAAAAATGTCAAACAAATTTATGAATATTGCTTAATGAGATATGTTTTGTTCCCTCTCAAAGGGTACAAGATTGCAACATTATTTATAGATACATGTTGGTCACTTGGGGCACATATAATTGTTCTCTTGAAGGAACAAATTGTAGGTAAAGCCCATTTTGTACTCTTAAAGGTACACTTTTTCCTACTCTTCTCTACATTGTATGTGTGTTGGTGCTCACTGTGATGATCACCTTATACTCAAGTCACTACAAATCAATTTACAAGTGTTTCCATGAATAAAACATACTAACCCAACTCTAATACAGAGATTTGGACACGTATTAAAGTTATAATCTCGAAGATTTTCATTTAAATAAATGTCTGTTAAGTCACAATCTATCGCCGAATGAGGCAACACAATGGTGACTGAGCCTATGGCCCACTCATGAAAGCCTGCAGCATTTGCAGTATTACGACCCGGGTGTCAGTAGCTCTGCCCTGAAACAGAAGTTGAATGACTTTGATTTCATTTTCATGCTTTAGGTTTTTCAAACCATTTTTGGCCTCACTGAACCACTGTTCCAGGTACTTCAGAGCAAAGCGTTGTACATTATAAAATGAGATGAAAGAGTCAACAGCAATCTGAATGCTTTGAGAGCTACCCAAAGTAGTGAAACATTCAACCAGCTATAGGAGAAGACGGTGCAGACTGTTGGAATACCAAACATTACTGTCGTGCCTGGGAGGATTTTGAGCTAGGAGTCAGTACAGATGCCGACCAAGAGGCCGCAGGCCCCATGGATTCCTACCGACACTTATTTTTTCCAACTACTTGATGGCATTGTGCAGCATATGAGACAAAGATTTCAAGACATGAAGAATCTTGAGTTTTTTTCATGCCCTGGATAATGAGTCGTTTAAGATGTACTCCCAGCCTACAGGATTCCCTGGCCGCGAGATCTCTCAGCTGGTTGAGACCTACCCACTTTCTGTTGAACAGAGACTAAGAAATGAACTGCAGGTCATCTATGCGCATGCCCTCTTTCGCAAGGGAGCTGCTGGAGATGCCTATAAAAGATGAACTGACCACTGCCTTATCTGAGGTTTGTAAGCTGCTGAGGCTGATGCTCGCCACACCCGTTTCAAGCACATCTCAGTCACTGAGCATTTCGCCACAATGAAGGGTAGGAGAATGTCCTCCCTCTACAAGTAGAGGTGAGTCAAAAAAAAGATTTATTTGTTGACGCACAGCAACATGGCCTGTCTGGGCCTTTGTTTTGATAATGTGGGTTGTTGTCTTTAAAACATATTTTCTTGTTATATGATCCATCTCATGTTTTAGTCATTGTTATTTTGCAAAAGGTTATATACATCGTTTTATATATATTCTGGGCATGATCACTGAGTTGTTGTCTTAATTACTTCACTTTGATACCCCAAAGAAATGGAATTCACATTACAGCAACATACCGCAGTAGCACTGTGTTAATATCCAATTAATTGTGATATTTATACACAATTGGATGAATCTGAAAACCTTCAACTATGTGTTTCTTCTTTTGATGACAAGAAGAAATTCAGAGGCAGTGTCATGTTTTAGCCTGTATAGATCTAGTGTGTGATTGTGCATACATCTTTTAGATTAGCATTGTTGTTTCTTGCTGATTGCCGTTATATTGTTGGAGATGTCCCCTCATAGGGGTATGCACATAAATCCTCTGTCACTAATAACCAGTGCTTATGGCTGTGAGAAATTTGCACGTGTTGTTGTACAGTATTTGGAGGGAGAAAATAATAGGTCTGTCGTCATTTAATCCCATGATAGTGGGTTTCTTAGGGACCGGAATGATTGTGGAGCGTTTGAAGCAGGAGGGAACTTCACACAGCTGCAGCAATCTATTGAAGATCTACGTGAAGATGGGGGTCAGCTGGTCAGCACAAACTTTCAGACTGGAGGGTGACATGCCATCTGGGTCTGGTGCCGTCCAGATCTTCTATCTGTGAAAGAGCTGACATAGATCCTCCTAGCAGATCCTGAGTCCAAGTAGGCGGTAGCTGCTGAGCCTTCATCATTCTGTTAGTGTGGATGATCTGTGTAAAATATAAAGTGTTAATATTACCTGAAGCAAACAGGGGAAAAAAGAGAGGAGGTGCTTTTTACAGCCTGCGGAGCTCATAAAGTCCCGTCAGAAAGTTATCTTGTGCGGACAAGACAGCCTGATAATTCAGGGGCTCCTTACAATCCCGTGTCTGTGTGCAAGAACAGCAAGAATTTCATCGTATGACATTTCCAGGTGTAAATAGAACTTGATCAGCTGAGTTCTCTCCATTATCTGGTGGCTGTGTGCTTCTGAAGTCGTGACAGACTTTATAGTAAATTATCTTGTGCGCACAAGATAGAAAATGTCACCTTTCGGGACTTTAGTGGCTCCGTAAGAGCCGATTCAAATCCGAAACTCTGAACTTAACCTGGTCCGGACCAGGTTATGTGTTCAGCATAAGTTACCATGGTGATCTAGCCAGGTTAAAAGAGAGCCACCTTCGTGACATTGCAAACTCTGGCTCTAGGCTCAACATACCTCACTAACCCATTAATCTCGCTTCGTAGTACATCCCTCTGGATAGGAAACAAGAGTTGTAATTTAGGAAATCTCTGTTGTCAAGCAGCAGACAGAATATTTTTGGATCCAGATAGTCAGAGACCTTGTGAAATACTTTCAGAACAGCAGTAAGTTTTATTAAACCACCTTCTGGGTTTTTCAAAGATTGAAGGGTCTTTTTTCCCCCCAGAAAAATAGATGCTCAATTCTGTGACCACACCTCACCCAGGCTGACTCGCCTCGCCAATAACTTCAAGCTCTTCTAAGCAAAGACTAGGAGGAAACAAACTACAAACTAATGGGCTGCTGTCACTTAGCATCTGATTAGCTCAGTTGTGGGTTAGTATGGGTTCAGCCAAACACTAAACAGCTACAGTATGTGTTACATTAAACTTGATTGTCAAAATGAGCACAGCTGACCCGCAGCTAAACCATATGTATGATGAAGTTACCTGATAAAGTCCACCTCACACTGGTGTTTCAGAGGAATAAAACCTAAATGCTGTATGGTCACTTGGAAAATGGTAATTAACATTCTCTACTTCTGCTGACCATATCAGGAACTGCTGAGGAAAGAATTTAGATAAACAACTGGGACAATATACAGTGCATGTTTTATTGTGTCTAGTGGCAATTTTAATTATCACAAATGTAAATTATATTGTAGAATATTCTGTCCTTACAATAATAACTCTTCAGTCTACTTTACAATCTACCACAGAATCAATAACCTGTCACATATTATCTTACATTAATATTGCAGTGAGAAATTGGTCTAATAATGCATCTATGATCATTCTTTCTGTAACTTATAGCCTCAGGCAAGTAAACAATTCATGTGTCTACACACACTGGACTCGTGCTGCTGCATTATTTAATACATGGCCAGTGTGAATGACCTCTTTAGAGTCAAATTAATACAATTATTTGAGCTGTATACATTTAACCTGAAGCTGAATTTCAGACCTTAAAGGACAGGTTCAAGTCAGTCTTTAACCATGCTCACATGTACATATAGACGGGTGACAAATGAAAGCAAAAACCAACATAAAGTGTCTCAGTAAGGTGTTGGGCCACCACATGCTGCCAGAACAGCTTCAGTGCTCCTTGGCATTGATTCTCCAAGTCTCTGAACTCTACTGGAGGGATGAACACCATTCTTCCAAAAGATATTCTCTCATTTGGTGTTTTGATGATGGTGGTGGAGAGCGCTGNGTGACTGTGAAGGCCATAGCATATGATTCACATCATTTTCATACTCATCAAACCATTCAGTGACCCCTCGTGCTCTGTGGATGGGGGCATTGTCATCCTGGAAGAGACCACTCCCATCAGGATAGAAATGTTTCATTATAGGATAAAGGTGATCACTCAGAACAACTTTGTTGTAGCCAAGGCTATTATGAGGCCTCAGCAGTCTGACTTAGTTAGATCAAGTGGATATCTTCCCAAGTTGAGTTCAAGGGTTCAAGGGTTCATGTATTTATCATTATACAACACAGGGTTATATAACGAAATGCAAGCTGTAGTCCCTTCATGCTACACACACACACAGAAAACCTTAACTATGTTGAAGTACGAAGGATGAGTTGAGGAGTCTCACAGCCTGAGGAAAGAAGCTGCTCTGGACTCTGGTGGTATGGCAGCGGATACTTCTGTATCTCTTGCCAGACGGCAGCAGGGTGAACAGGCTGTTGCTGTCGGGGTGGGTATTGTCTTTTAGTATCCTTCGGACTCTGGGCAGGCACCTCACCTCACTGATATCACTGATGCTCGGTAGATTGGTACCAATGATGTTCTGGGCGGTTTTTAATCACCCACTGCAGAGTCCTCCTGTCCTGGGCCGTCCACAAACCATTTTGTAACGTTTCCAGTCAGGATTGCTTTCTATTGCTCCTCTGTAAAAGAATTTTGCCTTCTTAAGTTTCCTTAAGAAATGCAGCCGTTTCTGAGCTTTCTTAACCAGGATGGAGATGTGTGATGCCGATTCCCCGGAACCTGAAACTGTTCACTTGCTCCACCTTAGCTCCACTGATGTAGACAGGGGTGTGTGTCTTATGCGCACTGCGTGTGCCCTCCCCAAGCACACAGAGTTTGGTGGCACAATAGCGCTAGGTCTCCCACAACCACACAAAACAATCACACAATTTCATAATCATACTACATTTTCAAAATCACATTTACTCTAATAGGCCTATTTTAAAAACAAAAATACTTTACACATTAAAAAAAAGATATTAATAAATAGGGATGTCCTGATCAAGTTTTTTTGCCCCCGATCCCGATCTGAGTCATTTAATACTGAGTATCTGCCGATACCGAGTCCAGATCCGATACTTGTATTTTCCTAGATAATACAGCCACACAGTGCACACTTCAAGTACATTAAAGTTATTAAAATCAATCCAGTGTATTGTTGTCTTTAGCTGCATGTCTATTTCTCTCTTCCTGTAAATTCTTATTGGAACTGTGTGTAACATGAGCCACTAGAAACCGGAATCACCGGGGCTCCTTGAATGTGTACACGTTCCTGGCCAATGAAGCAGATTCTGAAATGCTCTTTTTTGTGCAAGTGGCTTCTAGCTCATTTGGTGGCATACACATGACTGTATTAAGTAACTGAGAGTTCATTAGTTGATTATCCATTAAGCATTAACTACAGACTCATAGTGACTTGTCATTTTTTACTGATGAGCAACAGGAATTTGTGATGCATGTTTTAATTCAATTATTGTTGAATTTTTAATTATTATATTATTATTATTCAATCATCATTAGTTGTAATGGTTAAGGTGCATAACACATACGTGCAACATCCCCGCTTTGATTCCAGTTGTGGACCTTTGTTGCATTTCACAGGCCTCTCTCTCCTTCACTTCCTGTCTGCCTCTCCACTATTACTGGTCCAATACAGGCAAAAAAGCAAAAACACACAAAAAAAGAAGAAAAAAAATTCCTCCCAAAAAGTCTTCATGAGTTATGCATTACTTAAGCATGTGTTTTTAACTGTCTTACCCATAAACATCATTAATAAATCTTTACCACATGTGAGGCGACAAACACAAACCTCTTCAGGGTTCATACTGCAGCAAAAAATGTGATGCTATTACAAACTCCTGAAAAGAAAAATGGATAACACCACAAGTAACAGGTGTCTGGCCAGCAAAGGATTATGGTACATACAGTGAGAAAAAAACATTTAGAAGGTATAGAAGTGATTGGGCAACACAAATACATTCTAATGTTCAGTGTTAGTGGCACCAGTCTCACATTGGCACAAAACACATTCTAACATGTAGCACTACATTTCTTCATAAAAGCAGACCTACATTATGTTTTGTCTTTTCTTGGTCCTTGGTCTGTACATCCTTGAATTTTGAAGTAGTGAGAGAAATCAGATTTTCCTTGCTCTTTGTCTTTGAGGAATATACTAATTGGATAACTAATTGCCCACATGGACATTATAGATAACGACATTGCATTTGGTATTGGTGATTAGGCTCACTGAAAATTAAAATGTTAAGAAAGTACTAGGAAAGTAGCTTTTCAAAAACAACATGCTTTGCTCTCAGATCATTTATTTAGACATAATTTATTAGCTAACACAGTTGGATTTGCAAGCTGTCCAGTTATCTTTGTGCCAATTCAAATATAGTAATGCATAAAAAGTTTCAACAGAAATTCTATCAAAATATATGATTTCAAATACCCAGACAACAGCTATAAATATTACAAACATACTGTACTGCTACAGGTGATTCAAAATGTGAATGTTAAAATAACATTACACATAACAGATACATACTTGTCAGGTGATTAGATGCTCAATGGTACTTGTGCTACACAGACCTGAGATCATTGGAATTCATCCCTCCACCCTCTTACATAAAAAACACATGGCTTGATTAACCTGTTAGGGGGACAAAACTACATTATAAAAACCTAAGTTGTAATGAATATGTGCAATAAACAGCATGTGGGTAGTGCAATACATTGATCTGTATCAGAGTACTGTAAAGCAGCACCTAGTATGGCTTACATGAAGAACAAAGTTTGCCTCAAACATTTCTATCGACTTTAACAAAAACCTCTTCACTTCTCCACACTTGAAGGGAAATTTCCAAAGAGAACATAACCTTCCAGTTTGTAGGTTACTGTAGTTTTCTGTAATGCTTCTGTGCTCTGCACTCACATTTTCTCAGTAAATGTGTGGAGGCTGTGAGCAGATTTTAGTGCTCAACTGCAAGCATCTATAGAGCGCTTAAGTCCTGACGCCACCTCCTGTCTAGCCTCTGTAACTCAGTACAATCTCACATTGAAGGTTCCTTCATCCTTAATCCTGAAAAAGTGAAACATGTTCCTGTGTTTAAATCCTTCATGATTTTAGCAAGTTAATGATTTAATAGTTAACATTCAAAAAGCTACAGCTTTCATAAAGTTTTACCAGCAAGGCAATGCTTTTAGGAATTGTCTATAAAAAAGATAAAATGTGCTATTGTTACAGTCATGTCTGGACTAAAGAGAGAGACACCTTCATTCTTATAGCTCCCACTCGACAGGCTTCTGTCTGTTGAGTTGGCGACCTTTAACCTGCGACTGCCTTGGGCTTATGAAAAATAGTGTTCATTAAAGGCTAAAAATAAAAAATAAAATGAACAACAATATTAGATTTGTTTTGTTGATAAAAAATTCTCCATCCCTTTCTAGACACATGGAGTGACCCACATCACATCCTGTTAATTAGGGTTATGTTGTAGGGCTGATTTATAGTAATTTGTGTTATTACCAATGTCAATGTGACTAAATTGTGTTTTTTTAACTTCTGGAACAGAACCTGGGAAATGGGTTTTCACTTTTGCTCTCTACAGTACATATACAGGTTTGTCACAGCTGTACTCAGAGGTCTTTGAAGGCACAGAGCTGCACTCTCTCCTGGCTGTAGAGGGCCAGCAGGGACGAGTCTTTGAGCACGCTCAGCTCATGCTGTCTGTCAGCTGACTGGGAGAAGTCATCTGGGCCCTCTCCACAGCCTCCTTCCTGGGGGTGACTGGGGTAACCCGGGTGGACCATGAGCTCTGCAGTGACCACAGTCTGATTAGAGCCTGATGCGCTGCTGGAGGTAGTGCTTGAAGGCCCTGCAGCTAAGGCGTGGTTGAGGGCCCTCTGCAGGTTGGGGACGGACATGTTCTGGCCCATGGTGGTCAGCCCCAGGTACACATCTGGCCACCTGTGGACATGGAAAAGGTTTAATCCCTGAGTAGTGTTCATCAGTCATAGACCCTGGGGGACTCTGCTGAGAATCAATCCATCCACTCACAACAACAGCTGACTGATGAGCACTGTAACAGATGAACATTTAATAAAACACATACCAATATAGCAAGGATTTCAATCTCTATCCATACTAACCTAATCTAACTTTCACATAATACTTACATAATACTACCAGGTTGGCAGATTTGTCAGCTGGTGTGATTGTATAAACCTTAATATTAGTAAGACAAATGAGGTAGTAACTGACCATTAAAAACAGAAAGAGCAGTACTACCAATTTTCATCAAACACCAGCAGGTTGAAATTCTGACAAATATCTGGGGGTTTATATTCATATGAAACTGAACTAGTCAGAAAATGTTAACGCTGTGTTTAAAAAGGCTCAGTCTAGGTTGTGAGGTTTGTGGCCAGTACCTTGTTTCATGTCACTGTATATTAACACTTATATGGTATGAATAGTATATACTGTAGTATATATTGTATGGTAAAAGCATTACTGCCAATGACAGGAACATAATTAATATGTTTATCAAAAAGGCTGTTTCTACAATTGGTTTGACTCCTGATTCATTAGAAAAGGTTTCGGAGGAATCCAGATGAGAGCTCAGACCACACTTCAGTTTGAAGGTCACCCCGTTTGGTGTTTTACTGTCTAACAACTGTGTTTAGTGATGGTTAAAAATGCCCCGACGCTCCACACAATGCTTAAGAAGCTTTTTGTGCCCACAGCTGTGAAACTTCTAAGTGACATGTGACATATGAATGTTTCATGTGATATTAGTTGTATTGCTGAGACGTTACAACACCTGGCTGACCAGATAACTTCCATGGAACACGAACATCCAGACTCCCTGCTCATTTTTCTTGGGGACTTGCGCAAACCTCAACCATGAACTGCCAACATACAGACAGCACAATAAGTGTCCCACCAGGAATAAAAACACATTTTCTTCTCCCAACCTTCAGGCAGAAACTAAAATCTGCTAAGCCTGTGGTCAAGACTATGAGGAGATGGACCAACGAGGCAAAGCTGGAATTACAGGCCTGCTTTGACCGCACTGATTGGAGTGTTTTTGAGGCTGCAACTACAGACGTAGATGAACTCACTGTGAGATCTTACATCAGCTTTTGTGAGGACGTGTGTGCCGACTAAAACTTTCTGCACATACAGCAACAATAAACCCTGGTTTACAGCTAAACCCAGGCAGCTTCATCAGGCCAAAAAGGAGGTCTACAGAAGTGGGGGCAGAGTACCACCAGGCCAGAAACATGCTGACAAAGGAGATCCGAGTAGCAAAGAGAAGCTACACTGAAAAGCTGAAAAAAAGGTTTTCAGGCAACGACCCGGCGTCAGTGTGGAGAGGCCTGCAGGACATCACCAGCTACAGGAGACCATCCACCCACACTGTGGAGGCTTGATAAGCCAACATTCATACCCCTCACCCACTCCGACTCATACATCACACAACCAACTTCACCCTCTGCCACCACCTCACCCCCCACCTGCACTCAGGATCTGTGAAGAGGATGTGTGTCAGCTCTTTCAGAGACAGAAGATCAGAAAGGCACCAAGCCCAGACGGTGCGTCACCCTCCTGTCTGAAAGCCTGTGCTGACCAGCTGGCTGCCCGTCTTCACACAGATCTTAAACAGATCCCTGGAGTTGTGGGAACTTCCCTCCAGCTTCAAACACTCAACAAACCCTCTATCAGAGGATTCAATGAGCAACAACCTGTTCCAACTTCTCCCCTCTGGTAGGTGCTTTCCACAGACCATCACTCTGATAATCAGTCATGTAGTGTCAATAACCCTGTAATATATGTATTGCCTACTTTATTGGTCTTGTTTTGATTACATCACTTGTAATTGTCCCTTTATTAATTGATCATTTGAAGACACTGATATCCTCTTGGAACATGTGTTAGTTTATGCGTTAGTGTGACGGAGGCTTACTGTACCGGCAGTATGTCTTGTATATGTTGTGCTCTGTTACTTGTCACTGCGCAGGCCAACCACACTAGTTTCCCCTCTAGAGATTAATAAAGTGAACTAATTTAATGGGATTGCTTTCTAATACCACAGTTCCTCAGAAATGGATGTATAGTCCTTCATCACAAACAACTTCACTCGCAATTTCACAGATTGTCTTTGTTGTATAAGTGAAGTCCTCCAAAAGCCAGAACAGCTGTCATTACACACAACTATTATGCATGGTTGTGGCCATTTATTGCATTGTTATTGCATCATTAATATATTATTTAGCTGTACGCCACCATCAGCTGTGATATCTAAATCGTCATAATCATCAAATGTCGGCAAGGTAATCAGATATTTAGTTGATAAGGCTCATATTGAAACAGACAAATTGCTTTGCAATAAAGAATCAAATGAAAGGAACATTAACATGGGAATAAAATGATGCCGACAATGTAAATAAAAAGAAGGATAAAATTAAGCACACAATGTGTAAATAAATGTGTGTTTATTAGCCTTCAGTGAAAACAATGTCTCTCACTTTATTTTTCATCTGCACTTTATCACATCACCCTCAGCTCGCTCTAGAAAACCATGTGTACGCTGGTCTGAAGTATGTGTGAGGTGCACTGCACAGTCCGTCTTTATAAATGCCAGTTCATGTGGTGAAAATGCCGTATGCATGGTTTTTGTGTATACAAATAGTTTTTTCATCTGGCCCCAGGACTAGATTAACATACAGACACTCCTCTGAACCTTATTTCAGACTAGTGAAACCTCTGTGAAAACACCGAAAAGACAAATTTCACCGTTTTATTTATTTTTTTCAGTCCACGCACACACAGACCTGATTCCATAGCGTGTGAAGACAGGGATGGAGTCCAGTGCGTCCTTCTCTACCTGTGCGTAAAATCTTTGGAGGTGTGCTGGCAGCCATGGACAGTTGTGTAAACCTGGCTCCACTGGAACACGAGTATATGGAATCCTGAGATCTGACATGACCTGTGCAAACACCTCACGCACCTCTGCAACACACAATACAACATCAATAATCTCACTTCATCAGTCACTTGAGCCCAGGGGTTGTATTGGTTAACAAACATTATTTCATTGGCTTAATGTAGTCATCATCGTGGCCAACATTTAACAATTAACAACCAATGCATTGTTTTTAGTCATTTATCAGGCAAAATGACAAACTTGTACCAGCTGCTCAATTGTTTGAAAACAGGCAAGTATTAAAAATGAGATGGTGGAACCAGAAGATATTTGGCAGTTTTGCTTAAAAAATGACATAAACAATTAATGGATTATCAAAATAGTTGATAATTTTCTGCCAAGCAAATATTCTATTAATCAACTACTTGTTTCAGCTCTGTATGTAATAAACCTAAAATACAACCAAACCTATTGAAAGACATCTGATTGTTTTTCAACATCTTTTCTGTGAGAGTGTGTCATAAAAATGCCTGCCTTTTGGAAACCTTTGGACACAACATAGGACTTGAAATCAATTGAAGTCTTGCAGGATTACTACGTTTAAGTGTGCGTATGATTACTTATTGAAGGATAAAGTTGTGTTAAAATATGTTTTGCAGTCTCCTCATGCACACAGTACCTCGTGCATAAGGGATATTGTTAGTTTTGAACAGTAACATTATACACAACAAGTTGATCACAAAGACGATTAGACTGTATTACTCGCGTGTAATTAGTGTTTGTATTGAGAGCTGAGTTTTCAGTAACATTGTTATTTATGTATGCATGTATTTATGTATACATAGCTGCTAACAGAAGCTAGAGCTATTTCAACTGACACTCGCCAAGCACACAAAACAGGAGGTTGTTGTGGACTGCAACAGGGCACTCTGCAACTGCGCTCCTTTTCCTCGATGACACTGTCAGATGCCACAGATTAACCCGGCTTACTCCAGTAGGAGCTAATGGTGTCTGTATTCCACACAATATGCTTATAATATAAAAGGACTAGACCCGTGAATATACATTCACTGTAAAATTTGAGTGAGTATATGTCAAATTTGTCTGTTCTGTTGTGTATCTCTTCCCTCAGTAAACAACAATCATGATAGAAGTCATGCACTGACAGTTGACATCTGTCAGTGCATGACTTCTATCGTTATCATCTATCATGAATCAAACTGCAACTCTCAAAAGATGCTGCCAATTTCAGATTTGGAAATTTTGGAAAGAGAAAGCAAAATGTTTCTTCAAAGACTTGATGCTTCTTTCCCCCCAACAAGTTCGAGGAGATGTCTCACCAAAAATCCTAATTTGTTTTACATTTTTCCAGCTGTGAGGAGTTCAACAACTATGGTACATCAGGGTCCATCAGCATACATACATTAACACCATAATTGAGTTCACGTTTTAGTGTGAAAACAGGACAGACTCAAAATGTTACTTATGTTACTCATTGAGAAATGTGTAGCTTGTTGAGTCATGTCTGTGGATGAGTGTACAATAGCAGTTACAGTTTGCGTTCTTTTTTTTCATGATGTACTTTGCATTACCTGGCAGTACATGTACGTGTTGGTGTCCGTCCATGTGGTGGGGCAGGTGACCCGTCAGTTCCCTGAACAGCCTGACCTGGGCTCTCAACTCCAGCTCCACCTGGGAAGGTAAAAGTACACCTGGAGGTTACGGTAATGGAGAAACATGACTTCCTCTTCTTCTCTTGGTAGCTGCATATTAACAAGAGTTACTTTGCTAAATGATCCTGCTGTTTGTTAGCTAGCAGTGGGTCACCAATATACTATCCATGACTTCAACTTTAGTAAAATTTGCAATGCAGCGGTAATCGTATGACAATTCTGAACTCACTACACGAGTCATGATCAGGTCAGTTTCAAGATGATATGTATGTGTGTGTGTGTGTGCATTTATGAACAGTAAAGCAAGTGACTTTTACTATCAGTGACTCTATGACTCTAATGAAGCTACAGATTAAAATGCAATCAAGTACACAGGGCTGACATATGGCTAGCAGAGATGCAACCTCCAACAATTGCCAGTTTCATTTGGTTCAAGTCAGTTTGTTTGTCCGCCTGACAAGTGACCAACGACCTGGTCTTTCTGTGGCTTAATACAAATCTGTATGTAGCAGGATAGTAGAGTAGCTAAGCTGAGTGTGTGTTTATGCAGGGTCAGTGATGCAGTGAAATATTTGCATTTTCTGTGCACAGAGGTCATTTGGTGACAGGCTAGGCTAGAGCACACTGGAGCATGCAGTGTGTTCAAATGTTTGTTTCTACGCACCCATTTTGATAATGATGCATTCAAACAACTGAATCAAACATTCTGAATAGGGATGCTCGACATATCGGCCACCAACATATTATTGCCCGATAAGTGAGCGAATGAAATTATTGTTATTGTTCTAATAGTGGATTTTCAGCCAATAATTACATCTGATAATGCAGAATGTAGTGTTCTCTTGTGTTTCCACAAATTAATACATCTTGCCGAGGTAATCATTCACTGTGTTTTCTGGTATACCCGTCCTCATTCATTAATTCATCGTTCATCGCTGTATTTATTGCATTTATTCACTCATTTGTATGTTTAGTAGTTATTAGTTGTGTGTGTAGTTTGTAGTTTAATAAACCTTTCATTTATAAAGAACAAGTTAAAATACATTATTTAGTATAAATACTGTTTATTTCTGATAGCTGAAGTTGAGTGCAATTACTCTACTTCATCTTTTGTACCAATTATTAATTATCATTACATATTTTGGTATCCTGAACATTGGAGCTCCCCAGGGCTGCGTTTTGAGCCCCCTGCTGTACTCCTTGTACACACATGACTGTGTAGCCACTTTCGACTCCAACACCATCATCAAGTTTGCTGACGACAGAGCTGTGGGGGTGCCTGATCACAGATAACAATGAAAAGGCCTACCTGAAGGAAGTAGAGGGACTGACCCGCTGGTGTCAGGACAACAACCTCCTCCTGAACGTCAGCAAGACTAAGGAGCTGATAGTGGATTTTGGGAAGAAGCAGGGGTGGATCTACGCCCCCCTTAACATCAACAGGTCCTCGTGGAGAGGGTGGACAGCTTCAAATACCTCGGTGTCCACATCACTGAGGGCGCTGCATACTGACTGCATACTGTGATGAGGAAGGCAAGGCAGAGACTGTTTCACCTCAGACGCTTGAGGAAATGCCGGATATCCCCTCAAATACTGAGGATTTTCTGTTCCTGAACCATCGAGAGCATCCTGATGGGGAACATCACTGCCTGGTAAGGGAACAGCACCGAATAGGACCGCAAGGCCCTGCAAAGAGTGGTTCGTTCTGAGTTGAACGTATCATAGGCAGCACTCTACCCTGACATTTACACCAGGTGGTGTAAGACTAAGGATAGGTGAATTAAGGATCTCAACCACCAAGATAACGGCCTTTTCTCCCTGCTGCGGTTGAGAATATGATACCGGATACACCAGGCCAGCACTGAGAGGCTTAGGAAGAGCTTCTACCCTCAGGCCACTAGGATCCTAAATGAGGACACTGCCTAAGAATTGCCCTAAGACTATTTTTACTTACTTATTATTCAGAGTTACTACTATAGTTAACATATTATTCATTACTTATTTCTATTCTTTATTCTTATTCTATTTTACACTTATCTTTTACAAATTGAAGGAGCTAACGGTCATACATTTCACTATGATTATATGTGACAAACAAACTAAACTTGAATTCGAACTATCCTTTAAGGCATTTTTGCTACAAGAGCATAGCTGTGGACTAGGAATGGCATTCTAAACCCAGTTCTGAATGGTGATTTTGCCTCTCTGCCTCTCTCCACTTGCTGTCGCTGACGTTTTGCACGAGCGCGGTGCTGAGCTCCACACGGAGCGAACAGCAGAGCAGAGAGGACACTGGAGAAAATTAAACAGACTTTAGGTTATATTTCTCAGTTGCTGAATGACACTGAACACTTTTATGAATAAACAGATGGAACTGTTAAAACAGTGTTATCACAGGTCTAAAGGTCAAAAATGGCAATCATGTCCAACAGCTGACCCACAAACATACATGCATCTGTGTACGTGTATGTACAGCAAATAAATGAGTAAAATACAGTACTCAATACATATCAGGGTTCCCTGGATCACAGGAATGTCCTTTCTTTCTCCCCCTGAGAGAGATGAAAACAGACACACACACTGTGTCAGTGTGGGTCAGAATTGGGGAATCTGTGTAAAAAGTCCCTGTTAGTATGACGAGTGACACATAAAATTAACCCATGAATATGTATCTCTACACATTGGCATAGCAAGTGAAATAAGTACAACAGAATTACTACAGGTCATCCAATGTCTGCTAAAGGGAGAGGCGGAAGCCCCGAGCAGGCAGGCACACACACGCATGTTCCTGTTGGTTCAGTTTATATTGTTCTCAACAAAAGAGGTAAACTGGTTAAACTGGCCCTGCAGTTGTATGCCTCCACCAACCAGTCAAGTTGCAGTTTACATCCATGTCTGTCCAGACTCATATAATATATGTAGTGAAGGCTTTGAAGGAATTTAATAAAAGGTAGTAAGTGTATTTTTTGGCAAAATGGAAGTTAACACTACATTAACATGATTCCAGTGAATAATTTCCAGTGAGAAACATGCTGTCTTCACTCANCAATGTCTGCTAAAGGGAGAGGCGGAAGCCCCGAGCAGGCAGGCACACACACGCATGTTCCTGTTGGTTCAGTTTATATTGTTCTCAACAAAAGAGGTAAACTGGTTAAACTGGCCCTGCAGTTGTATGCCTCCACCAACCAGTCAAGTTGCAGTTTACATCCATGTCTGTCCAGACTCATATAATATATGTAGTGAACACTTTGAAGGAATTTAATAAAAGGTATTAATTGTATTTTTTTGGCAAAATGGAAGTTATCACTATACTGACATGTTTGATTCAAGTGAATCATTTGCAGTGAGAAACATGCTGTCTTCACTTCACTTCACTTCACTTCACTTCACTTCACTGATAGAGAGCTTCGTCACATGGTGTAACGACAATCACCTGAAGCTCAATATCAGCAAAACCAATGAGCTTGTGGTGGACTACCAGAGGAACAGGAGGTCCTGTCCTGGTTGTCATCCAGGGAGAGGAGGTGAAGAGGGTGGACTCATACAAGTACCGTGGGGTCCAAATCAATAAAAAAGACATTATGATGTCACAGGGAAGTTGACCTTTGACCTTTTGGGTAAAAAATGTCATCACTTCATCATTTTATCCTATTAAACATTTGTAGGAAATTTTGTCATAACTAGCGTATGAATTCTTGAGTTATGGCCAAAAACGTGTTTTTGTGACCTTAACCTTCGGCCATGAAAATCTAATCAGTTCATCCTTGAGTCCAAGTGGACGTTTGTGCCAAATTTGAAGAAATTCCCTTTAGACGTTCCTGAGATATCGTGTTCACGAGAATGGGATGGACGGACGGACAACCAGAAAACATAATGCCTCCGGCCACGGCTATTGCTGGTGTGGAGGTATAAAAAACAACTAAGGTTACTACCAACAAGTTTACAATCTTTACTCGAGGGATGGTGAAGGCTCTTTTAATATTGGTGCTGTGGTAGAAAACCAAGCTTCCCAATCTGAAAGCATGTATTTATTTTCCTCTTCACATTTTTGCATTTGTAAGATTAACATTAATATCATGGGTTATCGTACTGGTACCGGCCACAAACAGATCATTATCAGTTATCATTATTGGCCCTGAAATTCCATCGGTGCGTCTCTAATTCTGAATAGCTTCTTTATTAATAATGACACGCCCCTAATCCACACACTTATTATTTTAGAGCACTGTATAGTATCTGATATCACATGCATAACATTCATGTTTTGAAAAGTCCTGGAGTCACATGTACTGTACATCAAGAATAGGTGCTCAGATAAGGAGAATGAGAAAAGGCCTGAGCCCAGCACACTTGTGTGTTCATTTTTGGGCATTTTTCCCTTCATTAGACAGAGTGTGAGTGAAGAAGCAGACAGGAAATGGGGGAGAGAGGGGCATGACATGCAACCAAGGTCGCTGGTTGGAATCCAAGCGACGACATTGTGGTTGTATGGCATGCCCTGTAACCATTCGGCTACCAAGGCGCTCTAGACACATTCACTCCTTTACTGTTACAGTAAGGGCTCCCTCACAGTCACAGGGAACGACTGGTGTCAACAGTCAAATAATCAGAATACACATCTGGCAGAGCTTTCTCACATCCGCGTCTATGGCAAGTCCGCTTTGTATCAAACATACGGATCCTGTCACTAAGGCCATTCATCTCAGCATTCAGCAGTATATTAAATCTGTTTGAGACCACTACCTGAGTGCTGCTGAGAGTTTCATGTAGTAAGTAACCACAATTAAATACGAAATTAAAATAAGTTGCTCTCTCTCTCTCTCTCTCTCTCTCTCTCTCTCTCTAGCTTATTTGTGTATTGGGAAGTTAAGTATGAAGAGATCATGCTTTCTGAACAGGCTTGTGAACCACAAACTTATGTGTCTTGTAATGTGTGACAGTGTCAGTAATCACCCTCCCGTGTGCGTACTGGTCTGGCGTGTATAGGGTAAATAACACAAATGGGATAAAGATTCAAGGGATAAATCTGTGTCCAGTGTTTCAGCCTCTTTGTTTGCAGTCAGAATTGTTCTATAAATTACTTCTTAAGTGAGCTTGATTTTTCTCACAGTTTGACACTTTTGCAAAAAAAAGTTTTAAGTTAACTTTTCTTTTCTTCCCTCTGAAGAAGGAGCAAGTTTGCTGACAGTACTGTTTTGTTTCACTGTATTAATTTTGTTGCATTTCTTTACAAATAAACATGAGCATAAACACATTTTTCACCCATATCTGGATGAATCATGCCCATTTCAATTATTAACAGGTCTATAGTCTCATTAGTACATGCATACAACATGACTAGATGAGTTCAAGCAAGGCACAAAATGGGCTTTGAAGCAGTTTACCTGTTTCATGCTGAGCTGACCTCTCTCCAGGGCATGACGGAAGCCCATCTTCCCATGGAAAAAGCCACGCTGGTTTATCAGCGTGGAGGCCTGCTGGAGGCTCTGACATGCTGGAATGCCCTCCGACAGGTTGGCATGGAGGCCGATGGGAATGTTGTGCCTCACAAAAAAAGAGAAACTTCTGTCATATCATGTGATGTTGGCTGAAAATGTCTGACAATTTTAAAGCTCCTATGTGTTCCGTGAAAAATTGCTTAGCAAACCTTGCGTTTTTTCCACAGCCAGAAAATACTGGACATCACATAGACAGCCAAGGAGGATAATGCCATTAATATTAGATTAAGAAATGCCATATTTGTTCAAAATAATGCTTTTTAATTTTCTTGTTACCAATTGTGCTGCCATTTAAATAATCCAATGTATTTTAAATAAAAAAGATGACAAATACTTTCCAGATTTCACAAGAAAATGCAACATCAAACCTCTCTCCAGAACATTACTTTACCAGACCTTTATTACTTTTATAGTTCCAATGACTTTCATAACTCTAATATTTTTGTTTTAGCATTTTTTCTTAACATTGTAAATTTCCATTAAGTATATTCAGTTCTTCATCACATTTAAGCTGGACCCAGCACTAGAATTTGCAAGAAACTGCAAAATCCTCCAACCAGAGCCTCAACAACCACTTGATATTCTTTATGTGTAATTGGAAAATCAAATTTTGTATCAAACTATCACCAGAAAGTGACAATAAGCAACCTGCAATCAGAAGCTGCTCAACTGCACACACACGTTTCCGGATGGCAGTTCTGAATCTTGAGTGTGTACCAGGGAGCTCATTGATCTGTGTACTGTGTGTGTTCTATGTGTACTGAACATCCAATCCCCTCATTTCCCAGATCAGTACTTTGACCATTAGTGCTTTGTTTTAAATTAATTTATTTTAAAAAGTACCTCACTTTAAAGTTATAATCTAGAAGATTTTCATTTTGTTGTCTTTCACAGCACCTATGGCAATAATCAGTAAATGCAGATGTGTTTTTGGACCTCACTTAAGTTTCAGTTTCATCGTCTGTAGTCATCAATCTTTTCTTTGTTTGTTCCGCCATAATAACCGTTTACTCACAACGACAGCAGACACCGGAAACAACAGCACGTCGCTTCACATTTTTTTCCCTGGGAAAGTCCCTCCCGACACCCGGGTCATAATACTGCAAATGCTGCAGGCTTTCATCACTGGGCCATAGGCTAAATCACCATTGTGTTGCATCATTCAGCGATAGATAATGACTTAACAGATGTTTATTTAAATGAAAATCTTCGAGATTATATATTTAACTTAAATAACTGTAAAATAATTTGTTACATTATATTTTTATATGTATTTTTCAGGGTTCCACCTACTCCCCAAGTTGCTTGATCCTGCCCCAATGTCTGCCTGAAGATTTCACCTTTGGTTGCCGTGACTGAGAGACCATGGGCATGTGTTTTGTTTTGTTTTTTTCCGCATGTGGTGTTCGTCACAGTTAGTAGGAGGCGCACACAACCGAGTACAAAACAGCTTTTATGTATATTAGGCAGTCTCGTAGTAAAAAACGATTTCCTCTGGTGCAATCATGATTTACAGTACAGCAGCATTATTGTACACATGGAAGCATGCACAGATATGACTAACTGAACGCAACCATTACTTAAAGGTATAACGAGTAGGATTTTCCTAAAAAAACAATGTATAGACTCATACAAAAATAATCCCTCTCAATCATCACTTATGACCCACTCGAAGTGTGTGGCGGTGTCTGTATCTGCAGAGACCCTGCCCTCTGCCTGGATTCTCTTATTTTGCTGTGTTCGGGACGTTTCTGAGCTTCAACCTTTGTGTATCCCCCAGCCAATAACAGCACGCAGGGTGTGAGGTGCAACACTCTATAAAAACGTAGCGACCAATTACTAGATCATAAGCACGTGGGACCACCAGAATCGTGTGCGCTTTGAGCCGGGGAGGAGGGGCCAACTTTGAATGTTTTCAAACAGCAACCGACAAATCCTACTCGTTATACCTTTAAGTAAATAATAAATACCCGTGGCAGTAATAACGTCAATAAATTTAACTGTACTATAAGTTACTCTACCTCAGTGCTGCCAGAAGCCTAAATTCAGCTAAAAATGACACAATCTGCCACTGACAGCATATTTGGGGTGATCCGTATTTATGTTTCGTCCAAAACCGATTCACTTGTTAATATTATTTTTTTGGATACAACCAAGACTTAGAGGTGTAACCTGAAAAACTCAAACCTAAATAAATTAAAAAGATAAGTTGTTTGGACAACATCACTGATATCTATAGAAATGAAAAGCTAACCCTAGCCTGCAGCTCCACTGAGCTCACCTCGATGGTTAGTTTGTCATTTCATTTTGTCCTTTGCACTACTATAAATGAAAAAAAGGTCCAGGTTAAAACAACACTTGCTTAGTGTTTATGGGTATTTGGAGTTACCAATGGTAGTTATTTATAGATACTATTTTATACCAAATCCAGAAAGTTGTGTATTTGGCATTTCTTACACTGAACAATCAAACTATTAATAATATACAGTTTATCGTGCACAAAACTTTGCTCCTTTGATTTAGGCTGCTAACAAAATGTCACATTTACTGTCGATGTCCTAGTTGGCTAAACAAACAACCAATGGACACAGGGCCAGCTACATCACCACTTTGTAATGGCGGCGTGTGCAGATACAGCAGCCAGTAGCTGGACCTTATAGTACTACTTTTATATAGTTTGTTCTATTGTATTGCCTATTTTATAGTTCATATTCTATTCTAATTTAAATATTTGAATATTTACACATTTTCTGTGTGTGTAACATTGAGGGGGCTACAGTTGCATTTCATTGTGCAATCCTGTATTGTATAATGACAAAACCTTGAACTAGCTGTTTTTAGTAGCTCTGAAGTCTGTTCGGACTTTACATAAACAGTATAGTACAACAGCATTTTATCAGCACTACCTTTTAGCCAGATCTGCTGCCTCTTTGGCAGCAGAGGCGTTAACCAGCAGTGACACATTGGAAATGCCTCCAGCCTGGAAGCAGTCCACAATCCCCTGGTTCCTCCTGGGACAGTAGCCAAAATCATCTCCCGTTACCACCAGCATCATTCTGGGCTGTGGCATTATTGCTGGTCTCTGTGGGGGACACACAGGAGAAAGATTAACACTCATCATAAGGGTGGCTATGGCTCAGCAGGTAGAGCGGGTTATCCATTAAACAATCAATTAATAAGTGGTTACACTTATCCAGAACTCAGTCCAGAACTCGCCTGAGAATCATCACATTTTGAGGTTTTCTTCAGTATCAAAGTAATCCAGCGACAGTTGTCTGCACACTAATGGGTACACTGCAAATAGGAACTGCTAATAGCTAATTTGGCATACTTTTAATAGTGTTAATTTGTCAAAATGTTAACAAATATAGCCAAAAAAATCAACGGACAGAAAATATGTAATCACCGTCTCCAATGCCAGCCTGACTGGTCACGTTATTCTGGCAACGATCCAGTAACGTTATTCTCTGGCTGTAGGGCTGGTAGCTAACGGGAAGAAAGCCTTCTGGAAATCAAAAGACAACTTTATTCAGGTGGTATATGTCAAGGTTTTGGGTAATACAGGCAGACTGCCATACCGTGTAACCAATCAGAGAGCCAGAATAAACAGGTACGCTGTGACTGAGCAATGTTGGTTGACTGCACCATGTGTACTGCTCATGTTATGATGTTGTTGTGGAGTTAATAAAGTCGTTAATAAAGTCGTTCTGAGTACCAATAAGCTGCATTGGCCAGTATGATGTGACAGTATACTCAATGCAACTAAAACATAGCGTACGCCATAGCATGTGCCGAAAAATCGAGCCTTCATTTTCCCGGGAGATCGTACCCAGTTGCAGACCTAATTGCATAGTGAAATAGGGAACCAGTCTAAACGCTGATGGTGTCATTATTCTATACGCATTACACTGTGCAATCAACATTTACTTCATAATGATAAGTTAAAGCAAAAAACTTGTCTATTGCCACTCCTGGGGTGAATTCCACTCAGACCCACCCAGATGGTTGGGTTGCAGAAGGTGTCTCCGTATTAAGGTGATTACGGCTCAGATACAGCACGTATGGTATTTACACATTGGGTGAATGTAACAACAACATCCCCCCCCATCCCCCCACCTAAAAAAATGAATTCATGAATGTGGGACCTGCAGCCAATCGCAGACGGTCTGGGAATATATAAAGCCTGAGTCTGAGAGCTATTTTGTAAGGACCTAGTCCACATCACCTTTGTATGTTGTCTTCAGGCTGTTGGACTTTTAGTTAATCAACTAATGACTTTAAGTTGACTGTTACCTGTTGTTTTTGAGTCAGAAAGCCCCATAGGGGAGACCTGTCAATTTTTGTTACATGACTTTTCTCCTGTTATTCTGTGTTGATAGGGAAAACTTTTCTTTTTGGGCAGTTTAGTTAGCTTTGTGGTTTAATTTGACCTTAGGGCTGCTTTGTTTGTTATTTTGGCCAGGACTTTCCCTGATGTTTACTTTGAGCTTCCATATTTGGCAATAAAAGATTGAACTACTGAACAACTTGACTCCTCATATTCCTCATCTATTTTTTTCTAACGTGGTACAGCATTAAAGTCTATGTTGGAAAAAGTTACAGTATATACAAATTAAAGGAAAAACCTGAATCCTTGAACCCTACAGTGAGGGGATCCAGTGGCTCTATTATGCTGTGGGGGGCATTTTGCTGGCATGGTTTGGGTCCACTTGTCCCCTCAGAGGGAAGGGTCACTGCAAATCAATACAAAGTTGTTCTGAGTGATCACCTTTATCCTATGATGAAACATTTCTATCCTGATGGGAGTGGTCTCTTCCAGGATGACAATGCCCCCATCCATAGGGCACGAGGGGTCACTGAATGGTTTGATGAGTATGAAAATGATGTGAATCATATGCTATGGCCTTCGCAGTCACCACATCTCAACCCAATTGAACACATATGGGAGATTTTGGACCGACGTGTTAGACAGCGCTCTCCACCACCATCATCAAAACACCAAATGAGGGAATATCTTTTGGAAGAATGGTGTTCATCCCTCCAGTAGAGTCCAGAGACTTGTAGAATCAATGCCAAGGAGCACTGAAGCTGTTCTGGCAGCATGTGGTGGCCCAACATCTTACTGAGACACTTTATGTTGGTTTTTCCTTTAATTTGTCCCCCGTCTGTAGTTACAGTGTAGATTAGTAGCATCTCAGAACCAGTAACATGTCGCACAAATAAATTGTACAGATGCAGTCAGTGTAGCCTACATGTAGGCTCATTTGACACAATTTCATGTGACTTGTAACTTAGTTATGACTGACTGTCATAATTACAATATTATTTCATAGCCTTTTGAAAACTCCTTTAAACCACCACAAACTATGGTTCCAGCAGTTATAGAGTTAAATCAACTCCTCTCTCTCAATTCAAACAAATAAACTTAACCCTTTAAGACGAATAGAGTACTATCTTTATTCGCCGGCTAAATTTCCTCTGCTTTTCAGTCACAGTGAGGCGACCCACTGTTAACACCAGAGACAGGTTAGCCTTGGTGGCTCACACTAGAAGAAAACTATCCTATCGCATTAACATAAAACTCAATCTTACCCATTGTATTACACACGTTTGTCCATATATATCCAAAGCCACACGGGCATGGTGGAAATAAGCTGTACTTCCGACTAGCAAGCTGCATTGGTATAGGCTGGAGCTGACTTAACTAGAATATGACGCTCGCGTTCTGCTGGAGGAAACATGGCGTCTCCTTTGGGGAATGAGGTGCACCCAGATAGAAAGAAAAACTTCAAAATAAGACGTCTGCAGCTCCTTTATCGAAATTGAACAAAACTACAGAAGTGTATACTTTTATGTCAACATATATTTTAGCTTACACGTCTCTTGTATATATGATTTTTTTATATAACATATTCATTTAGGTAATCTTATTATTAAACACAACTAGTAACATTTGCTCTTAGTAATCCTATTTACCAACACAGCTATGAAATAAATGCGTGATTATTAACATTATAAAAATGAAACCTACCATTTTGTATTGAATACTGTACATTTGATAAAGCTTTCAGAGCTTTTATTATGAATCGATCTTAACGGAAGCTGTCTAAGGCACGTTGTCCCCGTTCGGACATGTCAAAGTGTAGGCTAAATCTACTCGAAAAGTTTTGTCTTCCGAGGATAACGTAGGAAGAAGTCTTACAAAAGACACCACATGTGGTCTTTGTAGAACTGTTCACGGGAACCTTAAACTACACTCAGGAACCTCTCCGGTAAAATGTACACGTCAGAAAGCATTCATGTTTCATCACCACCACCTTCATCGTACACGGTCTATAATACATCCATGGGTCTAGCTCACCATGATCACATTTACCGACATCGTTTCCTGCGAGAAGTGTCCTGAACGTACCTTCCACAGTTACCAGCCTGACTCACTGCGTGTTGTGACATTTGTACAGCTTTCCTCAAATCTGACGTGGACGCCTGAAAGATTGTTTACACAGGATCCAGGACCTGAAGCCAGAACTCACATGCTTTACTCTGGTACATAACCACTAACGCGTCATATCTGGTGACCCGTTTATATACAGCACTTTAGTTCTTACTGTACATGCTGATACAACCGTCCCGCCCGCATTAGATCAAGGTTGAATCACTGTTGAATTTGGTTTCGATTTTGCAAAACCAATCAACGTTGAAATTGCAACTTTGTTTCAACGTCTTAGTTTTCAACATTGAATCAACTGTAGACTGAGTTTCCCTTACACTGTACACAGCGGTGCATTCAATTATAACCTATATGCAGTTAGATCAGATTAGATCATATGATCATACTGACTGAATCAGTGATTTTATGCCATGTTTTCAATGCAATTGTTCTACTTTTGATTAACTTGCTGTGCATAACTTGCAGTACTACTATATAGTCTACCATATACACAGAAAGAAACACCTCTACAGTGGTAAAGCTTGAATGTAATCAAATGAGACTCCCTGGAAAAAGAGATTATGGCACCTTCCTGAATAAATATGAGGGAAAGCAGCTGTTACAATTTATCTTCCATAGACATTCTTTCACAGATTTCCAAACTGTGAAGTATGGTAGTTATCTGTAGTGCTGGAGTGGGATGTTCCACATTGTATAGGAGAAAGAAATCACTGTACAAGATGCCAGAATGAAAAATGAAAACACAAACCATTTTTTTTAGAATATAGTGTATATTAGGGCTTTTTTAAGGATTTTTTTTCAGCCCTAGTGTCTATAGATATATACATTTTTATAATCAGAGAGGGAGGAACTGCTCGAGCGACAACAGTAAAACATGAAACTGTCACGAAACAAACAAAAAGTTCCACTCCAAGAGACAAATATGGGTCTTTAAACCCTCACAAAGAACTGTAAGTGGCGTGGGTCTCAAAGGGAGAGTCTTCTTACGGCCACCACCACCCATCCCCTCCAGTGCATACTTCAGGTAGTTTATCCATTATTTTTGTGTTTGTTGTTGTGTATGTGCTGGTGACAGCGTTTTAAGAGCTCTTCAGAGAAATATTTCAATTAGTAGGTTCCAGTCCTTTACGAAAGGACTTAAGCATGAAAAATTGAAAAAAAAGATCATTCCCACATGACTGGATTATCCCAGTGGGTCCCTGTTGCCCATCTGTTTGTGGTAATTTGGTGTAACACAGATTCATTCAGGAACATACACTGTACATCTTGACTCACAGCCCCTCCACAATACAGTCCAGACAAGTACCTGTGTTATCTGGCCTTAACGTGGGGCCCTTACCATTTCAGTGGATGTGCTTTAGTGGAGCAGTTCATCCACAAGAGACAACAACACAAGAGATACCAAAATATACACGAAAACTGTGTTCCTAATCCATACTGCATAATACTGAGAAGTGGGTTTTATGTAGTGTGTTCACATTGGAAAAGTGAGAAAATGAAGTAAAGTCAAAAAAGTCAGACTAAAAAACACTTGATATTTGAGTGCATGTGATATACACTACCGTCCACCAAAGCAATACACTGACCGTGGTGGAAGAAGTATTGAGATCCTTTACTCAAGTATAAGTAGCAATACCACTCTGTGAAAATACTCCGTTACAAGAAAAAGTCCTGCATTCAAAACCTTACTTAAAGATGTAGTCTACAATTCTAATCCAAAACAGTTTTTGTCAAATTCAGTGAATATCTCCTCACGGTCCGCTAGCTTTCCGTTCTGTGTGCGCTGACAAAAAAATTCCGGTGTTCATACACAGCCCTGACTCTGTAAACAGGAAACAAANGACTTGGGTAGAGCCACCAACCCAGGTCGTCAAATACCGACGCTTTAGACACGTTTCCACTAAACACTTCGGTATAACATTTCACAACTCGTGCTCGTGCACAGGACAAACTAATGCTGTGCGTTACTCACACGAGTTTGAAGGAGCACTGAAGGGAGAGGTGTATTTGTTTACCTGTTGAGTTCAAATATCAACAAGCTTTCTCCAGAATTGTAGACTACACCTTTAAGTAAAACTATGTAAGTATTATCAGTAAAATTTACTTAAAAGTATCAAAAGTGAAGTACTCTTACTGCAGTAAAACGTTCCCTGTCTGTGTGTTACTATTATATCTGATGTTTCCGGATGAATATTACTGCTGCATTAATGTGTATGTTGCATTTTACTACTTTATATACTGTTGGCTAGTTTAATCTACAGCACTGCATCATGGTCTATAAGATCATCATATGTTTATAGTGTCGCTGTCCCGTGAGAAACACGTATCTCTAAAAAGTCAGAAAAACAGCCCGAAGACAGGCTCAAAGGACAAAGCACAAAGGAAATGAGCTGTTACTCACAAAGCTGGAAGATCTGTGAAAACAAACCAAAACAACTTTAAAAACACTTTTTCTCTTTGTGAAACTCTATTGGCAGTGGCATTCTAAACTCACAGGTTGCCTGATGGCACATCATTTCCTTTGAGTATAAAACAGTAAAGTATAAATATTTCCTGTATACTAACTGCAGAAACAGTTACAATTTTAATATAGTACGTACTGTGAACAACTGGTGTGTAGTATGTAACTGGGTCACAAGTGTAACTAATGTCTGACACTACATCTGGCAAAACCCAGGTAGTAGTCATTACCTGGCTAATACCATCCCTACAGTAAAACATGGTGGTGGTTACAACATGTCACAGGAATGAACAGAGCAAAGTCTAGAGCAGTCTTTGAAGCAAAGCTGCTCCAGAGTGCAGCCAACATCAGACAGGTACCAGGATTAACCTTTGCGTCGGACTCATAGCACACCACATCCTAGACAATGATGCTACTCTTGGACAGGTTTGAATATCGGTGAGTGGCAGACTTTAAACCCTTTAGAAAAAGTCTGTGGAGAGACCCTAAGACCACTGTTGGCCAATGATCAATGAGAGAGGAGAGAGGAATGGACAGCTGAGGCACACATTTAAAGAGATTTGAAGCTGTAATTGCCGTCAGTGGTCCTACTCATTACTGAAACATGCTTCTGACCATATAATATGTAAGTAAGTGTAATATTTTAACAGATGTTTATTTTCAATCAAGTGCCAAAAACTTCAGAGTGTATTCTGTCATTTTAGGGTGGTGTGTAGACTGATGGGGAAAAAGTCCACAACACACTGAAACGTCCATGAGGTCAATACGTTTGAGTGCTCTCTGTTTCCACTATGTATGTTGTAATGCTTGTGTTTACACAATTCAAAATATTGTGATGAGGTGACATGAAAGAAAAAGAAATCATATTAATTAACTATACCACGAGGGCTGGTTGTTGTTTGAAATGTTTCTATAGTAGTACCAATATCTGAATTTCAGTAGCAATAGCAAAACAATACTTTTCTGAAATCTTACTTTGAGAAATACAAATGTGTTTTTCTATAAAAGCTCCTTCTTTCAACCAACACAAGACGCCAAAGTTCCTAAATGTAAATGTTAAATAAAACAATGTGAAACTGGACGTTTTAGAAAAAACATTAAATCGGGATCTATCTGATGAAAGTAAAAAGACCACAAATTTGGGCAGACATTTGGATGGATTGTGATAGCTAAAACTCTTGATGTGACATCTGACGCATCAATAAGGTAGTTCAGTCCTGCTATATCAACTTAGAAACATTGCAAAGATTCAACAGATGTTTATTTTTAAAGACACTGAAACTGTCATACATGGCTTCATTTCATCACATCTCAATTACAGCAATATTCTTTCCACCAGTTTCGGTCAAAAAGTGTTACTAGGCAGAAGTCAAACCTCAGCTCCTCATCTTCAACTACGACTACAAGATGGGATCACATCACACCTGTTTTATCCTCTTTACACTGGCTGCCTGAACACTGTAGAATTGATTTCAACATTTTATTGCTCACTTTTAAAGCATTGCATGACCTGGAACCTCGTTACATTACTGAACTGTTAAGTCCATAGGAGCCAACACATAGTGTAAGATCCTCAAGCAGTGGCTCTTATCCGTCTCCAAGTGAATGCTTAAGACCAGGGCTAATCTTTTGTGTCAGGGCTCCGAGACTCTGGGAGATCTGCTTTGTTAGGTCAGTGTCCCCTTTTAAATCACTTCTCAAATGACAGTTAATTCAACTTCCCCTTATTTTATTACATTTACCTAGTTACTTCTTACTGCCTTCTTTTTAGCATCTCATTTTTATTCTGTATTTTATCATAACTAATTTTTCTGATATATGTTGTAAAGGACTTTATAACATTTGGAGAAATGCTCCATGAATAAAGTTCATTATTATTATTGGTATGTATTGGTGCTGTCAGTGCTCACTGAGGTTTGATATCTAGCCCTCACTACTATGTAATTACCACTAGGAGCAGTACACGAGTGCTCTGACTTGACACTAGTTTGTATTAAAGTTGTAATCTTGAAGATTTTCATTTCGTTGTCTTTCACGGCACCTATGGCGATAATCGGTAATTGCAGGTATGTTTTTGGACCTCACTTCAGTTTCAGTTTCCAGTTTCATCGTCTGTAGTCATCGACCATTTCTTTTCTGTTTGGCCATAATAACTGTTTACTCCCAACACTAGTAGAGACCAGAAACAGCACGCCGCTTCACACGCCGTCTGTTGCGTTAAAAGCCTAACTGTGCGCCACTCGTGATTTTTCTGGGAAAGTCGCTCCAGACACCTGGATCGTAATACTGCAAATGCTGCAGGCTTTTATCAGTGGGCCATAGGCTCAACAACTCATCTATTGGCGATAGATAGTGACTTAACAGATGTTTATTTAAATGAAAATCTTCGAGATTATATTTTTAATTAAAAATCATGTGATGGGTAATCAGACAGCTGGTGTCAGAAAGTCCCGGTGTTTGTTACTGTCTTTAAAAGGAGATCTCTCAACTGCTTTAAAGTCCAACCCTCTGACATTGAGTTGGTGCAGCAGCACTCCCTGCAAACTAGAGGCAGGTAAAACAAGCCACTGAAGAAAGTGATTATACTTTGAACATATCACCAGTCTTCATGATGGCAAAATCTGTGAAAATAAATGCAGATTGGAAAATAACTACAATTCATTTTTAATTGTCCAAATAACTTTGTTGACAGTCCTGCCAGTGGAACCCAGCAGGCAGAGATCAGCTTCTAGTTATGGTCCTTCATCCACTGTTCGGTCCACTGCACTATCTGCTCCAGGTTGCGCTCCAGGTCCTCAGGAGTGTTGCTGGGCAGCTGGTGGACGATCTCCTCGCTGTAGGCCTCCACGGCCTCCTCGTAGATGGTCTGGAAGATCTCACACTGCACATTGTCCTGCAGCTTCTTTCCTGTGTAACCCCTGTCAGTCACACAGAGTCCACCTCAGACAGGAAGAAGGAGACAGAGACTAACACAGCTCCTGAGGGGGTTGTTTTCCTCATATAATCTAACAAATCTATAACTAAACTTATAATAAACATAGACAAGAGAGTGATGGGGTAGGCATGGATTTATCAGGCAGCCAGGGTTCCTGCAGTGCAGTGTGGCTTTAAAGACTGACCCCGAGGTTGGAAAACCACTGCTCTAGTTTATGTAAACAAAAATGCAAAAATAAAAGTGATGCCAAGATTAAAATGTGGCTAATGGTATGCCACTCTTAGTTCACTGACATATGCCAAATCTTCAGTGGTATGCCACTGTTGACTATTGGTATGCTGCTGATGATCTACTGGTGCATGTCACATGAAAACAGCATGCCACTTGTGGTCCGTAACATATCACTTTTCATCAGCAGGTACCATGTAAAACTAGCTCATAATGTATCCTAATGCAAATTAGCTTAGGCTATAAATGCTGTGGTGTGTGGCATCGGTTTATGCTACATACTGGTCCCTATACAAATAAACTTTAAATAATGTAATACCAGAAAATAACCACTCCTTGTGGGAAGCTCTTCCTGATGAAAACTGATGAAGACTACTGTGGTCATGTTAGATAAACTATTGGGGCTATCTTTAGTTAGTGTACATATTAGCCTTGTATGGCTGTAAAGTGGGTGTAGACTGTTGGACCATGTTTGAAGAACAAAACCATATAATTACGGAACAGTATTTTATATATTTTTTACCAAGTTTGAAGTTGGAAAATTACACTAATAAGTTGCTGTGTTATATTTGAATATGTCACTGATTTGATAATTTACTACTGTTACATGGCTAGCCATTGTGTCTACTATCTGTAGTTTTTAAAGAGGTGGTACAGTGGAACATCAGTGATATGCCATTTGAATGGCAGACGTCATTCAGCCATAATGTTCCCACAGTGATATCTGTTAGTGGACCATGAGTGACTGTTTGTGCTGTGCTGTTTATAAGTGGCAAATGCCAGTATAAAGCAGCATGGCAAAAACAGTGATATACCACTAAGAATAGGCATAGACCTTAAATTAGGAGTGGCATACCATCAGTACATGAGAGTGGTATCTGTCAGTGGAAAAAAAATGTGAAAAATATGAAGGAACTGCCTGCAGAGCTCAGAGACAGGATTGTGTCGTTGTACAGATCTGTGGCCTCCATAATTCTTAAATGGAAGAAGTTTAGAACAACCAGCACTCTTCCTAGAGCTGCCCCCCGGCCAAACTGAACGTTTGGGGGAGAAGGGCCTTGGTAAGAGACGTGACCAAGACCATGATGGAGACTCTGGCTGAACTCCAGAGATCCTGTGTGGAGATGGGAGAAACCTCCAGAAGGCAACCATCACTGCAACACTCCACCGATCTGGGCTCTATGGCAGAGTGGCCAGACAGAAACCTCTCCTCACTCAAAGACACATGAAAGTCCGCCTGGAGTTTGCAAAAAAGCAGATCTCAGATTGAACTGTTGGCCTCAATTCTAAGCGTCATGTCTGAGGAAACCAGGCACCGCTCATCACCAGCATCATGCCGGGGGACCTCAAACTGGGCCAAAGGTTCACCTTCCAACAGGACAATGGCCCTAAGTACACAGCCAAGACAACGCAGGAATGGCTTAGGGACAAGTCTGTGAATGTCCTTGAGTGGCCCATCCAGAGCCCGGACTTGAACCCAACCGAACTTCTCTGGAGAGACCTGAAAATGGCTGTCCAGCTGAGTTAAGGGTCTGAAACTTATGTCAATGTGATATTTCATTTTTTCTTTAGAATAAATTTGCAAAATTTGCTTTGTCATTATGGGGTATTGAATGTAGATTGAAGAGGAAAAAATGATTTTAGCAAAGGGCTGCAACATGACAAAATGTGAAAAAAGTAAAGGGGTCTGTGACGGTCCCCTGGCTTGTTTACATATGGTATGTCTTGTTTTTATAATGCAGCAGGGACCTGGAAGGCGGAGTGCTGATCATCCTAGTTGGAAGCACCTGGGCCCGGTGCTCATCTCTAAAGCCCTGCCTGTCTGGCCGAGACTCTCTCTTCGCATTGTTGTTTTGTTTTCAGCCAATGTGTAGTGTCTTTTCCACACACTACACCTGGCATTCATGCATACACCCACCCCACCACTGACTTTACTGATAACATCTCATCATATTCCTAGGTTATTTTGTTATACTCTTTATTTAAATAGATTACTCATTATTTGCCTTCAGCCTGCGTCTGCCTCTCTTTTTTCATGACTTCAGAGCCAGGTCGTGACAGGTCTGAATACTTTCTAAATGCACAATGTGTCAGTAAGACCCAGATATGCTGTTGGGGAGTGTTATCTGCCAGAGAAGCACAAGCGACACACCACTGTTAACTGTCACATACCAGTAGATCACCAGTGGCACACCATTAACCACTTTCTGATCTTAACTGCTACAAAAGGTTTGAACTGTTCAAAGATGTAAACCAAAATCTGAAATCATACTGGCACTAGCTTGATGATCCACAGGCCTAAGGTCAGATAGTCACACACGTACAGTATGGAGATTCAGCATGCATGAGAAATAAAGTTACCTGCTCTCTAGCCGTGTGTACAACTGCGTGTTGTCTGTGCGGAGGACAAAGACGATGTGGAACCAGCGTTCAGGGAACAGGTCACAGCCATGATAGTCAACAATCGCACCACCTTCTACCATTTTTTCATCCAGCTCATCCACCACCTGCAGGATCACAAGTCACAATATTTACATTTGACCTACTTCAATCTAAAGTGATCATTTACTTGATGTTGGTTTAACAATGTCAAATTGTTAAACACCTCAGCTCACAGAGGGAGTAAGCTACCCCTGCAATCCCCTAAATTATGGTGATAATTTAGTCTCTAACTTGTCTACATGAAAATAATTAATATAAATAATTCATTCACTTGTTTATCATTGGGGTCTTGAGACAGATGGTTATTTCCATTTTCGTACAGATCAAGAAGTCAAACTTTGTAGCACATTTCATACACTGGGCAACACAATGTGCATCATATAAAGTGACAATACAATCGCAACACAATCATAAAAGTGCAGAAAATACATATGCATATCAACAGGTCAGGTCGAGAATCAGTGCAGAATATACTGTACAAATGTCAAAATATACAAAACACACTGAGAATTTAGTCATAGACCGTAGTAAAAAGAAGTTTTAAAAAAAAGTTTTTAACCTGCTTTTAAAAGTGTTCACTGTGGGGGACTCTCTCAGGTCCTCAGGCAGGGCGTTCCATCTACTTGGGGCATAGATACAGAAGGCAGCCTCCCCTGCTGTTGAGGGATGGTTAAAAGACCACTGCCTGTAGACCTGAGAGTTCCTGTATCTAACGAGCATGTCTTTTATATACTGAGGTGAGTGAGTGAGTGATGAAGTTACACGACTGGTTGGCTGAGTGTTGGAGTTTCCTCATTGGCCGTTGCTCTTTCAAAATGAATAGGCGGGAACGTTAGTTATGTAGTTATGTACACTATGAGTACAGGCGCCTCATAAGCCACCGTTAGTAATACGAGTGGATAGTGCCAATTTAAGGATTACCAGGAGAAGGAGAAGGAGCAGTCTACACTTCCGTCGCCGCCACACCGCGTGGAGTTTTGAATGGGATTGATTGAAACTGCAGACAAGAGACCGGTGGCGACGTTAAGGCGAGTGCAAGGAGGGAACGTCTAGGTGTGAAGGCGGTGTGACGGCCCACAAAGAAAAACTGTGGGGGAAAAGAAATTCGACTTGCTGGTCGCGGCCCACTTGATGTTGGAACAGCCTATCTGATTGGGAGTTATATTGTCCCAAATAGGCTACTTATAGCCCACAGGTAGCCTATTTGGGACCGAGGGGTTGGCAAGTCAGGAACACAGCCTCCGATTGGTCGACAGACTCATCCCAAGGCATCATGGGATTGCTAATGGGCGGCAAACAATAGCTGTTTTCAACACGGAAAAATCAATAAATAAGATATTCAGTGTTGGATTTATTTTACTAAGTCTCCAAAAAAGACACCACAGTTCAAGGCTGGATTACAAAGCTTCTGAAAGGGATACGATCGCACCGGAGCACTAATAGGAATGGCACAGCGGTAACGGTATGCTCTCTGGTCTCTGGTATGCAGCATTCTGGAGATATTTAGGATGTTGTATACGACACCGTCGACCCAGCAGTGTGTAGTTACCGTGGCTGACAAAGACACAACCTACTTGAGAATTGTAAATTAGATGATCCATCATCACATCCGTTCAGTGAGTGTTCAGGCTGGATTTTAGTGGTTTGTTGAGTGTAGCAATATTCAGCCACAGATTCTGCTCAGCTTTGAAAGATGACCTGTGCATTGATTTCAAATTTAGCAATTTAGTGTTTATTTTTTATTTATTATTTATCTATTTTATTATTTTTGCTTCATTGCACAGACTATGCACCCTATGGTGCTTTTCAACACATCATAAACCAGATTTTTAGCTTAAAATTAAATCTTTAGCTAAATTGTGAGGGGGCAATTTTTTTTCATAAAATAAAATTCATTGATTTAGCCATGCAATAGCCTCAGAAAGGCTAAATAACAACATAAGGCTACTGTTTCAAAATCAAAGAATACATTTGTTAATCAGAGCACTCATCTAAGAAGGTGGCACTAGCAGAGCGCTAAATATCTTCTGAATTTATGAACGATTCTCAAAATTTATAACATTTATAACATTTCTTCAGTCAAACGGAGCTTAACCGTGTCATGTCTACCTCAGTACACAACAAATATTACCACTACAGAAAATTGCAGATGAACATTTAATATCCAGGAATTCACATTATAGACACGACCACTGACTATACCTGTAACAATTTGGCCACAATATAGCACATTGACCATACACGGTCCAGCCATATACTAGGTTTTGACCTAGCCTTGTTTAGAGTCTGATTTTCATAGAAAGCTCTTAGTTTTGAAATGTTTTTTGGATGGTAGTAAGCTGATCTTGTGAGATGATTGACATGGTTCTTAAAATTTAGATCGCCATCTATGATTACACCCAGATTTCTGGCTTTACGTTTGCTCTCCAGAGACAGAGAACTGAGATGAGCTGCAATTTTCTGTCTCTGAGCCACAGATTAATATCATCAATACACTTAGTTAAGGAATGTATGGGATCTAGGTCATCAGGAGATAGGGATATGTACAGTTGTGAATCATCTGTATAATTATGGTAATTAGGGCCCGAGCACTGAAGGTGGAAAGACCCTATTGTATTTGTAAGGATTATTATATTATTTTTACTAATGAACTGCATTTTTGAGGGGCTAGGGATGCTTGAAAACTCATGACAATTGGCACAA
Source organism: Oplegnathus fasciatus (assembly GCA_003416845.1). Lineage (NCBI taxonomy): Eukaryota > Metazoa > Chordata > Actinopteri > Centrarchiformes > Oplegnathidae > Oplegnathus > Oplegnathus fasciatus. The sequence goes on from NTHP01000169.1 coordinate 57,745, forward strand.
ACGTCGAACCTGGCGAAAATCTGCAGTGATTGGGTTTATTTTGCGTTTCTGTGTAACGTGTGAGTGGGAGCATTTAGAGATTAAATACAGTGGAAACCACTTACAGTGATCACGTCTGCACAGGTCAAATTGATGATTTGATTGATTGATTGATGATTATTATAACCAGATTTTTCTCTTTTTTTTTTTTTATTTCTCATGCAGATTACCATGTAATTGACATTTGTACATTTATTACATGAATATAAAGTAATGAAACAGACAGCTTCACTATTTACTGGGGTACGCTATTTAGGGGGCATTACATGACCGGGCATTATCAATCCACCTGACGAGAGCGGCTTCAACCACAGGTGCTTTCCCCGTGCACATTCGTTTTCTGTCTCCATCACTAGCAGCTGACTGTTTCTCGTTGTTTGAGTCGACTACACAAGGCAGCCTGAGGAACACCAAGTTTCTCTGCTGCATCTCGTTTGGCTTGTTTTTGGCAGTTTGTCAGAAGCTTCGAGGAAACTACGATTTTTATTGAGAGAAAATGACTTTCTTTTTTCCATCATGATTTCAATGTGCACGCCAGCCTCAGGTAGCCAGCTGGAAGCAGACGGGTTACAGTATAGTATAGTCAGTATCATGGAAGTAAAAAAAAAAAAAAAATACAATTACCGTAGTTTTACTTTTTTCCCCATATGTTGTCATGTGTGAAAAGAGCCAAAATGAACACTGTAAGCGGACTACTTGATTACTATAAACAAATTATTTAAACAGCATTTGTATCGGAATGATTGTGTCCCAAGCTTTTTGATCCATATAAGTGGTTGATAACTGTAACCATGATCACTATAAGGGGTTTCCACTGAAGTAAGATCACTGTGTGTAAACTCTGGGCTACTCATCCAGGAAGAGAGCCTTTGAGAAGCTTTCTTGAACTTACATATGAATTAAATTTACCAGACACCCCATTAGCACTGACAGAGATATTACATTGTCATAGGTGTTGAAAGGATCAGCATCCGGCAGATTGAATCTGATTGTATTGTTAAATAGCCTGTCTGGGATTTCCTGAGCTCTGTTCACCTTTTGTTGTCACTCAGACCTCTTGATTGGCCCAGCCTACAACCTATTGTTTTAGTCTACCCTTATTGTAATGGTATAAAAGCTTGCTCTGAATGTTGATCTTCAGAAGAGACTTCATAACTGCTGTGAACTCTCTCTCCACTGCGCAGTGAAATGTTCATCATAACCATCTGTATTCTTCTAAAGCTTAAGTAAAGATTCTTTTCTTCAACTTGGAACCTGAGCGAAGTTTTCTTCAACTAAAGATTTCTTCCCCATAGTATAAGAAGTGGCAGAGGAAGGAAACATGAATGCATCACCTCCCCCTTCACCTCTCTCCAAAATGTGAAATACACCAAGTTATGTTTTACAGAAGCACACTTACTAGGTACTCCACTGTCAGTTCCAAATCATGTCCAATGGAACGCTCAGTTGTTTCTATTTTTGTGCAGTACAGATCAGCACATCATAACCAGGTTCAAAGCTTGCATGTGGAATTTAACTCACCCTGTCCTCATCCAAAATCGGGCACTGGTACTCTTCGTCATAGCCATCATAAAGCTGTCCTGGGGAAAGAAAATCAGGATCATTAGAACAGCTGCAGGATGACTCTGCCATTTATCTGCATTTATTTGCACACTAAGTCTAATGCAACCCATTGAAAATTTGAGGTAGAGCAGGTAAAGCAGCTGCGGCAGCAAAAGGACAATGGCCAATAAGGGTTTTAATCTGTGGTTCAACAGAAGGATGAAGGATGCTCCATCCTCTGATATTTCAATAAGTGTCAGGTGTTTGTTTCAGTCTGTGTTTCCATTTGTTGTGAAAGTGGTTAAGAGTTTTTACCTTCCTTCGCCAGGTCTCCTATGTTAACATAGGTCAGCCCTGTCCGCTGGGCCAGCTCCTTTCCTAAAGTACTCTTTCCAACACCAGGGGTTCCTGTAGGAGAGAGGATTAACATTCAAAATTTCTCTCAAGAACGTATACATTCAGTGTTGCCCCATTTTAAAGGTGAAGTAATGCATACTACATCATCCGGTGATACCTGATCAGGTTGTTGAGCAGTACCAATGACTCTACAGTGAAGATGCTGAATTTAGCCTTTCAACTACCCACCAGTTTAATGCTTCATTTATGGTTAGAAACGGGGTGATGCTGGTGATAATGGGAGATGATTTCATCTACTGTCTGTGGAAGAACCAGAGGATTGTAGACTGCTTCCAGGTTATGCCTCCACAACTAGTGATTATTTTTCAGTACTGATTAAGCTGTCATTTACTTTATTACCAATGAATCCATTAATTGTTTGAACATTAAAACGTCCAAACATAGTTAAAAGTGGCTGTAACAAGGAGTGTCAAGGGGCACCAAGCACCAATATCTTCAAATACCTTGTTTTGTCTGGCCAACAGTCCAAAACTGAGATATTCAGTTTACAATGATAGGAAAGAGAAATCCTCACAGTAGAGAAGCTGCAACCACGTTTGGCTTAACGGACTTCATCACTCCATTTTCAAAAATGCTGCTTGTTCATTTTCTGTCTACTGATTTATCGATCAACCACTTGCCCCTAATGCAAGTTACTTTCTATACATGTATAGTAGGTGCTTTAAGTGTGTTCACTGATGGTTACAGTATACCTACCACACAGTATGCCATAAGTTAGACAGCAAATGTTATGTACATGTAAAGATATATGTATAGAGGGAGATACATGTACTTCCATCTATACAGGATCTGATCGTTGATGATCGTGATGCAAATCAAAATGACTCGAACATCATTACAATCTCTAAAATCTCCCATTCCAACGTTAAAGACCTGTCCAGTCCTGATGACTGTGGAAGTCTCACGTGATTTTATCAGCCGCGGGTTTTCACTTAATACTAGTGGCATATATTAACTAAACGCTATCTCGCTAAAACACACGCAGCAGATGTTTATATCACCTGTTAGCAGAATGTTTGGTCGCTTCTTCATCTTCATAGCTTGCTAGCAGCTAACACGTGTTTTGATGACGGCCACCTGGAAGACAGAATAGTAGTATTATCTCTTCATGTCATTCTAGACAGACACGTCGATCTCTAAGTTACGCTAAATGTGAAGAAACAAACCCGAAAAGAGGAGGCAGACAAAATGAAAGACTTGGGTAGCTAGCTCGATGTTTGCTATCACACCAGTCTGAGCAGACTTCCACGAACAAACCATGTAGTGAACTAACTCTATTTCTAGTTCTTCTTCGTCTTCTTCTTCTTCGGGTTTTACGGTCGCCGGCATCCGCTGTTGCATTACTACCACCCTCCGGAACTAGTTGGTAGTGTCCGCAATATCCACACTACCATCCTATTTAGTATGCCACAAAAAGATTTAGTATATCCCAATACACAGTATGTCAAATGCAGTATGCCAAAAATACCAGGATGTCCTTCTGCATCCGGTCACATTTTGCAGTATGCACAAAGAGAAGAAGAAGCGATGTAGGTTATTTGGTAGTGCTGTAGCGAACTGATGCCTCACGTCAGTTTTACGTCAATGGGCAGTCAGATTACGGCATTCCGAATGCCTGAGTTTAAACTGGTAAACCTAGCGCAGCCTCATAGCGCCTTTAACCCTTTGGTAACACAAACACAACTCCCTGTCTTATTCACAAATTAGTTCTCATTACACCCGAACAAGAAGCTGAAGTGACGGAAACACCGAAGTCAGCGTCTCACACACCAAATGGTCAAACAAGGTAAGTTAATACGGACACATCATATTAGCTTAACATAAAGTTACATTAGTTGACGCATTCTGCAGTCAAAACAGTAAAACAGTATCTTATCGTCCAGAGACACTGAAGTAGACTAAATGCTTTTATCAAGTATTTGATTCTTCAGAGTTTTCCGGATATGTTTGAGGTGTGGGGATATCACAATAACAAGGAAAAAATAAGGTGAAGGTAATGCAATAAGAAACCTCAAATATCCACCCTCTCTTTCTTCATGCTGTACAGCAAGAGAACTGTGTCCTGGTTTTTCTGCCTTGTGTTAGCTAACGTTATATCTAATAGCATGACCACCAACACCTGTTGCCACTGCTTTTCAGGTTCCCAGTTCTTCATTGAACTGCTACCCTCAATGTGAAGCACCACAGCGAAGGATGAACAAGCTTTCTCTGGGAGATAAAGCAGCTTCAAGCAGGGTATGTCCTTTTAGAGGCCTACATGACAGTTACATAGCCTGATTAACGTATGTGTGTGTTTAGATTTGTGCCACATTTCTTCAGGAATACCTTTATTTCTGCCTACCTCATTTCAAGTCAAGTCAATTTCATTTATATAACCCAATATCACAGATCACAATCTGCGTCAAGGGGCTTTACAATCTGTACAGCATACGACACCGTCTGTCCTTAGACCCTCGAATCAGATAAAACCCCTTTAACAGGGAAAAAGTGGAAGAAACCTCAGGAGGAGCAACAGAGGAGGGATCCCTCTCCCAGACAGACATGCAATAGATGGTGTGTGTACAGAATAGACCAACAACAACAACCACAGTATAAAATATGAGGACAAAGTTATAGATACATGTAGATTAAAACATAAGTGAAGAGTGTGGATCCAGGTGGACAATGAACAACTTCAGGTGTTGTCAAATAGGTGGGACCTGAGCCACATGACCTCCTCTCCACCACGAAGACCTGGAAAGAGGACAGATCACACAAACACACCTGGTACCTACCAGTGCTAAGTTACCAGCTCTTCACCAAGCACACAAGGACGGGAAGATGGCGCTGAGGACAGCTGCCATGTCTCCAGCTCCTCCTCAACTCATCGTCTCCTCTCTCTCTGACTCACTGGACCTACTTCAGTTTGCATACAGACCTAATAGATCTACAGATGACACCATCGCCCTAACCCTCCACACTGCCCTTTCCCACCTGGACTAGAGCAACACATACGTGAGAATGCTGTTCATTGACTATAGTTCAGCATTTATAGGGCCCTATGATTTCCGCGATGCGAAGAATACAGAAGAATTGTGGAATCTGATAATAAAAATGGAAGCAACTGTAAAACGCGGAATGTCGTGGAATTTGCCAGAATGTGGATGCAATTTATAAAAATCTCAATACCACTGAGTGTTTTTTTCACAGTGCTAAATGAACAGAAAAACTATGCTGCTATGTTTTGGTGTCATTTACGGGCACGCTTCTTCTGTCCTCTGAACTTTGTGAGTTCGGTAAAGTTGGAAATATATTCACAGATTCGAACTTCCCGGATCAATAACTCATAAGCGAAATGTTAAAACACCAACGACGTCTCTTTCCAACCGTAGTAAGGTAGACAACGAGCTACAACCTGATCTTCATCAAAACGAGCCATCCTCCACACTGGACAAATAACACTGGTCTCTATGTACAGCCGGCTGTGAGACGAGTGTGCAGGGACCCTCTAAAAAGTGCAACACCTAATAGAGATGCTACAAAAATATTCAGTAACTTCACTCTTATACAGTGCAGTGTCACCAAAATCACTTCACACATCAATGGTCTCCTGTTGGTTAGACTACAACAGGCTTTTGCATAATTTGGGGGATTTTTTTTTTGGGNGGGGGGGGTATTCAATAACTTTACTCTTGTACAGTCTAGTGTATGATTAGACACTCTTTCTGATGACATTGTAAAACACAGAATTCAGAAAAATGAAAACAGAAAACACAGAATTTGGGAAAAAATAAAATGGAATCTGGAAAAAATTAAAACAGATTTTATAGGGCCCTACATTTAACACCATTGTGCCCTCCAAGTTCGTCACCAAGTTCAGAGATCCTGGGCTCAACATGGCCCTCTGTGATTGGATCCTGAACTTCCTGACGGGCAGACCCCAGGCTGTGCGGATAGGCTGCACTACATTCTCCACCGTGACCCTCTCAACACCGGCACCCCTCATGGCTGCGTGCTCAGTCCTCTCCTGTACTCCCTGTTCACACAAGACTCCGTGGCCGCCCACAGCTCCAACACCATCATCAAGTTTGCTGATGACACGACCGCCTTCAGCCTGATCACTGGCGACGATGAGACGGCCTACAGAGAGGAGGTCAGAGCCCTGACATCTTGGTGCCAGGATAACAACCTCCATCTCAACATCAGCAAAACAAAGGAGCTGATTGTGGACTACAGGAGGTGACAGGAAGAAGGACACGCCCCCCTCTCCATCAATGGGACTACAGTGGAGAGAGAGAGCAGCTTCAGGTTCCTCGGGTTTCACATCAGCGAGGTACTGACCTGGACTCAACACACCAACACCATCATAAAGACAGCAAGACAACGGCTCTTCTTCCTCCGTAGGCTGAGGAGGATCAACATGGACTCCAGGATACTCTGCAACTTCTACAGGTGCACCATAGAGAGTATCCTGACTGGCTGCATTCCCACCTGGTATGGCAGTTGCACCACCCTCAACCGTAAGACTCTGCTGCCATCCATGGAGGACTTCTACTCCTAGCAGTGTAGGAAGAAGGCTAACGCCCAACCACCCCAGCCACAAACTGTTCTGCCTACTGCCGTCTGGCAGACAGTACCGCAGCATCTGGTTCTGCACCACCAGGCTCAGGGACAGCTTCATCCCTCAGGCCATAAGACTGCTGAGCTCTTGAGCTCGCGAGTCACTGTATTCGCACCTTATTAATACTGATGTCACTTTACCTTTATACTACTTACTTAGTGGTTACTACCTGTTTACATCTCCACAGTATGTGTGTATATATATTTCACAAGCCTCCGTAACCTGTCTACATTACAGTTTATTCATTTTTTTCACTACTGTACACCTGCCTTCCACTGTATTATATTTATATATTTTATTTTATTGTGTTATATTTTATTTTATATATATTCTATGCTATTCTTATATTTTGAACTTTATGTCTCATGTCTTAGGTTCTCTTTTTTACTTGTGTGATTTTCTTTTATACATTTTATATGAGCATTGTTGGAGGGAGCCTGAGAATAAGGATTTCATTGCCAAGGACTGCTTCACTGTTATTGTTGTGCACATGACAATAAAAGATCTTGAAACTTGACCTCTGCCTCTGCCTGCAAATTATATGTAACATCTGGTTCTGTCTAGCAATCGTTTTTAATTTGGCTGTAATTTATAAATTTGTCTTATTGTAGATGTCCTTCTTCGGCAGTAGCTCAGTCCATGGGGACTTGGCTCAGGAACCGGAGGGTTGCCGGTTCAAGTCCAGCAGGGACGGGCCTATGTGTGTGTAAATGGAAAAAAAATAACAACAGAGTGAAGAAATTGAATTTTCCCAAGGGAATTAATAAAGTTCTAAATAAACAGTTCCTTATAAATCTTTAATCATTTTTATTTGACTGTATTTATAATAGCTGAACCGCTGGGTGGATCCATCCTTCACTGACTTTCCCGAGGAAAGCTTTTCTCTGTCTGGAAGGAGAAACAGCCAGATTTTGTGCTCCAAGGCTGAGCCTAAGAGGTCCAGGAAGAGGAAAGGAGAAGCCGGCAGTTCACACCCTTACACATCCTACCTGCTGAAAGAGTCAGCCCAGAGGAACCAGGATGAGCCCTGGGTGGACAGATACTCGCCCCGTTCGCAGGTCAGTTGTATCGCTGTTGACATTTGTTCTGGTATCCATGAATACGTTTGCGTTCAGCCAATAACTGGTCTGAATCAAAATGGCCACCCTCTGGACTTGCAAACTTTAGTCATACACACTGTGATGTGTCTGAAGGCGGTGAGGTCACTGGGCCACAGGTAGTAAAATAAGCTGTGAGACATAACTTAAGACTTCACTCATCGCCATGTATATAACAAATGCCTAGATTACTGAGTCATTTGACTCAGTAATCCATATGAGAGTATTTTTCTCAACAGTTCTAAACAAGATGCACATTGGCAATTTATTTGCCAAGCCTCAATATAAATAAATAAGTAAGTAAAGTATATAAGTATAGTAAGTATAATAAGTAAATAAGTGTGTA
>NTHP01000169.1:72188-163527 GCA_003416845.1 Oplegnathus fasciatus
CCACACAGACTAAGACCTGGACAAATGATTCCATTCTAAGCCTGCAGGACTGTTATGACTGCACTGACTGGGACATGTTAAAGAGTCTTGCACTGATATTGATGAGCTCTCTAATGTTGTTAGCTGTTATGTGACTTTCTGTGAAGAAAATATAATCTAATAAGTCTGTGAAGGTATTCCCAAATAGCAAGCCATGGGTGTCAAAACCACTGAAAGAGGGCAACCTCTCAGACATGAACTTGCTAAAAAAGGAGATAAAAAGGGAAATTAGGAGAGCAAAACAGAATAAGGAAAAGTTAGAAAGAGAACTTGCCAATAATAATCTGGGTTCTGTGTGGGATGGACTAAAAACTATTGTTGAGTTGAAAAACCAAAGCAACACTAAGGTGGTTATTGATGGCTCTAAATCCAACAAACTGTTGGCTCAGGACTTTAATAAATTTTACCTTAGGTTTGACACCTTTGATTTTAGTAATGACATTTTAGAACTGAAAAATAAACTTTCATGCACTGGATTCACTCCCTTTGATGTATGCTCTGTGACCAACTCTTTTAAACACTCCAAAGCTAGGAAAAGCCCAGGGCCTGATAATATAAGTAGCCGCCTTCTCTCCTCCTGTGCAGAACAATTAGCCCCTATCTTCCATTACATTTTTTAATTGTCACTCAACCAGCAGAGGGTGCCAAAAAGCTGGAAGTAGTCCATAGTAATTCCGGTGGCCAAAAACAATCACCCCAAGGTTTTTAATGATTTCAGACCAGTTGCTCTGACTTCCCTAGTCATGAAGTCTTTTGAAAAACTGATGACAAGAGAACTTCTCATCAATACTGAGCTCCTGCTTGACCCATTCCAGTTTGCGTACAGGGCTGGGCGTGGGGTAGAAGATGCTACTGCCACTCTGCTAAACCTTGTCCTTAAACATCTTGAAGGTAGCAAAAAACATGCCAAGCTGCTATTTGTGGATTCCTCGTCTGCTTTTAACATGATTCAGTCCCACATTTTAATAGACAAGCTCATCAAGAATTTTGGTTTAGATTTTAATATTGTGGGCTGGATCCTTCATTTCTTAACTAACAGAACTCAGAGAGTTAGGGTGAAAGGATGCATGTCGGGGGAATTGTCATCATCCACAGGGTCCCCTCAGGGCTGTGTCCTTTCGCCACTCCTCTATATCCTGTATACTAGCGACTGCTGCAGTCGGCACAACAACAGATACATTTTAAAGTTTGCTGATGACTCTGTTATAGTCAGTCTCCTCCATGATTAAATCAGCATGGTCCTGTCGTTGATGAATTTGTACAGTGGTGTGACAGCGCATTCTTACAACTAAATGTGACAAACCAAGGACACGAGTATTGATTTTAGGCATCAGCCCTCAACCTCTCAGTGTACTATTATCGAGGGACAGGTAGAAAACTACAGAGTACCTCAGGATTTTAATTGATAACAAGCTGAATTTTAACTGTAACACTGAGATGCTGTGCAAGAAGGGCCAACAACGTCTGTTCTGCCTCCGGAAATTGTCCCAGTTTCATGTTGACAAGACCCTGATGATCTGATTTTATTGATCTTATATTGAGTCTGTTTTAACCTTTTCTTTAATCTGCTGGTTCGGGAACCTCAGCAACAAGGCAAAAATGCACTAATCAGGATAGTGAAAGTGAGCAGCAAGATCTTGGGAGTACAGCAGAGTATGCTATCTGACCTGTTTAACAGACAGGTAGGGAGGAAGGCCAAAGCCATCCTATCCGACAGTGTGCATCCCCTATACTCTAAATTTCAGATCTTGCCTTCTGGCTCCCAGTTCAGATTCCCCCCTACTAAGAGTAACAGATACAAGCACTCCTTCATCCCCACAGCTATTTCTCGTCTGAATGCAGGCCGGGGAAGGAAGTAGTGAGTCGAGGCTACTCACTTGGCTGAGTATGTTGTGTAGCTGGGATGATATGATGATGTAGTTTGTGATGTCAGTGATGATGATGATGATGATGATGATGATGATGACGATGATGATGTTGAGGTGACTATGATGACTATGATGTCTATGCCATTGATAATGGCGATTGTGTTATTAACTGGCAGAGATGTTGTTCATGTAATCAACATGCCCAGTCACTATGCCCTTTACCCCCCTTGTGTATTTATATTTTTATGGTCAATATTCTGCTGTTACTTAGTTAATTTGCTTTGTAATTTTTGGATGTTATTGCTGCTGTGGCTTAGTCCAAGGTTGGACACCAGAGACTTCTGTTTTTAGAATTGTAGCTCACTGTACTCAGGGCACCTCCCCTCCCCCTTACTGTACTGTATGCCTATGTTCTTTTATGCATTGTATTTGCCTTGCTGTAAAACCAATTGCCCTCATGGGACAAAAATAAAGTTGAAGTTGAAGTTGAAGTTGAATATGTCTATCAAGATTTATGATGATTGGAAAAATTGCATTTTTAAATTAAAACCATCTGGCCGATTGGGGTCATATTTCTTGAGAAGCATTTGAACATTATTTCCAGTTATTGGGCCAAGTTTCATGTTGGTAGCTCATTCCATCTCATGGGAATTTGAGCCGTGGGCATAAGACAACAAATAATAAATCAGCACAAACTTCGGGGTTAGAACTCTAATGATGAAATTTGGATGTGTGCATTTGTGAGGAATTATGAAAAAAATGGTGTTCCAAAAATTTCATAAGACAGTATCTTAGGTAAAAAAGAAAACATGTTGGCACTATCTGTGCTAAAAGAAATCTGCTCTTCCTCAGTCTGTTGAGAAGTTTTTGAGATATCCTGCTATGCTTTACACATAAGATTACGAATAATGAATGGTTACATCCAAGTAAAAGCCTTAAGAGAGATACGTTTTGCTATAATGTTAACATGACTTCCCCAAACAGCCTAAAAAACAGCAGTTACACATGGCTGTATTACCAGGGCCCCAGACCCATAGGGATTGCGAAACCTCCAGGGTTACTGTGTGGCAAAATAAACTGATATGATAGTGGGCTTAAGGCAACACCTATATTATTAACTGATCTGAGATCCTGTCTTGTAGAGGGGTTAAACTCTAGTTTTAGGGCTTTATTATTTCAGTTTATATTGTGCTTACATGGTGCACATTCCTAAAAACTTTTTTTGTAGTCAAAGTACTAAAAAACTAATTACTAACTAACACATACACAATACACAGGGAGAGGAAAAAATGGGGGCTCAATAGGGTACAGCTTATTTTTCCCTGTGGCCCCCTGGCAGGTTACTCTGGCCCCAGAGTTACACTCCGTGGTATGAAAATGTATCCAGCTAAACGTGCTGGTGACAGTTACTTTGAAAGGAAGATGTGTTTAGTGGTTTGGACATTACACAGTGTGTGAGGTAACTGAACTGAATGTAAAGCCTTTGTCTTAATTCTTGACCTGACTATAAATATCCTTATCTCTCTCTCTCTTTGTAATGTTGATTGGTGCTCTCTTACCTCCAAAACACTTGCATCCCTCTCTGGGCTGTATTGAGGTTTGGTTCCTTGGTAAACTCTCTGCTCCTTCACATTCAACATGGACAGCAGCTCCAAGCACTGCCGACTTAGAGCTGCAAACACACACACACACATCATATTCATGATGACGACTAAATTGATTCCATTTGCTGATTAAGACCACAAGATGCGGTTGAAAGTTCTCGAAAAAGCTCGTAAGTGGACTTGATTGATTGTAGTCAAGATGCCAATTCTGACCGTTGGTGACTTGGAGTCACACACTCAGGGTTAGGAGCAGAATAAGGTTTGGTGAGTCAACTCCACACACTGCCTTCCAGACACTTCACGTCACAGATGTAGATTATATATGCAGACATGTCTAGGTCACCTCAAAAATGATCCTTCATTATGCAGCATTTACCAGAATTTTCTGCTCGGAGCTGCTGGATCTCATTCTCCATTTCCTCCAAGTTGTCAGTCAGAGTCTTGTTCTCACTCAAAATTCTGATTACAACAACAACAATAAAGTTACAATACGAAAATAAAATGAAAATACCACAGACATGAGTGTATGTGGAGTAAATCTGACCTGTTGTATTTCTGCTCCCAGGACTGCTGAGACTTCTTCATCTGGACCTGGTTGAAGCTGAATTCCCACTGCAAGCTGTTCACCTCCTACAAGAGATGGAAGCAGCAGATCCCGATTTGCATATTTTATTAGTTTTACAGGTTTATAATCCAATTGTCCCACAACCCTCTAAGGATAAATGGTATAGATAATGGATGGATGGATAATCCACTTGTCACATAACACCAAGCCACATGCATCATAGTTTTATATATAAGGTTATATACAAGCCCCAATGCCCAATGTAAAGTCCCATGACTTTTCCATGACAAAATATTTTCATGGCCATATACAGTATGTTCTTCTTTCCTGGTCCCTGTTCTCCAAACATGGCTTAATTAATCCAGATTAATATTATAAAAGCATCCTGTTAATTCTCGTGCTGCTAACTTGAATCTTCACATAAACAGATGACTGATTTTTATATTTAATGACCGACCACTTTCTTTCAGAGGTCAGCAGTTTAGTGGTCAATCTTACCTAAATAAATTATTCGTAATTTAACAGATTCACACTTAAACCAGCTCTATGGAGTTTTTAACTGGTTATGAAACAGTCTCAATTTAATACTTGTGGGAGAAAATCTTTCACGATGGGTTCAGATCCTATACCACACGATTCATAACAAAACAATACTGAGTCTTCAGAGTCTGGTATTTCGTAGACTTACTGTATAGCAAACAGAATAAAACAGAATACAACAAATCGAGTTAGTCCCAGGAGCAACTGAAGTTGCTCTGGTGTGCATCATTTTTTGTATGAAAACATATGCCCCATCTGTTGGGTTTTACAACACTCCTGATTGGCTACTAGTCAAAACACGGAAATCACTGAGAGTCTCTGATTGGTTGCAAATTCAAGGCAGGATTGTGTGAACTATATTTACTGTCCTCCATTTTATTTGAGTGTATCTTGAATCTTGTGTGTGAAATGTGTGCACTATATAGCGGTATCAAAATTCACACAATGGAATAAAAATGTAGTGTCTATAGCATACAATGTAATTAGGGCTGGACCCGAATATTCGACTATTCAGATATTCGTTTGTTGGGTAGGTATTCGGTTTTCAATTTTGGGATTCAGATATTCGTTTTGTTTTTTTTTAAGGTGTGTTGATTGATTCACAACGTCGACTCATGCACTGAGTAACATGTGCCGAGCCTTCCCCCTTAAGGAAGGTGGCCTTGCGGGTGATGTATGCATATGACATAGTCTGACAGGTTTGTTATGGGAAGTGAGTCTCTCCTGTGTGTGTAGAAAAAGTACCGGTATGTATGGCAGACACCGTGAAGTGCATGCTTCCATGGGTTGTTAAGTTACGGTAGTCAGCAGAAAGTGTCCAGATAAGCTCAGGTTCAAGTAAAGCGGATGTGAAAAGGGTCATGTATTGTGTTCGCTGCAACGAGTGAATAAAGCACCTGTTTCATGCAACGTAACCACGACGTCTCCCGACCATTCTTAAAAGCAGAGAGGCTAGTTACCAGCTAACTGACGAGCCAGGCTAAAGCCAATTGAATTAGCCTAAAGAAACCAGAGGTCTCCAATTATGGTTCGGAGGACCGAAGCTGGAAAGATTAACACATGCAAGAAAACAGTCAACCTTAAAAGTTGCCATGTTGCCAGTAGCCTATGAGTGAATAAAATTATTTTTTCTCCAGTCTACAGCTCACTAATGTTAACCAGGAAAGATGAAAAAGGCTGCAAAACATTCTCTCATTTTTTGGAACAGCTAAAAAGGTAAAAGTTTACGATGATGTAGTTAAATAATGTATAAACTTGCCACCGAAGGAACAGCAGTTACATAACCTTCGAAACGAACCACAACTGTGTGTGAAACCTCCCCAACCCCGTTGATGCTTTGAATATTTACCGTTAATTGTCACCGAAGCTTTGAAGCCCCAAAAATAGTCTTCGGGACAGCCCAACATGTAATTTACATTGACATTTTATAGATTTGAATTTACTCAGTTTACTGGTCAGTGAGTGAACAAGGGAGGGATTTCAGACACAGAACTAATCCATTTGTTATGAACCAAAAAAATAAAATCCAAGCTTGTGTCGAATTACCAACAATCCAATCAAGCTAACTCAGTACAAAAAAGAGAGCCTTGGTCAGTTATGTTGAAATGTTATGTTCACATGAGATTTATAAGTTAAACATGTTTAAGGATTTTCCTGAAAAAACAATGTATAGACTCATCCAAAAGTAATCTCAATCATCACTTGTGACCCACTAGAAGTGTGCAGTGTTGTCTGTATCTGCAGAGACCCTGCCCTCTGCCTGGATTTTCTTATTTTGCTGTGTTTGGGACTCTTCTGGGCATCAACCTTTGGGCAGCAGTGTGTAGCCCCCAGCCAATACCAGGGCGCAGGGTGTGAGGTGCAGAGGAGGGGCCAACTTTGAATGTTGTGTTTTCAAACGACAAATCCTACTCGTTATACCTTTAAATATACATTGTACTAAATTCTTCTTCATTATTCATTCTTAACCCATTTCATATTTTCAGATATTTCTCATAGAATCGATCAACCTATCTGGAATACACCTCTCACTAGTTCAAATCAGTCAGAATGTGACTGTAAACAGAGAAAAAAAAGTACACCACCACTTCCTGCAGCATTACACTCGTGTTTCCTTTTGTCTTTGATAAACAGGAAAAGAACAGTTAGTTCCTGACTTTTGAGCAGAAACCTGCTGGAGAATGTTAAAGCAAACAGACCAAGCCCTTATTTGAGCAGCTTACACTTCAAAGGTATTTACCTTCTCCAGAGCTTTGGCCCTCTCCTCACTTTTCTGCAGCAGACTTTTAGTGTGACTTGTGGCTTTGTCAAGAATGGCCTGAGTGAAGAAGAACAGTTTTTAGTAATTGGCGGAACAAAATCATGACACTGCAGGTTTTATCTCCCCACAGAAGCTGGTTACTTCCTCCTCTCTGACTGAAGGCATCTGCTCCAAGACTTCAGAGACAAAGAGGTTTCAGGACTAAGTACTGGTCTTCATGATCAGTCTGGCTCTGCCTTTGTTACAGTATAATTTTCACACATAATGCCAGACTGGCAGATGTGTAGAAGTGTCCAAAGTTGACTATTTTACAAAATTGCCTAAACTCTATCAGGGATTGGAAGGCAAATAATTGTGGCAACTTCATGCTGATGAGCCTAAAGTTGTTCCTAAGGTGAGGGGAAGTGTTGTGCTCTCACCCTCATTAACTAATCTAACTTCAGGAATGCAGGTCTCTGTTATAGCCATGTACATTACTGCAAATAGTCAGGATATGATATTGATATCATGAGTCAACATTTATAGGAAGTCCGTAAAGTGCTCAGAAAAAATGGCAACGTTCATCTGCTGAAGAAGACCGTATGTTATGGTTGATCATGTGATATGATCCAAACCTCCAGAACAGTCACCTGATATATTTTCTTTCACTGTTCCATAGATCTCCATTGTTGTCCAAAAACACATCAATGAGGCACCGGGTGACATGTTCCTTCATTACTATGAACACACACACTGTAGTTTATTCTGACTCAATCCTACATACACATTTACTGTTTAAGTAACGTTTTTTTTTTATTACAGTGACCAACTGTTTTAGGAAATTACTGAGCCTTTGTAAGAAATGAAAATATATATTTGTAAGACTTTTTTTAAAGATTTATGTCTTCAGTAGGAACCAGTGGTCTGGTGGCTGAGTGCTACATACTGGGTTGGGAAGTCAGAAAGTATTGAGAGATGGACTAACACACTGTTGGTTTTGTTCCTTTCAAGGGATTTGTAAACAGTAAGAAAAACATAACATATCACCAGCCTTTAAAGCTTGGGTAGGTAATGTCTTTTAGAAGCATTTTTTGTTATTTGTTGAAATTCTCTTTACATCCAGACAGCAGTCAATAATTCAAGTGCTCTGACAAAAAAAAGGAAAAAAGTCTGGTGTCTGTGGCTGTCACAGGACTGTAATAAGCCCGTCCAATCATTTCATTTGGACCGAATGAAATGATGGGACGGGCTGCCTGCCTGTCCAGCTACACACCTGCCTACCTGCGCGCACTCTGACCCTGCACTCGCTGCGCATGCTCGGAGTCTTCCACACGGCTAGGCGGCTAAAGCCATCGAACTAGTCGCACAAGAATGGCAGAGAAAGAAAAGAAAGACAGAAGTAGAAAAGGACACGACCAAAAAGAGGTTGGATAAAGCAAGAGGTCAAACCAGAGTCAACATCAGTCTGGATTTTCAACGATGGCGAGAAGAACTGAGGGAGCTGAAGGGCTGAAAAGTGACGCTGTGAGTACTAACAACAGCCATGTTGGTTGTTTACGTTCATTATGATAATGTTAGGTGTTTACAAACATGTGAATGAGACATGAGGTAGTTGGACACGGTTAGTGACGACAACGATGCGCTGCGCTCCTCTCCTCAACGCTCCCTCGTGGACTCATCCTCCAGCAGTACTCAGGCGGTGCGCGTTCGTGTGTTTTGAGGGGAGTGGCTTTGGGGAGGGAGAGCTGNNNNGGGGGTTCGTATACTTTCAGAATCTAGCTTACTCTTGCCGGTTTCTTTAACATTACCAACCCTAGCTTTAAGTCTGGGCGACTTAAGACTGGAACTGGGAAGGGATCAAACTCTTTTTTTTTTTTAAAACATGGACATCACTTTCATAGTTTTCTATCGTATGTTTTTACTGACAAGCTTCATTGTTAAGTATTCCACTCAGCAGCATTTTTTGGCTTTTTTTTCCACACAGGAAACATGAGGAGAGATTGAGGGAGATGACATGAGAAGGTCAAAACTCCCATAAGACTTACATTAGGAACAACCTGGAACAACTTGGCCATAACTTCAATTTAAGGGGTCACAAGAGACAAACATCGGGAACCACTGTCTTGGACCACTAGACAACAAGGACGCATTCTTGATGGATACTTGCTTCATGTGCTGTCTGGGTGCTCTTGTGATTCAAACTGAACTACAGAACAGTGAGGTCTAAGATGCAGTACTTCAGTATGTGTGTGTTGCTCTACCTTCCCCTGTAAGATTTTCAGAGCTTCATATTTGCCTTCAAGGTAACGATGTGCCACCTCCAGCTCACAGCACAATAAGTCTATAACCTGTCAACACAGCAGAACCATCAGTTACACTTTGCCAGGCTGGAAGTTATATCAAGTAGTTATCAATCAAAACGTTTTTTCTACACTTTTCCTACCTCAGTTGCTTCCTGTAGTCTGTCTTTCAGCTCGTCTTTGGACAGGTCAACCAGGGAGCCTGCTGATTCACAAAAAGTGTACTCTTGCATTAGAGGTCAGAGAAAATGTGTGTGTCTCTGTGTTTTCTTGTAGTTTTGTGAGTGAGGGACCAGCTGGAGCTTTATACATTCATAACAAGGACACATTTGCAAAGTGACTTCTTCAAAGAGCTTCAAAAGGCTGTTACAAGGTCAGCACATGCATTTGTGGTTAAACTTGCTGTTGGAATAAAGTTAGGCCTTTGAAAAGATATTTCCCCTTCTAACCAGAACATGTAATGATTGGTTATAAAACTGGCAAATAGCTAGAAACTAATGCTAAGTATCTGCAAATTGACATTTCGCTCCCACAGACTTCCCCACTCCCCCTAAGAATCATGTGTAGAGTTTTTTTGCATTCATTAATCAATAAAAACATTAACAGGAAATGGAATTCAGGGATAGATTGATGAATTAGTTCATTTACATTTTGTGAGAGGCTGCAACTGTTGCTTTATGATCCTTATGCAAGATTCACAATATTTTTCAATGAGATTTTCTTGGGAGACCAATTTATGCATGTAAGGTATTTGTAATTTAGCCATTAAAACAATAGCATTACAGATATACTTTCATACTGCTTGCAGCCTTGCAACAATGTAAATCACATCTTGATAGCAACATATGACGTTATGTCAGCCAAATACTATGACAGCATAAAAACTGCATGGTTAAGATATGTACGTTAGTCATCAAGATAACTACAATGACAGCACAGATTCATTACTCATGATAAAATTATATTTTTAAGTGCTGTTGGTTGAAAGTTCATGCTGAAGAGGCAGTCTGAATCCGGTCCAAACCTTCAGCCACAACAGATTAGTAAGCCTACAGACAAATTACTACGGGACACAATACAAAATATTATAGGAAACCCTCTAGAAGGGTTGTACTGTTCACAATAATTAAAACAAAAAGATGTATGCAATGCAACATTCACTCTCTTTTAGCTCTGGTTTCGTCTCCCAGCTAGTCTCTAACTTAGTATGTCTGCTGGTGCTGGGCAGGTAGTGTACAGTGGGTGTATCATAGGTTTTTCTACTGAAAACAGATGCTTCTGCTGGAAATGACCACCAAATATTCACCAAAATTCCAATCTTACTGAACTTAACTGTACGCTAATTGTCCACTATGGGCTGGAGTCAGTTTAAAGGCTTATTTCCTGATGGAAAACAAGAAGAAGAATTTCCTGGTTTAAGACCAAAATACTAAATAGCTAAAAGTGTTTTTTCTTAAATATCTACAATTTCAGAGTATTGTGTATTCCTTTATTAACAAATGTATGTTTTGACTTATATGAAAGTATGAAGTGATGTGATTGATATTTCAATTGCAGGTAAAATGAGAGAATTTGATGTCTTGTCTTTATGATTCGATTCTTTTTAGCTCCTTTGTTACAGTAAAGGGTCAGTTCACAGACATTCTTACTGGAGCGTAGCAGCTTCCAGCGGGCTCTCTGCTGTGTCCCTGCCATTTTCAGTCCAGGGATCCAGGCTGCCTCTCCTGCCTGGCTGCTGCACCTGAGCCGCTCTGCTCCGGGCAGCAGGGTCTCTGTGACACTAGCGAAGCTTTGGCTCTTCTTCCTTGTGGAGCTGGGTGCTGCTCTGACTCCCATTCCGTCACCCAGGTCTCCGTCCACCATGTCATCATCCAGGCTGCAGGCCTCACTGACCTCCTGCATCTGCACCGGGTCAAATCTTACATTACATTCACCACAGTATGGATGTGCTAAACCTGCCAAACCACATATTGATTCATTCAAACTTAAATAGTCAACCCAAAACACTCACTTACCTCTAGTGTTATTGCATTCCATGAGATGATATAAATCATCAGCTACCAGGGATTTTAAAAATTAAGATACCATTTATACCCAGGTAGCTGCCCCTTAAATATCTCTGGTTGTATTAGGCCAGTGTGGACAGGACTGCTTTTTGGTCATGTTGGTCATTTGGTCAGTTTTGATATGTTTTTTGCATCAATGTTATGAAAAATCAAAATAGATCACAGCACCACAAATCAAAACCTCCATTTGTATAAATCTCCAAGTCCTCGTGCTGTAACTAAAACAGGCATTCCTGTCTGGTTGTTTGATCTATAAACAGTGTCTTCATGGTCTGGGTACACTATGAATTAGGTCTTTACCTATCGCTGTGGTCCAGGTTACTACTGCCAACTCACTGAAACTCATGTGCTGTTAAGCAGGGCTTTCAGTTGTTTATTAACATGTAGCATGAGGAGAACAAGTTGTGAAAACTCCAAGTGTCTCATCCAAATTGACAAGTGAAATATTCAGTAAATTGTATTGTATATAAATTCTGAAAATGTTCATTGATTAGATGACATGATATTGTACCACTGTGTTTCCTTTTCTGCATCTCGACTGTGTGCGCTTCCTCAAATCGCAGCCTAATCCTTTCTATCCTTCATCATTCTGTTATACTACATGGAGAAGTTGAAACTACAGTACAGTATTCTCATGTTGATGAGATGTTTTTGGCCATCACGTTAGATTTAAAACCTTTAAAAACTCTCTCTTCGTAGACCAGAATGACAGAAATGTGGCAACTAGGTATGACCTGGTCTGTAAAAACCTACATATCTGATATTTGACATAAAATGGCCAAATCATTCATTTAGCATATTTGTGAGAAGTCTGACTGTAAAATGATGAGGCCTGGCTTGATGCCTCTGTATAAGAGTATTACTCTGTATTCCAATGAATACCCTAAGCCAGTGTTTTCCAACCAGTTTGGCTTGTGAACCCTGAAACAAAGCAAAGTCTACTTTTAACCCCTCATCATAATTTGATCATTTGATTTCACTTCTATCACCTGGCTCTGTGTCCCAGTGTTGACAATGGCTCATAGATTTGCCTCCAGATGACATCATCACTAGTGTGTATGATTCATTTATGATAGACTCGGTGAAGCACACAAAGAAAACCTGGCTTATACAATCTTTACTACACAAATAAGTTGTAGATTCTAACATAGAGTGGAATTTCTCTTTAATGTTAATGAATCGATTTTTATGAATTACTTCCTCTTACCTGCAACTTTGAAGCAATAAACGTTATAATCCTTAGTGCTTTACAGCCTCCATCGACACACAGACATAAAGAAAGTTTCGTAAACGGTCATGTGAGTGTCACCTACACCTTTAACATACTGATCCGTTCAGTGCCGCACCACACATACGACTAAGTCACTCCCGTTCTCCGCCAGCCGCGCAGTCTCAACAACTTCAGCAGTGTCGCGGTAATACGAAGTGCTTCCGGTCATTACCTTGAAAATGAACTTCGTACATTTTTAATACAAAAACAAACCACTACGCTGGAAACAGCTAACTCAGAAATAAGGTACCGTAAAAATAAATAACAAACAAGACTACTTTTTTTTAACAAATGTTTTTTTCTCCTAAAATGCAACAGTGACACACCACATTGTGGTAATTTAAAACTTTTCTGCGGTATTCAATAAAATACAACTTCCGATCAAACTTATAAAAATGTCACCTTTATTCATTAATCGCATATGATCATCATTTCTTGAACTTCAGTTGAAAGTAGTTTAGTGAGGTCCAGCTGCAGACAGTCAGTGAGTCACCTCACCAGAGGGAATATTTAAAAGAGCTTCATGTGAAACTGTTGAGTAAATATTGGATGAATGGGTGTGTGCAGGGAGCATGTAAGAACAAGCTGATGTTCAAGTAGAGCCCCATGATCAGCTGTTCACACATTATTTTTATTCACATCCTTATTTAGATATAAACAACGTATCCCTTAATAAGCATTTACCTCTTGTTTTCCATCCATGAGAAAGAGTCAAAAAGGTGTCAAGCTGGGCTTGTTCCTGGACACTTGTCCATCACAGGTTAATCCAGGCTCAACAGTCACACAGCAAAACAAACAAGTGCTGAACATACACTTAAAACAAATAAATACTGACAATATCTCAAATGGTAGAACTGAAGTATTAAGGGTGCTTTGGGAGATTATAACAAATGAATCCACATGCTTTATTACGAGCCTGTGTCAAGCTACAGAATCACATTCAATTCAGGTTCTACAAAACAACAAGCTTGTTTGAAAAACGGCATCTTGTACAGATGACACCAGATGAAGCAAAAATACTGCTAACACCAGAACTACTCTCACATCAGCATACTAGCCCTCCTCGGGTCAGGGCCGCATGGAGCATTATTTGAGTTCTGGGATCAATCTTACAATTCAAACAATCAAAATTCCCAAAGATTAAAGACAGAATTCTGGGGAAAAAAGTTAAAAAGTAAAGTATACCAACTCTTTAACAGTAACAATATGTTTTTTCTCACATGTCAAAAATTTATCTCAGAAGTCATTTTGTTATTTCACCAGGCTCCCATCTTCCACCAGACTGACCCAAAACTCAGTAAAAAACATGACCATGAAACAGTGTCACAGTATGACAGTGGATGTATGACAGAGCTGTATTAGTCACTGGTATATTCCTCTATGATCAGGTCCTCCTCCTCCAAAAGAACTTGGCTTGCAGTAGGTTGAGGCTGACTGATTGGCAGACTCTCCTCAACCCCACCCTGGTCTTCCTCTTGTTCCTCCTCACTATCAATCTCCAGCTGGCCCGGCTCTTTGTCTGTCAGAGTCTCCAGTTTTAATCTGCACACACACAACACAAAGCCAAAGACACAATTAAAGAGTACAAATGCAAGGTCTACTACAATTTACCGCACTGCTGTGGAAAAAGACCTGTTTGATATGGAATAACAGTTGTACGCTATCAGGACACCTCAACATGATTCTAAATCGGTGCTTAAGGTAATGTATGTTAAACCACAAGTATCTACAGTAACAATCAATGGCGTAGGTTTGGTTTCAGAGGTACGGGGAACACAATGAAGTCATGGGTTCTCTAACCAAAGAAAATAAATACATTCTCTTGTGAGGGTACTTGAGGGTTCATTCTTGACCTTGGAAACAGCAGTTTGACAAAATCATTTCAACACAAGGTTCAATTTAGTTCTTCTATCCGAAGATTTCAACCACCTCTCATGGCCTTAGTCAGCGGATGGAGTGGCATAGTTGTCATGGAGATGGTTTACTTTTTTATCAAGTGACCTGACTATGTAATTTGCATCACATAATAAGAACTCTAACCACCATTTACAGACAGATCAACAGATCAGTTGGTCACCTACGTAGTGAGGAGGAGGAGGAGGGTAGAGAGAGGGAGGTGCAGCAGATAAGAGCAACGCTCACAGCCAACAGGTAGAAGGAGTAGATGATGAAAATCCCAACCCAACAAGAAGGACACTGCCAACAACCAGAGGTATCCCAGACAACCAAACAAAACTCACTCACTGCTTCCACTGGAAGTGGTCAAAGGTCATCGACCAGGAGTCAGTGGACATTCACATCACCAGAGAGAACAGAGACAGGGTATCCATCCATATACAACCACCTATTATCACATGACTTCAAGTTCCATTCTTAGGTCACATTATGACAACTTAACACTCTCCATGACAACTGAGCAACTCCATCCACTGAGGAAGGCCATGAGATGTTGTTGAAACCTTTGGACACAACAAGTAAGTGGACCTTGTGTCGGGATTTGTTTTGTCAAACTGATTTCAGAAGTTTAAAATTCTTATTTTTTGAATTCCTTGAAACACATCAGGTTACAAAGGACATGAGTAGAGTGGACTCAAGAGTGGAGTGGAAAGAATTCACTTCCTTCATGTTTGCCTGCAGCAACCCTACCTGGCCCACTAACACTGACAATCAAGTCATCTCATAGCTACTTAAACATCGGTTTGACAAATATGAACTTCCACACTCAGGACTGATCGCTTTGTAACTAGCAAACAAGTAGTACTGTCCAGTGGCAGGCAGGTGTTTGCAGAATACACTGATATTTATTTGGATATCTAATCAGTAGATAACTGGCAGTTATTGGTACCTTGGTTGTGAAAATGTTTTGGTAGTTACTGACAACACAAAGTAAAATCAGCTGTCAGCTCTGAGTTTAGCCATCAGGTAGAGCCATTTCTTCTCAAGAGTAAAAAAAAACATGTTTTCTTACAGTGTTCAAAGTCTTTCATTCACTAAAACTTAGCTAACAACATAACTATCTGATAAAATGATAGATAAATATAGTAAATAAATAAAGTGTGATGGCTTTACTATGTACAACTACTATGTAATTAATCATTTGTAGTGTTCAAATCCCTCTGTCAGCAGCTAGTAAGTAAACCTTGAGTTAAGACTAATATTATTTTAGCCGTCGGAATTAAATGTTCCTGGTTAAGGCAAACACCACGTAATGGTAACGTCCCAGGTTTGATTCCATCTGTGGTCCTTTACTCCTCTCATTTCTCCTTCTTCATAATTTCCACTATTCTCTTCTGTCAACAGGACAGTATGGACTGCAGCTGTAAAAGCTGGTTGGATCATTTGGATTGCAGACTCTGGGGTCATTGAGACTAAAGGACACGCTTGTATCTAACAGCATTATTGAAGATAACATGTGCGCTGTACCTGCCGGGGAACCTCCTCAGTGACATCTGACCCACGTCCTGGACAAAAGCTATCTGAGCTAGGAAACACAGTGCAGCACAGAATACTTCATTCATTAATTAATCTTCATAAACTTTATCAACAGACACACTCATTCAAATGAGTTTACAAAGCTCTGCTCATTATGGTGAGATGCCAGATTATCACAGCAAAAAGGATTAAAGGGTCATAACAGCACATTCATTTACTTTGTTCACAGTCAAAGTGCAAGCAGTGTTTTATAGTACTGGCAGCACCACAGAGCAAAATGACAAAACCAATATGAAGCATTATGAAGTGTCACATCAAAAGACAGTACAAGGATAATCTGTAAGCATTTAAAGTTAGGAAATATAGGCTTTGATATATTGCTTAGATGTCCAGTGGCTGATACTTGTGGCATGCTGAGCAGCTGAAAAATCAAAACCAGGAGACTAAAAAAACATAGAAACACAATACGATGTTAATGTGGCAGCTTTGCATTTAAGAGGTTCATGTTCATCATTGATCACACCAGTTCCCAAAACTTTGAAACTATGAAATGCAGTACTGTGCAAGGAAGTGTATGCAATAGTGTGTGTGTGTGTGTGTGTGTGTTACCTTGGTTCCTCATAGGGTTGGTGAGTTTGGCCAGGTATGGCAGCAGTTCTGTCTGCAGGCTGACTGGTGTCAGACAGAAGCTCCTGAACAGGGCCTGAGCAGCCAGGCAGTTCTCCCGGTGCTGACAGGAAAAGCATCAGTCTCATTACAGTCTTATCTGCTGTCACTACGTTTAAAGTCTACTTCTACAAGCCACACATGAGACATATTAGAAGAAGCTGAACAGCAACACTGTCCAATTGTTTTTGGTGATCCATTCATACTCAAACTTTCTGACCTGGGAAATATTTTATATTTTAGGATGCTGTTAATAAGGGTGATAAAATCACCCTTTCAAAGACTGACGTCCTTGTTATTTTGGCTTGATCCACCTGCTTTTTTACCATTTATTTGGTCGTTTATTTACTTTCACAAATAAAAGACAGGAAATAGATGTGGTGTGACACTGCAGAGCACAGAGACATCTAGTGTGAGTGGTATTACAATAAATCTGCTGGAGACTGTCACATCAGAGTTCAGAGTTTCACAGTTTCAGCAGAGGAGGAAGCAGTATAACAGAAAAAAAAAAGAAAATCAAGCAATGCAACTGTCATTAGGTTTGGGAGATATGACGAATATATCGGCTATCTGCGAGTGGCTGAGTCCATCGCCAGTTGATTTTTTTGGGCGATTTATGCGACAATTAAGAGCTTATTTCTCCTGGAGCCAAGAGAACAGACGGAAATGTGTATTCTACGGTGCACAGGGAGAAAAGAGTGAAACGAAACAAAGTCATTTCTCTTTCTATGGTCTCGGGAACGGCGGCGATTTGAGACACATGCTGTACCTGGCTAATTCGGCATGTCCCTCCCCAGCAGTTGGCCAGGATCGGCCCGCTGGAGCCAGGCACCGCAGAGGCTCGGCTGTGGGCATGATTTCGAGTCGATTCGGCGCTCGGAAATATTTTTAAATCACTTATTAAAGAATGAAAGGGAGAAAGGAAAAAGTCAGGGATTATCTTACTTTTTACTCAGTATCTCCGGAACAGATGGGAGTTACACAAGACGTAGCTCGTTGGCTCCGCACAGTTAAAATCAAAATAATCCCAAATAGGGGATTTTGTATTCTTTTTTGCAACTAGTTCCTCCATGATTGTTAGCTGAAAATGGCGTGTGGTGAGTGGGGGACTCGCGCCGCACACACACCTGAGTGAATATATCGGCGATCGCCGGTTGTTAGGCTGACGGTGGCTGGTTGGAAAGTTTTAACATATCGCCCAACCCTAACCCTGTGCGTGAGAAACACAGACAGAAAGAAAAACATAGTTGTGCAATTCATTGTTGTCTCAATAAATGAACAGAGTAGTTCATGTTAATGTGTTTTAGGAATGATGAAACTAGAGCCTGTATGGCTGAGCCAGTCTGTCCGATATTATTGGATATGTTGGCTTATCACAGTTATAGTAACTCAGTATGTTCAGTATGTCAGCTGATTAGTAACAATAAATGTCAGTAGAAAAATGTCAAAGATATGTTTGTTTGAGGACATTTTGAAACAGTGTCTTCATTACATAGTTTGTTGTTGACAGTGTTGACCGTAACCAAAATAACTGTAGCTAGGGTAACCCTCTTTAGGACCACATGTCTTTGTTCTAGACAACACAGGTTTAAACCAGTCTTAAACCTTAACAGCTAAGCTAATGACAACAGGCCCAATGTGTCTTACCCTCTTGTTGACCAACAGCCAGTCGGGTTTGTGCAGCGGTCTGAAGCCGACAGAAACTTGTTGAGAGCTGGAGTGAAGGAGCCCCCTGGTGGCCACTGAAGACCCATAATCCCTCATGGTGCTGCGACACTGAAAACAGCACAGCACAGCATAGACCTTTATACAGACAACACATATTATTGTTAACAGTCAATCTGCCATGGACCATATTGTTAATACGCAGGCAAGGCAATATCAATACTAAACAAATGCATTCAAGTTGTCACTCTACTACTTACAATTCTCCACTGTCGTACTACCTACTACTTATCAGGCACAGTAACAACAGCAGTCCTTTCTGCTGTTGTTACTGTGCCTGATAAGCCTGTACAGGATGTACAGTATTTATCTAAAATGGGCTCTCTTGGTGTTATTTCATCCTCTCAATGGGCATCTTTTTTAATGTAGGGCAATTTTCAGTCTGTTAACATTATTAAACACAACAGCCTTGGTTTGCAGAGGACCAAAATATTTGTCAACTAAGAAGTTTGTAGGTAGGGGCATGAAACTGGTGGTATTAATGTGAAAGCAAGTCCTTAATTATAGTATGCCAACAACAGGAACACTACGGTTCAGATTCTACGGATCAAAGCATTGCTATTAGTTTTTTAGTGTCAAGGGAAAGACTGACCGTCCAATCAGCAGTGAGGAGGTCAGCATCAGACAGATACCCGCTGGCCCGGTCCACATCTTCCACCTCAGAGAAGAAGTCCAGGTAGTTCTGGTGGAGGTACAGGTTGAAGAATTCTCCAGACATGTGTGAACGCTCAACAACCAACTGAACAAAGAGACGTAGACTGATGAGTTCTGAGTGTTCTCAAAGACTAAAAGGATGTTTAGGCATGCTGTTTGTTACCTGTTAAAGCTAAAAAAAAAAGAAAAGTACCTCAGGGTCTACTAGTAATGGTTCTCTGTGATGATGAGACAAGTGAGATGGTAGACCAGGTCCAGGGGCACATTCAGCTGCTTCAGCACCTTCATGATCCCCTCCTGTTGATGACAAACAACCAAGCATACAACTATTTGCCTCTGTGCCAGTTACAGTTACTGATGTACTGTCATGCTTGATAAACCAAAGCCACAGTGCAGTGATAAAGCAGTCGTCCTCAGTGATCAGACGCTTGAACTTTCTTGGACTTACAGGTAAATCGGCAAGGAGCACTGACAGAAACTGACTTTGTGGTTTATCACACCCTGGGAAGTGTGCTTGTGGTCCTCATAATCCAAATATTTAAGAAATGGCTTTCTGCATGAATCTGGATCAACTTGATTCCCTGCTTAGACAATTTACAGTGCAAAAGCAAAGGTGTCTGTTGACACTCCTGCCAAATAAACAATCATCAACATGTTCAAATTAAAACACATTTCTATATCAGATGCCTTTTGTTGATTATAGTTCATGATCTACTCTGAACTCAGTCCCAAGCTCATTGGTTCCTACTGAAGACTTAAATCCTTTAAAATAACTCACATATACATATATAGTTTCATTTTTAAAAAAGGTTCAGTAATTTCCTAAAACAGATGGTCATTGTAGTTTTTTATAAATGTTACGCAAACAGGAGGAAATAGTGCGTTTGTTGGCGACTACTTTCAGCAGCAGATGAATCCACATGTGATGCTCTAGTGAGTATTTGGGGCAGCAGGACGGTGTGTGTGGGACTAAGTCAAAATAAACTACAGTGTGAGTGTTCATGGTGATGAAGGAACATGTCACCCCGTGCAACAGTGTGGCTCATTGATGTGTTTTTAATCTCTATGGCACAGCAGAAGAAGATATATCAGACTTTGGGTACACACACCATACTTGTCAGTAGATATATTCACTGCTGATTTGGGTCTTTCAAAACAGAAGAAAGGCTTGTATGGAAACTGGGAGATATGACTCACGTTTGCAGTGCAGGATCTTTCCCAGTGCTCTGAACAGGAACAGAGAAGCATCTTTCCCTCCAATAGCCAGCTCCTCTTCCTGCTCCTTTGTCCACTTGGACTTCTTCCTCTGGTTTGTTCTGGAAACAGCTTTTCCGAGTGAACTCGCAGGTCTGTCCTTCTTCATCCTCCACAGCCCCTTTTCCAATGAAGGGGCTGGAAAGTTACAATTGGTCAGACAGGGCAACAATATTTGTTCCATGGGGTCATTAAAATCAAAAAAGGGATATATAGTAAATCTCATGGTATGCATGTGTACACACTTGACTACCCCTCTGGTGTGGTGGGTTGTGGTGTGGTGTGTGGATTTACTCCTGACCTGGGAGGGAGGAAAACTGCAGGCTGTTGACGGCACTGCGAATATCTCCTGAGCTTCCTGAACACAGCGTCTCCAACACTGCCTGGTCTGGGACGCACATCCTCCCACAGCTCTGCTTAGAATTATATACTACTACTACTACTATACTGTAGAAACACATAAAAACCCATATGAAATGTGTAATCAATTGCAAAGCTTCCTTTCACCTTTCCTGTCTCCATGGTTGAAATTCGAGTCAGGACCTTCATCATTGTGGTTGGAGCCACTGGATTAAAACTGGAAACAGAGAAGACACAAAACAATGTTCAGGGGGATCCAGTGGTCCCCTGGAATGGAATCCTTTAGAGGATCCTCAGAGGTCAGCAGGAAGACGAACAGTTTTATTCAATATCCTGTTAATCCTCATCTGATTACCGAAAATTCTCAAATAAAGGCCAGTATTCAAATAATGCCTAAGACACAATTAATATCAACATGAACACATAAAGGCCAAAACATTAAGATTTGATGAAATGCTATAGAAGCATACATTACATTACATTTTACATACATGGTTAAGTCAGCGTAATCTACATTTCCACAGCACTAATTCCATCAGTCATGTCATAGTTACCACTCTGAGATA
The DNA here is from genome assembly GCA_003416845.1 of Oplegnathus fasciatus. Lineage (NCBI taxonomy): Eukaryota > Metazoa > Chordata > Actinopteri > Centrarchiformes > Oplegnathidae > Oplegnathus > Oplegnathus fasciatus. Next base: position 93,337 of record NTHP01000169.1, read on the forward strand.
CTGTTTTCTTTTGCTGATTAATGGCAATCACTTCTACTACTATTGTCAATGAAACTCAAGATTTCCTGCAGATGTTTCACATTGAAAGCCTTTTAGAAATGGTAGGGCTTATGCCCTTTGAGATATTTAATGTGAAATATCTGTGCAGGAAGTGCTGAATTTCAAGAACGATAACTTAAAGTTGTAATCTCGAAGATTTTCATTTCGTTGTCTTTCACGGCACCTATGGCAATAATCAGTCATTGCAGGTGTGTGACCTCACTTCAGTTTCAGTTTCCTCGTCTGTAGTCAACGATCTTTTCTTTGTTTGTTCGGTCATAGTAACTGTTTACTCACGCTAGCAGAGACCGGAAAAAACAGTACGCCGCTTCACACACAGGTGAGTTGAAGGGGGTTCTGTTGCGTTGAAAGCCTTGTTAAAAGCCTAACTGTACGCCGCTTGTGATTTTTCCAGGAAAGTCGCTCCAGACACCCGGGTCGTAATACTGCAAATGCAAGGGCTTTCATCTGTGGGCCATAGGCTCAATCACCATTGTATTGCATTATTTGGCTATAGATTGTGACTTAACAGACGTTTATTTAAATGAAACTCTTCGAGATGATACCTTTAAGAAAGCAAAATTCCCAAGTTCTCATCAACTTTTACGGAGGAACAATAGAAAACATCCTGACTGGAAACATTACAAATTGGCGTGGTTTGTACACGGCCCAAGACAGGTGGGCTCTGCAGCGGGTGATTAAAACCGCCCAGGACATCATTAGTACGCGTCTACCAAGCATTAGTGATATCGGTGAGGTGCATGCACAGAGCCCAAAGGATACTAAAATACCCACCCCAGCAACAGCCTGTTCACCCTGCTGCCGCCTGTCAAGCGATACAGAAGTATCCGCTACCGTACCACCAGACTACAGAACATCTTCTTTCCTCAGCCTGTAAGACTCCTGAACTCATCCTCCATACTAAATATTTTTTCTAGGGTAGCATAAAGGGGTGACAACTTGCACTGTCTGGCTGCAAGGATTTCATTCAGGATTCTTTTTTCTATTAAACTTATAAAGTAAAGAAACACAACATCTATAATCTTCCGGATCCTGAAGTATAAATAAAAAAAGAATTGTATTTGTGCTATGTTAAAGTATTATTGTATAAGGCAGAATCCTGCCAGCACTTGGCCGTGCTATTTCCCCCTGCATATGCATTTACAATGGCCTAATATCACAATAACCTTGCTTGATTTGCCATTACAAAACCATTTGAAACTCCTGTGGTGAAATAAATATTCAGGAAAATGTTCATTTGGTGCTTCAATTATGTTGTGCAAAGGTGTACAAGCATACAAATGAGCGGAGGTGAATCTTGCCAATTAGAGAGCAAAGAGACAGACAGAGGAAAGCACTTAAAAGCCCTCCAACCAAATAACGTTTGCAATTAAAGGCAGTGATCTAGCTTTTTTTTTTCTTTTCTGAGTTGGTGGGCTAAGGATACTACTAATTAGTTAAATGTGGGCTAGAAACATGTCAATTACTCTTACACTTTCCTCTAACTTAAGCTACTGTTCAAATAATGTCAAGCTGTAATATATGAAGAGAAAAAAATAGAGAGATTTACAAACTGATCAGGTCAGATGTGCAATCTGCTGTGTAATATTTGTTTTTAACACTTAGTAAACGGCACTAATTTCAAATAGAGAATTAATATCTCTTACTAACTGATTGGATTGAATGTCCAAATTAATTTCCCAGTGTTGCAATGCATGTGTGCATCCTCTTTGGGCTCTCTCAGAAACTTAGACGCACTAAGAATTCCTTGATGATCTGTGACGGGGTTAATATGTAAAAGCAGGACCGAAGTAATCAGAAATTGGTAGTTTGTTTGGGTGCAATAAGATGAGCAAGTGAGCCAAGTCCTCACCACTAGGTACAGTGCCCTTTTCTTTACTCAATTGGATTACTGTGGAACGGCCTGGCTCCCAGCGCTACTGCACTGTAACTTAACAGGGTTAGACTGCACTTCTCATGACAGGCCAGACTCTAAGAGACCACATAAAGATAGGCAAGCTTTAGCAAATGACTGGTATAGACAGCATAGTGAGCAGAATTAAAGTAACTGTACTGGCAAGTGTTCAAATCTGTGCATCACATCACGTGCAGGGAGTTAACAAACATGCCATGTGCGCCCTCTCCCAGCACACAGGATTTGTACCCACAAGAGCACAGGGCCAATTAACCTACACACAAACCATGTCGATTAAGTTCGTAAATGACATTAACCACATTTTAATTCTCTTTTCCCTCTGTCTACATACATTATGTACATCATTCAATATGTTTAGGGGTCAAAACAAAAACAATGAAATTAAAATTAAACATCACCCCACTACTAACCATGAAAGAATACAATCTTATGGAACCACAAAAAGGTGTTTGGTACCATTTATAAATACAGAATCAGAGGTTAAAGGTTTCAGTTTGAAACACTCAAAGTGGAAAAACTGTCTAAATTCCTTTACAATAGTGAGATTACATGTTTTATATGTATGTAAGTAACTGTATATATTGATTTCATTTTCATTTTATTATAATCTATTCTATTTCATTGTGCAACCCTGTGTTGTAAAACGACAATACATGAACCATCACACCTTGATATCTTGCTAATGCAAGGTTTTAGCAAGTGCTACAGTAATCCATATCTATTTCACACCAGTTCTGTGCCCATGCCAACCCTATTTCTTCATCTAGTCAAGCCTCGCTGTTCTATGTTGAGCAATTCATCTGAAATGTGTGAGAAAACAGCCTTATATGTCAAGCTCAGCGGTGGGGAGAGGATCTACCTGACAACAAATTAATGAAAATGTCACTGACTTATACCTCCATCTCTTCCTTTCATAAACGCTCCGCTGAGCATATTAACATAGTGGCCAAGATGCTTTCACTCTTCTCTCTAACCGCCCTCATTCATGCCTTCTGCAGTAACCTCCCTTCATTCTTCTTTCTCCCTCCTCTAATCTCCTGCATGCATGTCCGAGCTCACTGTTTGAACCCTGCACGGTTGTTTGATTAAAAGTAGAGCAGGGCCTGTGCAAGGCTTTGAATGATCTTTTACTTTATCTTGACATAACAGAGCCATGGCCCTGTGAAGCCAGGGACTACGGGTTAATGGGAGCCATGACAGCCGAAGCCATTCCATCAGCAGTGGTAGTCTGCCGAAAAGGTCAACCTCCAGTCCATACAGCCAACCAAACGGAAATGTCAACGCTGGAGAGGGTAAAGTAAGGAAAGGCCTTTTTTTGGAAGTAAGGTGAATGTATATAATATATACTGAGTTCAAGTCAAATTATTAGATTGATAATATTTTTAAAAATCACTCAAACAATAGTGGTAGCGTGGAGGCTCAATGGATAAGCCATGGCCCCAAACCTTTTCTGTTTGGAGAGGGAAATGGAATGGAAATGCCACTCAGCTTGCTGTGCATTAACGCTTGAGGCAACACCATCCATAGTCACAGGAAGTACATTCATTTTTCCTCTGTTGTCTTTGAAAGGCTGGCTTCAAGTGTGAGAACATTCACACACATTCTTGTTTCCCTACTGATGTGACCACGTTTGATGAGAAGATGTTTTGCCAGGCAAATGCAAAATTAATTAGAAGTTAACAGCTGTTGTAGCCTTTAACAAATTCTGTGGTCTTTAAATGGCTGTACTGTGGTGGTTGAGAGAGCTCAGCATACAAATGAAGAAACCACCGTCAACGCATATATTGCATGTAGAAAAACACTGCAAATAAGTACAGCAAAGGCAAATTAAGAAACATATTCACCAATTTAACATATAGAAACAGACCAGGTTGTACACTACACAACTGAAGTGCTATATAACAAAGTTTCAGAAGGACACTAACAGCTTGGTGAACACACCTGAAAACACAATATTCTTAAATCAGCCACGACATTTGTTTTGGTTTAACATTCTGATTGCAGGATTTCAATATTATTGGACAGCCAATATTATTGCTGTAGTTGTAGTTTTTTTTTTNTTTTTTTTTTAATTCATTGTGTTTTATTTGTGGAGAGCACTACATGTTTTACATATCAATAACACTTACATGTTGTTGTTTCCAATGTTCCATATCTTTATATTGTATTCTGCAAATGTGTAATCAAAGACTAATTTCCTCTATAATGGACAATAAGGTTGTATTGTATTGTACTGTATTTACATCTAGCATTCGCCTTTTACTTTTCAGCATGTTCATCAATTTTNACTTTCTGCACGTTTTCCTATTTGCAGTGCATCCCTGTACGCCGCTTATGTGTTGTCAATTTGCTGAATATGTTTCTAAATTTGCTTGTGTTTTCTTCATTTGCAGCATTTTCTTCTAAATGTGACATATGTGGTATCAAAACAGTAAAGATGTGTTCTGTATATGCTTGTTTTGGTCATCTTCTTGTGTTTTCTGTACAAGTCTCAAAAAAATGCTTGAAACAGCTTAATTCAAGGTTGGGATCAGTGATAAGTTTAGAAGTCATTTAATGAGTTAAATTTGTTTACATTTTGCTATACCTAGCTATACTTAGCTCCTTAAATGTTACCCTTAGAAAGAAATATCGATCGGCAGGACAATAGCCGCATTTATATTGTATGCAAATTTTATAATATACAGATGCAATTTGTTATACTCTGCAATTTGCTACAAAAGGTACAGGGACTGTCAAGGGACTACTTTGTTTGTTTACTTACAGTAAACACTTACTTACAGTTATATGTGAGTCTTTTGGAAAAATGTATGAGGCCCCTTGCCCCACTCGATGTTGTTCTTTCTTGAGTTTGTTTCCCAAATCTCTACAACAGAGGTGGTGATTAAAATGTTTTCATGAACAATAATCATAAATGACAAAAAAAAATAGCTTTGACATCCTGAGGACTTCAATAACAATGCAATTGGAATATACTGTATTAGGCTGCACATTTTCTAAGAGCCATGTGACAAAGCACCTATTGTTCTATGTCATCACTGAAACAAAATGAAAGCTACAATATGTCAGTATCTTTGCAGTAGCTCTGATGTTTTCAGACGTGTGTGTAGCCATTTTTTCTTTGCTGTTCAGTGTTAGTTCTTCAAGAAAATTAATCAGCAAGGCCCGGGACCCACACTGACTCTATACCAACCACCCCTACTACATGTTACATTAACATACAGTCCACACACCTGACTCAGTGTGTTACATTAACACACATCTTTTGGACTCTATCTTTCCACATTGCAAATATTCTTTATTCTTCAACCTACTTAAATACTGTGAACTTTTGCACATTCCTGCACAAATATTTTTGCACATTCCTACACAAATCTCTACACTTCTTTCATTTAAATTACAGTCATATTGTACATATTGTTTATATCTTTATTTTATGATATTTTTTTCATATTTTATTGTCTATTTTATATTTAATTTATTCTTCTGACTCGCAGAACTTGCTTTCACCTTTTCTTATATTTTCTACTTACTATGTTTATTGTTATGTACCAACATACAGTACTAAGACAAATTCCATGTATGTGAAAACCTTGACAATAAATCTGATTCTGATTCTGAAAAGAAAGAAAGTCTTATTTGAATCTGTTACATCTTCTCAGTGGTACTTCACTACTTAATATGTTAGTAATAGTTTTTTGTTTTGGCACTTATTAGCATTTTGGGCATTCGCCATTAAAATGAATGGCCACTCCTAGCTTCGCTTTCAGACAGCAGAATCCTTGACTTGTTTTTGGGTTATCGAAAGACCAAGTAAAGGAGGTTGTTCTTTTTTTAATAAGACAAAACTATGGATATCCAGGATTTGCTTTGAAATAGCTTTTTGTTGTTTGTTTCTCCTGGGTCTCCTCTGTTGCAAGTTAGCTTAATTGAACATTTCAAATTAGAAGGAATTCTAGCACTATAATGAAGACTATGTGTCTCCCTGCCTCACACCCAATGTCTCCTGGGATGCACTCCAACCTCCTTCATCCCTGACAACAATGAAAAGGGTGTAACAAAAGTGGGCTTTTCTGTTTAGTTAAACAAACTAATCCATACACTGAACACTCGCAGAAATGTGGGTTTGAGTGTGGTAATGGTCTTTTATGTTGCTCTCACTGAATTTGAACAGATATGGAAGCACGCGTTGCATCATAATCGTGTGGTGGGTATACTGGGCTGTAGAGTAGCCAGTAGATGCAGTGAAACCAATTGGGATTGTAGGGAAGGTTCAAAGCTTCCTCGGTCTGAGAAAAAGTAATTCAGTAAGTAAGTAAGTAAATAGAAATGATGTTTAATTGGGCCTTCCTGCTGGATGAGTGTCTCTCTTCAGGCAAGTATAACAAGTCCTCTATTCCTTTTTCTCCCTATCCCTCCCTCCATCAGGTCTATCAGTGGTCACTCAAACCACACCACTGTCCATTTCCTACATTTGCCGGGTCATGAAAATTTCATCAGCCTGTATCCACATTAGCTCAAGGATGCATTTGTGTGGAAGCCCCAGGGGATGCCAGCTACTGCAACTGTGATTGCCTGAAATACAGACAGACAGAGAATTGGACGAATAGCTGCATTGCTATCTTGGATGTCTAACCTTAGCTTGTCTAGGTATACTGCTGGAAAACGCAACCCAACCCAACCAGCCTGGAGCAGCCCCGGATCCACAGAGAAAAGCCTGGTAGCCGTTTAGCATCTGTGAAATACTACCCTTTGATCTTTAACAATGTCCTTCAGAGTGTTTGTCTAAAAACACCTCTGTCTCTGAGGATAATGGATTTACCAATAGGCCACGTTACAGTACAGGCAGCTATGGATCTCCCTCTTAGGGAGTGATTTCTCTGGCAATCAGAACATTTAATCAGAGTTCAAGAAGCCGCAGAGACTGTCCTCTGATTCCATTAATTGCTTTCAGCTTTCAGTTCTCTCCTCTCATTGGAAATTTCCAATTTAGAACCATTTCATTTTATTTTATTTTATTTTATTATTTAATTCCCCTAGTTTCACATTCTCTGTAGAGCAGCGAGCCATTCGGTTCGGCACAGCAGCTAAATTGCAAGCATTAATCATTTCAGAGTCATTATCAGCATTTTAAAGGTGAAAATCCAAACAAATTGTTTTTCATTTGGTCTGAGCTTAATAGGATTGTTTTCTTGTAATTTGCAGCCTTGGAGCATTTAACTCAAACAATTAAGAGTAAATTGGTAAATCTGCTTATCTGTTCCCAGTCTAAATATTAAATCTTTAATGAAGAATCACCTCAAATCAAGGAGGTGTACAATCTAAGCAATAGGCTAAATGTCACTTAATTTATTATGATAAATTTGATATCAGATTGATAAATACTCAGGGAAATAGTTTGCTAAATACGCATCTATTTTCTGATATGTCCTAAGGCTATTCATAGTGTTGTAAATGCAGCACTCAAATAAATACCACTATAATAAACATATCTTCATTTCACTTCATGAGTCATACCACATCCCTGCCTACCAACACCACATATTATTGTATAATATTAGGATGAATTACATACTTGATAGCTTTAGGAGACAAATTTAATGTAAAAAANAAAAAAAAAAAAAAATTCTAATAAGACTAAATCATAATCAAGGGATACACATGTGAATACATTAGCATGAAGATAGTTTTGGTTTAATTTGTCCACAGTTTAAGATATTTATGATTGAGCCTTTTGCAGCACCCCCAACACAAGTGAGGTCAATAGAAAGTTTGTTTGTGTTGCTAACAACAGCAATGCTAGTGGCTGTGTGAGGCTGCACAGTGTTTTGAAATGAACGGTAATGTCAACATGCTGATGTTTGTTCACTAAACACAAAGTACAGCTGAGGCTGATGGGTATGCCATTAGTTTTGCAGCTATTTAGTCACAAACTAATGTAATTAGACAGAATGAAAATTTGACCCAATTACGGTGCTAGTTGAGAGTTTAGGGCATCACCAAAGTTATCACAATTCATCCTGTGCGGAACATGAATATCTGTACCAAATTTCATGATAAGTTATAAGACAGCAGCTGTCAAGATATTTCACTCAAAATCAAACATGTCAACCAGCTGGTAGTGCTAGACAAAAAAGTCAGGGGATCACCCAAGTCAGTAGGATTCATCCGTCTGTACAAAATTTCAATGAAAACCATCTGATACTTGCTTGGATATGTGGTGGACAGATGGACTGACCAACCATCATTGGCATCACTTGAGCCACACTGCTTAAAGACCAAAAAAGCAGTATCAGTGTGTCTTTCCAGAAACAATGTCTAGGTTACTCTTGATAATCCACAGCCATAATCCATAATCCCTTGCTCCAGATGTCTTTCACAGCTTTTTTTTTTTTTCAAGAAAAAACAAGTTGCTAACGAAAACTGTTTTCATCAGATGTCTCTGCAGAGCATATAATGAATAAAGGGGGAATTAAGTGTTTTGGTAAACTAATCTTTGAGAACCCATAGATCCAACCTATTGACCAAACCAGCTATGTGACACCACAGATACAGTAGCTATGATTATATCTACATCAACAGAATGTTAGATATTAAAGTTTGTACGCTCTGAAGGCAACTGAAATAAACATGACTTGACTATTATAACATCAATGTGCTTATGTGCGTTGTGTGCACATTTGTGTGATGCGCCAGCTGAATATAAATCATAAAATTCAAATTTTTGTCAATTAACCATTAGTCTATAAAATGCCAGAAAACAGTGAATAATGCCCATTGCAATTGCCACAGCCCAGACAGGTGACAGATGATGTGTTCAACTTGTATTGTCCAACCAACAGTATGAAACGCAAAAGATTTCATTCAAACAGAAAAAGCAGCAAATTCTCATATTTGGGAAGCTGGAAGCAACGAATGTTCAGCGAGCATGTTTTGCTTGATAATGACTTTAACAAAAACTCAATATAACTATTATATAACAATATCTACATATTGTATAATAAACTAAAGTCAAAGTATGTTTATTTAGCATCTCAGTTATGTCAGTAACTATGTATTCACCCACTGCACTGGAATCATGTATTAGCATGATGCACGAGAGAAAGCGCTTAGCATGAATGAATTTGGTGATTGTGCTCTTCTTGCCTGACAAGAAAGCTACGCTTGGTGTTTTCCTTTAAGTTAAGAGTCATTAACTGTCACTTCATCTCTCTCTGCATTCAGACGAGCAGTGGCAGCTGTGTGTAGATGGCCCATCACCTGTTGGCTGTGCCTATCAGCAGTTTACAAGCAGCAGTTGCACAAGAACTCAGTGACTGCGACACCCAAACATGAGGGACACAGTTGGCTGCCTCCTGTGTCTACACTCTGTGACCACTCACCAAATGGCACGGCGCTGAGCAGTAGAGATACGGCGCGTGTGTGTGAGTGTTTGCGTACATGTGTGCATGTGTGTGACATGGCACAGACTTGAATAGATTGTGCGTGACCACGGTGCCTGCAGAGCAAAACTGACAGAGATTAAAAATGAGTGGACCGCTGCCACCAAACCACCAACGCAGCAAAACACACACACACACATATCTATATGCATAGTCCATGTTGACAGGCCAAGGAAGTGTTCTTAAACCATAATCCTCCTCCCCTGTTAGCGTGGAAAATTGCAATGTCAGAAAAGGCCCAAACATGCTATGGATGACTCCTAATAGGACAGATTTGGTCACTCTGCTGCCAAATCAGCCCGAGGGCACATCAAGAGGAGAGAGAGAAAGAGAGTGGAAGGAGAGACAGGCCTTTCTGATATACATGTTCCCCAACAGGAAGCAGCGAAAACATGGCAGCCTCTAACTGCCTGACTAAACCTAATGTGATTGTTTTGTGTGTATGAGAGCATGTATTTAGACATTTGTAAGTGTGCGTGTGTGTGTGTACAGACACATATAGCTAAACTCAGTGTCCCAGCAACCCAGAGAGAGCGCCGCTGGGTAGGAACCTTATTTCTCTCATTTTTCATGATTGCATTGATCTCATGAGTAGGTTAAGCATTTTTAAATTCATGACAGCCCTTATTTCAGGAATGCTAGAAAATAATGATGAGGAAGTGCTAGAAATATATTTTATCTTTCTTTTTTTCTCTCTTTCCACTTCTTGCCTAGTACCTTCCAATCTATTACTTGGGGTGATAGGAGTAGCGCCTTTTTTTACTATGCTGTGACCTTGCTGTTATACAGTTTTACTTTTAATAGTGTGTCAGGTCATGGCAAGGTTAACCCACCAGGGGGCCTGAGGACAAAAAATCAACCTCCTATCTGTGGTAATTTGATTAAACACACATTTATTTAAGAACCCCTCAGAGTCTTGTTGAGACATAGGTCCTTTAATTCTTGCTGTATTTTTAAGGTGACAGCAGGCTTTAGTAGTAGGATTTGGTAATCGTCTTTATGTGGATGTTAAAATTTAGGTGACCACTGTCCTCTTTGGCACCAATAACAATTACTTATATTCAACTGGGGGGAAATTTGGCACAACCAATCACTGATTTGTTCAATGTACTTAATGTATGTATGGGACCATAGTTACTTAGTGATGTCATTATGTTAATCTGTGTGTCATCTGCAAAATTATAGATATTTAGTTGTTTTCCATAATATGAGCTAGTGGATGCATGTAGATGTTAAGCAGAAGGTCCGAGGATGGACTCCAAGAGACACAAATGGCATATGGATAACCGAATAACACAAAGTAGCCCCTATCTTGCCAATAGGATTGTACTTTGGTCAAATTAACTCATTTCCCAATTGCGGCATTCAGCATGCTCACTTGAACATCTGGTTTCTACACATTTAGCCAAAGTCAGCCAAAGTGGTGATCACACTGCTGAATGGCAGTAGAGCAAATGGGACCAGACTCTTCTCTGATTCAGGAGTAGTTTAGCTGATCTCGCTAATATTCAGCAACAGAGATGAGAGTATCAAAGCAGCAAGCAGACCAGGCCAGGCATTCTGACCGCTTTTTTGCATCGCACTTCTTTTGATTACACTTGGGTAACTTCGAGACAAAAGTAGGTTTGTGAAACTTGCAGGGTAGCACGGTTTACATCAGGGGCTCCTCCACTGATATTCCAATCATTGACGTTTATGAGGCAACCACAATGCCTTAGTTTAATTAACATAAAAACTACACTTAAACTCTAAATTAGCTAATTAAGGCGATCCTTTCACAAGGTAACAAAATTATATTTTAAAGTTCCAGTCACTATTCACATTTCAGAAAACTGAAATAGCCAGTACAAGACAGTGGGCACTTTCTGCATATTCTTCTTCTGTCTTTACACACCAAAATAGCCAAACCAAAAGTTTGACAAAAGAAAAAAAAAGTTTCCCTTATTGACTTTTCACAGTGCTTTCAACCACATCTTGAGGTCTCAGTGAATAGGGGCTGCTTCATTGCCACAGATAAGTTTCATGCAGAATCCACGGCAACTTTGTAAATTCAATTAAAATGATCTTGATTTTACGCAAGTACAGATTGAGACTTTGTAAAGCAACTAATATTTGGGGAAAATAGTAAATATCTGATATTGTGATATCTATAATTCTGTCAAATGTGAAATGAACAACAAAGGAGTAAAACCTCATGACATGTTGGAATTCAAAATTAGCTACATCTTGAACTAGCTGCACTGGTAGCACAGTATAAAGTATAACAGCACAGGTGATTCAGACAAAATAAATATAATGAACACAGACAGTAAATTAAACGAAATTACTTATTTCATTAAAATAACTTAATTCATTAAATTAAATGATTTACTTTGAAGTCTCAGATGAACCTGAGTAGCAGTGAGCTTTTTGGAAGCTAAATGCTCGGCTGGACAGATTGGCTGCAGGGTAATGCCTCCTTAAACTCAGTTTCACACCCTTACAGTTTGTCCCCACAATGATATGCAAACACATACCAAAAGTTTCACCAGAATCTCTGCAGCAGACGGGGACTGTGGCGACAACTAGAAAAAATGCTACAGTTCACATCTCTGAGAAATGTCACAGCTAATGGAGACGGACCAGCAGTGGAAGGGAAATTAAAAGCAGTAATTGAGAGGTACTCGAATGGCCAACATGCTGTATTGTGTCCCTGGGGGCGTTTAGACCCTCACAGAGCCAGGAAACAGATGACTTTGAACGTAAGCATAGATCCATCCACATCCAGCAGGGCTAAATCACTGTGTCCTGTCAGTTTGACGACACCACATGGTGGGCCCATAATGTGTCCCATATGGCTGTTCTGTGGTAGAGATGCATGCTGTACTTACACAAACGCAGTGCATGCTTTATTTTTTATCATCTTTATATTGCATATGCTCATATTTATATGTTTGGCAAATATTGTAAATTTCAGTATACAGTATATTCCACGGTACATTTTCTTACTATTGTTGTTATGTTTTACAGTCAAAACTAGAGATATCCTTCATTTTTATTTTATTTAAATCTTTATTTTTCCAGAGAAAGCGCAGAAAACAATAGGCACAGGTGTGTTGACGCGCTGTCGGCTACAATGCCTTGACAAGTGAATCACTCGCATCCCATAGAAAACTTTGCTTTGTGCCGGACAACTTTCAGTAGGTCGCCACTGTCGCTGGGCCAAACAAAGATAAAGTTAGCTCACTTTGGACAGCGGAACAGTACTGCAGCACAGTTTAATCAGAAACATTTCAAGTCACAGAACCAAAACCAGTTTGCGTTAAAATCATGAGGTCCAGTACAGTAAAGTATATGCAGTATGGCTTCACCACCACACTACCCATGCTGCTCATTAATTGATGGCAAAATGTCTCACTCCCTCCCGCTGATTACATCTACTGAGTTAATGAGCCACACACTGAACATCCTCCCTCCCTCGCTATATATTTAACTATATCTCCTACATCCCTCTCTACGTCTCATAAACGCACTCCTCAGTTTCATTTGAAGTGGTGCTGATCCCACTTTTGGAAAATATTAGAGACTTTCTTTTACAGAAACGCCATGGTTATTCATCACATCAGTGGGAGGACAGTCTACCAATTATCAGAAACTACTGTTCCAGCACAGTGCTGCGAGTATGCTTTGCTGATTGTTTCAGACTGCTAATTGATTGCACTCACTGTCGCTCTTGTCAGATGGAAGCCTGGTCTCTCTGAAAAGATTTTCAGGATGCTGCACTCCTGCATGATTTTTATGCAAACAAACACCTGTCGGGTCAGCTTACAATGGAGCGGATGTGCATGCAGAAGAGTTCCTAATCCTCACAAACTGGAAATGTACTTTTATACTTTTGATCCAAATGATTTTTTGATATTGAAATCTAGTCACAAACAGAAAGTGATGAATTAAACCTTGAAAATTGCTTAAATTCTACAAATTTGAAAAAATAATTCTTAAATCTTTACTTTCTTGACATTTTGTCACTCTGATGATTGCCATTGTTTTATGTAAGGGAGGAGCAGAAGGGAAATGGCAAACATCTACGATGTTATGAAATGTTGCGAAGTATCTTTTTTTTGTGTGTCACTCAAGATGGCGCCGCGGATGGCAGCCTCAGTGTTGTGCTCTCTGGTACTTTTTCTGTTTTTGTTTATTTGTTATGTTTTCAGCTCTCCCTTTCTGATTACATTCGCCAGAGAGGAACTTTTGAACACTGTCAAACTTTTTCACCGCTTTTCACTGAACCTGAAAGTTCTGCAGAGCTTTTAGTTGGCAGGCAGCAGCCCTCTATGGTATTTACAGGAGACGCCGACGGGGGAAATACACCCGCGTACTGGTTAAACTGCGACAGCGGTGATTTCAAACTGCGCTCCTGTCAATATATCTGGCAAACATCCACTCTCTAGCCAACAAAAAGAATGAACTGCTGGTTCTCAACAAAGCAAACAGAAACTTTTCCAGATCTGCTGTCCTGTGCTTCACTGAAACCTGGCTTGGAGAGCACATCCCGGATAGTCCACTACATCTGCTGGGCTTTCAACTCTGTGTAATGGAAAAAAAGAAAAAGGAAAAAGAGGGGAGGCATAATCTATTTCTACATAAACAAAGGTTTGTGTGCAGATGTGTGCAGATGTCACACTCTTAAAGGTGATATATACGACATTCAGAACCAGTAGTTGTCGCACTAGAGCACAGCATCTCAGACCAAAACAAGCGGGCGCAAATGGACACACTTCATTCAAACTCGACAGAAACAAAATAAAACTCACCAAAACCGTCTATAAACAGTCTATAAATAAATAGTAATAGGAAATATCCAACTTGAGCGAAACATTTGCGCATATGGCGGAGCTTTGCAGAGTGTTGTGTGTGGAGGACTGGGCGGAGCGGACCAGAGGAGAGACAGAGCTGCTGTTCGCCGACAGACAGCTGCTGAGCGCCAGAGAGCTTTGGAGGAGAGAGCCGAGGGCAGAGCCAGAGCTTCTATGAGGGATAAACACCTGGAGTCACACCAGATTCTGCTCCGATCCGGAGCCATTTACCAGCAGGAGGAGAGCTTGCTAGCTATCCTGCTAATGCTAGCTACCTAAAACAACAAGTAAAATATGCCTTAGTTAGCTAAAGTTTTCAGGCTTCAAAACAAAGAACAGAGAAGCAACACACACAGAGGGAGTGTGACTTCATGCTCTGATCAGGACGCCATTACTCCACTATATCTTTAAATAGCAAATACTGTAGTTGTTTGCTGCTACATTGATGTTCTGAATGTCGTATAGAGGACCTTTAAGGAAAACATGCACTCCTCACTTAGAGACTATTTTCATTGACTATAAACTGTTTTATTCACAGCGTGAGTTTTCCTCCCTTATTCTGGCAAGGCATTACAACACCTGGCTGACCTGATAACTTCCACGGAGCACAAACATCCAGACTCCCTGCTTACTGTTCTTGGGGACTTTAACAGAGCAAACCTCTGCCATGAACTGCCAAAATACAGACAGCACATTAAGTATCCCACCAGAAATAAAAACACACTGGACTGGACTGGATTGCTACACCACATTAAAGGATCCCTATCACGCTGTCTCCTGTGCAATTTTGGGACTCTCCAATCACTGTCTGGTTTATACTCTCCCGACTGATATTATAAGGTATAAAATTGATATTATGAAGCCTAGTGCCTCTTGGAATGCAATGTGAACATAAATCCACATCTCAAGAAATGTTCATAAATAAAAAATTGCTTCCTTTTGCCTAATCTTTGACCACTTTTCAAAGAAGTCCCACTGACAGGAAGTCAGAAATTATTGAAGTATTGAAAGACGGACACGTTGTGGATTTTGGTCTTTTCATGGGATTTGGTGACATCGTCATTGTTGACATTTCCACCTTAACACACAACACATCAAAAACTAATGCAGTAGCAGTAATGTCATGCATAAGTTTACTCTTTAAATAAGTTTGCAACCACTGCAAAAAGGGTTTAAGTCATAGCTAGGATTTGATGTACACATGCCTAAAATACCTTTGAAATGCAAACGAATACACCTTTAGATATAGATAATGATGGCTGGGTGACAATAGCTGGTTCCATTCTGGATCTGGTTCCTGGTTGGCAAAATACTTGGGTTCCCCAAGCTCATTTCAAATCTTTTAACTCTCCTTGCTCCTTTTATTAGCAAATAGCAATGTAGAAAACATTTAGGACCACTGTCTTACACCATTTCTGCAGTGCAAGTTTTGCAATGGGACTTCCATTGAGAGATTGCAGCTCAGCTAACAACGGGTAATTATAGATCTTTGACCTTTAGTTATTCATAGCGTAATAAGTAAAATTACAAATGTTGAAAGAAAAATTGAATTAGAGTCAATAAGTATAATGAATATTGGACTCAGATTTGATAAATGCTTTCAATCTCCAAACCTACCCTGTGTCCTTGATCATAGGACATTTCCCCAACGTACATTGGAACTTTTGAAATGTTTGTGTAAATTTGTGGAACTGTACATCATAAATGATTGTTACATGACCGTGTTGAAGTGTCTTGTAAGCCTATGCATGCTGGACACCATGTGGTGCAAGACACTTAAGATTAAATACGTCCAATCACTCCACTTGTTATAATTTGATTATCCTTATTCTGATTAGAATTGTTTTCATGCTAATTTAGTCTCTCATGCAGAGCTAATAACTGAAGTCACTGAATAAATAACACATGCAGCCAAATGAAGATTTGGGAGTGAGCAAGCATTAGGAAACAGCAATGAGCAGAGCTGACCTGCAGAATGAGAAGCTGTAGACTTGCTGCATGTTAATCTGTCAGTCTGCCTGTGTTACCCGCCTACAACCCAGGCTTCATCTTTCCAGTGAGCCTCTCCAGTTAAGCCAGTTTGATGAGGGGGGTAAGCTGCAGGTCAGGCAGCTCAGGACAAGTTATCACTGTCCAGCTTAAGAGAAGGAGAACTTGATCCACCCTGCAGTACACTCTGACAAAGTCCTCTTTAGATTCACTAGTGGCCCGTCAAACACACACACACACACATACACACATATTAGGCTAATATGTCTCTGCTGAGTGTTTCTTATTGTGTCACATGAGAATTCAGTGTGTGTCCAATCACATTACAGTACTAACAACGTTACCTCAGGGCGAGGGCAGGCATTCTGTCACATGTGGAGCTGAACCATACTACAACTACCACCACCACCACCACTTGTACTACAATTTCTAATACTGTTACTACTACTACTGTTCCTAATAGTCTGACATCTCTCATTACAATCAGTTCAGGGACCTTCTAGCCAGTGGTTCTAAATCCTTTGGGCTTCTGACTAGATTGTTTGAAGGTTTTTCATAGTAGTGTCAACAGGACTGCTGAGTTTCTGTGCTATACCAAGACATTTGTTCATTGCTTTACGCTGAGGATTATAAACTTAGTTTTTTTCAATTGCCAATTCAGCAACTATCTGATCTAAGAATAGGTCAACAAGCTTACAAATCTGAACCAAATCCAATTGCAGCTTTTAGTATGTGTCAGTTTTTGATAGTCAATGCCACAGAATTCTTTTGGTCAGTACCACAAAATTATTGAGCGCTGGCAAGTTTGTGTCAGGACCATGAACCTTCCAACTGACCAACATTGACACTGCCATCCATAGAGCCGTGCTGCAAGCTTGGCAAGAAAGTAAACCTAATTTGTGAAGCAGATTTTTGTGACGCCTTGGAGGCCCCTATCCCAAGGTTGGAAACCACTGCTATAGGTAACCAAGTCTAGAGGCCAACATCAGCCTGGCTCTAACTCTGATTTATACCTGCTTGCACTTAACTTAGCAGTGAAATACAAGACTTTCTTCTGAAAGCTCCATTGACGAGCCAATGACAACCAAAACAATACTCTAAAAGTTCTCAATGAGCCCCTGAAACATACTCCAACAACTGAAGATGAGGAGTGCTTTGCTTCTTGTTTTCAGTTTGCTCATTGTTACCCATGTTTTATGACTCAGGAAGAGGCTCAGCGTTTCAAGTCTAATTGACCGTTGTTTTATGTGAAAGCACAGCTTGTGTTGCTCTAAAAAAAAAAGGGGTTGATTTTATTTCCAAGCTAAGAGATACTGCTGTTTTTATTAGGCAAACAAAAGTCAGTGAGGAGAGGGTGGAGAAGAAGAGGATACAAGACAAGAGAAGAGAGAAAAAGGACAATGAGAATAGTAGACTGGGAAAGACAATACAGGAGAGGAAAGGAGGAGAGGTGAAAAGAGTCTTTCTGCACTACTTAACCTAGGGTAATTTGCTTGGTTTTCACTTTCAGGTCATATAGATGAAGGGGATATCAGAATAAGTCAGGTTATTCATAAATGCCATTGGTACAAAACATGTTCAGGGACACATTTATTTTTTTTTAAAAGTATTTTAAATTATTTTGTTTTCTATCCTGTGTATCCACAGATTTTCAAAAAACAGCAAATATATGGATAGAAGAAACCATCAGTGTTCCAGGAGTATAAGTACCATGTTGATGGGGCATTCTGAGCCATAATAATGACAAACAAGACTAAGAGTCTCCAGCCATGCTCTGTGCTCTGTGAAGTGGTATTTAGCACAGCAGTGCTTTGAACTAAATGCTACCTTCAACATGCTAACATGCTTACAATGACAATTAACATGCTGAGTTTTAGCATGTAATGTTTATCATACTTACAATCCTAGTTAGCATTTATTTTGCAGGTATTTGGTCATAAACCAAAATACTGGATGTGCTGGACTGATGATGGCCCTTGAGCATTACATGAATAGTGTAATCTTTTTTTTCCCCCCATTGGGATGAATATGTTTTGACTAATTGGCACTATGGTTCCCATCATACATTGGGTTATGTGAACTGTAAGCTATGTCTGAGCCCACTCGTTTTCTATTTACAGTATAAAAGTCCTACTGCATTAGCATGACGTTCGTACGGTCAAAGAAAAAGAACAAGAAATGTCAAAATTGAATGATTACTATTCGAATCACTTGTATGATTTCGAAATGGCTTTATGGATGTTAACAGTCACTGAACATACTGCCATCACTGGGAAGAGTAAGTTGTGCTGATTTCAGCGGTGTGTGTATGACATATGTGTGTTTTGATTTATAGATTTATGACTATGGTGTAATTTTCTCACACAAAATGCGTTAATTGAATGTTCAAAGTTGAAATACTCACAGTGATGGTTTCATGGCAATTACACACCTATCCACATGCCATCTTATATACTGTAGACAGGTCATATATACCTTTAATTTTTCACATGAAGCAGCAGAGGCAACAGCGGCATTAAACAGGAATGTAATAAAGAGAGCCAATGTGGAAAGCAGCTAACTCCAGTACACTTAGCTAATGGACAACAGTGTGTGTGTGTGTGTGTGTGTGTGTGTGTTTGTATATGGCCAAATGCTTCTCTGGATGTGAGCAGCAGCACACAGCAATCTCGGGTCAGGGAGGCAACAGAGCGAGCGGTGTGTGTACATGTGTATATGTGTGTGTGTGTGTGCGTGTGTAACCGTGACAGAGCAACAGTAGCCAAAGTGGTAGACAGGCCATTGGACAAGATGTACCAGACTGTCTGTCTGCTTCACACCTTCCTCGCACAGAGATTCAAATGCTTTACACACCAGTGCACACTTCAGTCACAAAGACATGGGGCTTGTGCACACACACACACACACACACACACAAGTAAGTATAAGCACACAGAAATGCAATTAAGCAGACTGCATCAATACAGCAGTGAGTATTCTTTACTTTTTTTTTTTACTTTCTTAATCCTACTTGGTAAATCTCTCCACCTTTTTTGAATCCATCTCTCCATCGGGGTGATGGTGGGTCGGGTACAGATGGTGGTGAACTGTATCTGACGTTAACTGCCCTCCATTAACATTTCCCAGAGTGCTACTGGAGTGAGCAATCAAATGGAGCAGTCAAGCAGATGCACTGTGGGCAGCCATCATATGTATACACACACTGACACGCACAGACAAAGATACAGTCATAGACAAAGCCATCTATGACACTACTGGTGTCAACAACAGTGTTGACATTTCAGACTCCCAGATTGCTGCGTGTTGATGCGAGGGTGCAGAAAGGTCTGGAAATAAGTGGTATTATCAGCTACCATTACTGAGTTATGGAGTCACTGTCAAAAGGCCCAAATCCTGCTGAATCCATATCATATCATTGATCCATCCAAAGGAGTAACACTTTCAGGTGCATGTTGGACAGACCAGACTATGCTAAATGAGCCTTCTCTTCGTATCTTTCATACCATTGCCCGTTCTCTCCTCATTGACTTTTGTTTGGCTAAGAAACAGATAAATGAGCTCATTAGCATCATATTCATCATTTTTCAGGACAGTTAGTCTTAAGAAAATACTGACATGCCCATGTGTGTTGAGCTATTGGTTGCTGTGAGTAACCCTTCCAAGCACAACTCTGCTTTAAAAGATAGGAGGAAAAATCTACAGCCTTTGTTCGATACAAATGCATTCCAAAGTTTAGCTGAAGCTAAAATGAGTCATTAGCAGTCTGATTTAGTCAAATCAATTTGGTATTTTCCAACGTTATCGTCTTTTTGGTAGGATATTTTAATGCATTTTCCTGGACGGTGTGTCCTAGCTGAACTCTGGCAGAGGGATACGTCCTGGTAGTCACATGTTCCTTCACGGCCATGAACATGGCCACCGTAGTTTATCTGGTGTCAAATGGATGCACATGATCTTCTTTTATTTGCTCCACTGCCTACATGGTCATCTTTTTAACATAAACAATCTATTTGACATATGTATATATATATAGATACACACACAAACACACACAGAAAACAGTAAGGTAAGACAAGAAAAGAAAAACGAAATAAACAAACAACAGCAAAAAAACACACTGTTCATCATTTATTCATACATAAGATACAGTTCTTCGTCAGAAAGTACAGACTTGGTTAGGCCACTGGTCTGTCTGTCCTTCGATTATCTCAACAACCGTTCATCCGATCGGCTTCACACTTGACGGGTGTATTGCCGAGGACCCACAGAAGTGCAGTGTCGAGTGTAAAGTTGTTTGGATGAGCGGTTCTTGAGAAAGATGCACGCAGCAATACCGGAGGCCACGCAAACATTTTGAAGGGGCGTGTTTTAAACGGGCCCTGCACTAGTTTCATATAATATAATAAGATGCAAAGACGTGGGCAGAGAGGGTTACAATATTGGATAAGGTCTATGTTATTTTGTCCCCCCCTCTGAGCCCCATTTTACACAGGTGTCTGGATTATTTTCATTAAAGTAAGAGAGTGGGGGGACATATAAGCACACGACCCATTTATATTGCAACAATTTCAACCAAGTATTAATGGTCTGATTTTGGGCATTATGGCGTATCAACCCTCAGTCTTTTTCTGACTTCTCAGTATTTAAACTGTTACACCAAGCTCATTTTTTGTTTACTGAGGATTCCTTTGCTTTGTCTGTAATCAATTGTTGACTAATTGTTTTCTTATTGGTTTGCCTCTTTGATGCTATGCACTCATTGCTGTAGTATTTTTAGGCTTTAGGTGGCGCTCTTTTGCCGTTATTAACTACCCAGTTGTATTGCTATGTACTCCAAATCAAACAGGAATGTACAATTCATCACTGTCTGAGCACAAGAGCATTTTCATTGAAAAATGGCGTTAAATGTTTAGAGCAGGAAATGTAAAGACATTCATACGCTGCCTATTGGATGGATCTCAACTGGGTCATTTCAATCTTGCAACAGACAGGAGCAAAAAAGAAATGCATGTATGGTAATGTGTCACATTTGTTACTTTGTTACATTTGTTACTGGATCTATCAAATTCAAATGGCCTTGTGGACTACCAGCATTTTTTAATACAATTAATTTTTTTTTGCCCAAGCACATGAAGTGGCTTGTCTAGGAGCCTGGAAAGAGTCAAAGAGGGAGAAAGAGCTGGGAAGAAGGGGAGATGAATAGTCAGTGGAATATTTTACACACTCTCTCCTCTGCTTCTCTCTCCCTTTCCTCCCTTGAGAAGGAAGCTTTTGTATCACCTCTCACAATACTTCACTTACTGTTCTCCCTCTGAAAATAGCACAGATAAAGGCTGAGAGAGTATGCCAGTGAATCCACAACATCCTGCAGATGGACAAAGTGGGTAGATGTGCTTTTCTGTCAGTCTGTGTGTGAGAGAGAGTGTGTGTGTGAGAGCAACTTCTACAGAGGATGGAAGAGAGAAAATGCATGATGGGGGAAAGATCATGAAAAGGAAGTGAGGGGAGCTCAGAGCTAATTGTGAAACCGTTTCAAATGGTGTTGAGCTTGTTACTCAAAAATTAGGTATGTTGTTCTTCACTCATTTCAGAGGTAGCTTTTATTATTTATTTTATTATTATTTATTATTATTATTATATTTTCTTTCTATTATGCTGCAAATTAGCAGTTGTTTTTCCTTCAAAAGGGAAATCTTTCCTCAAAACTCCAACAAGTTCTCCAACCTAAAAGAAAAAAATAATTTCAATAATAATAATAAGGTAATTTCATTTCCTTTTGATTTGTGCCCCTATTAGAATGATGACATGTTGTGCCCTCCGACCGCCATAGGACTGTTACACAGTGATTCAGGAGACTGTTTTGGGATCTGCCACCACCACCACGTTGAAAATTGGGTCAAGTTTAGGCAACTAAATCAACTTGGTTATGGTTAGAGAAAATGGTCTAGGTTAAACACCAAGACTAAGCTCGCTGCTCTGAGAGGCTGTACTTGATGATGCTAATGTCAGCATGCCAAATCAGAACCAGGTTCATCCATTTTGAAGTTTTGTTTGATGCCTCTTAATTGTTTTGGTTCTTATCTGTGTAATATTTTAAGATTCTACAGCCACTCTGGCCACTATGTGAGGCGCATAGGTGCTTGGAGCTAAATGCTAACATGAGCCCTATATCTAGCTCACAATGATAATCACATGCTGGGATTGACAATCTGTAAATAGTGACTGCTATAGAAGAAAGTCTCTCATTTTCTTCCAGCTCTGGCACTCCTTCCCACTGTAAGTTACATTTTAAAATTGGTCAGGTACTGTATATGCTAAAATGTAGGTGCAAGTTGATCGCAAACAGCAGATATCAACAAACAAAATAAAATTTGGAGTTGATAATGCCACAGAATGAAAAGACCAGAGTTATTACATTTCATCCTGTGAGGTACATGAATGTCTGTACCAAATTTCATGGCAATCCATCCAATAGTTTCACTCTGAACCAAAACTGTCAACCTACTTGTGGTGCAAAATGAAGAGTCATCAGTTCACAAAACGAATAAGGGCCCATCGTCTGGGAACGATAAATGTCTGTACCAAATTTTACTTCACTGGATAAATGAAAAGTTTGACTTACTATGACTTGTTAGTGGGGCACTTTAAGAGAAGTAAGGGGATCACAAAGAAGTCATTAGAAGTCACCATCTGGGAACCACTAAAGTCTGCATCAAATTTCAGAATCCAACCAATAATTGTTGAGATATTTCACCCAAAACCAAAAATGTCAACCTCATGGTGGCACTAGAGGAAAAGTCAATAGGATTCATCCTCTGCCCATCTGAACAAAATTTCATGACAATCTATCCATTAGTTGTTGAGTTATTTCAGTAAGGAACAGGGTGGTGGACCGACTGACCAACAGTGCAGTCCCTTGAGCATCACTGCTAGCATGGCTACAAACAAATCTGAATAAGACAAAGTTTTCCCATCTTGGGGTAATGCAACTTTTTTTCCAAACAGTGCTGATGTCGAGTATTTCTGTCTTTCTTTCCTTTAATCCTTTCAACACTCCTTCCACACGTACAAAAATAGCAATTATTAGACTCCAGGGACATAAAAATGGAACTGTATTAATTATAAATGTGCGTGGGCTTTCCCTGAATTGAGCAAGAGGTCATGCTGTTCCGTTACAAAGGTACTGCTCCACTGCATTGGGAATTTTGTAGGTTAAAAAAAGCATGGTGGAGTGGGGTTGTTATTTATTGATTACTCAAGTGCGGCAAATGCCCTTAGTTCTTCTCTAAAAAATAAATTACACTCTGAAAGAGAGGCATGCAGAGAGAGAAGATGCAGATTCTGAAAGATAAAGATTAGAAATGTGAGCACAAGGAGGGCATTTGTAAATCCAAGCAATGGTGGAGAGCCATCACAAAAATATCAGTGCTGTAATTATGCAAAGGGTGAGTAAAAGAAAAAAAAAAAGAAGAGTGGGCGTGTGGGTGAGGTGGAGGGTTAGGGGAGATGAAAAAGAACAAAAGACGCCTGCTTTCAAGTTGGAGATGAGACGATGGGCCAAATGAAACGGTTTTTGCTGTGGCCTAACCTGTGGCTGTCTTTCATCTCTAATTTTCTCCTTTTTCTTTTCTTCTTTTTCTTCCGTAGCGACAGGGTCGATTATTAATTTTTACTCTTCAGCTCTGAAATGGCTGCCTCTGTAATAAATTTATTTCAAAGCTGCCACGTTTCACCTTTTTTATGTGCCTGGCCAAACTGAAGGTTTGTAATTGATATTTCCCTCTTCAGTCAGATGTCTTTATGGACGATTAGAAGGTAGGACTGAGTCTGAGTGGCCTCACTTGTACAGATTTGAAACCTATTCGATTTTCTAAAAAAAAAAAAAGAAAAGAAAAGAAAAACACTTCAGGCATAAAAAATGGGCTTGAAGATATTTCATCATTAACTATCTAAAGAGGAATGTATTGGTAAAGGGCAAACCTCAAAGAAGAAGATATGTATCTGTTTGCAGATGAATATCTGGAATTAGGAGCTCATTAAAGGTCAATTCTGGTTTATTACAAATCATTGTATTATAATTTTTTTAATTTATTTTTGATTTTTGTTTATTATATAATTCCAGTTGGTTATGGTAGTCGACAGAGTAATTGCTGAGATCTGGAAACAAGGCAACATGGCCACAAAGTCCAAAAGAGTGAGAAACTCAAGCGGTCAGATGATGAGACAGGTCATAAACCATGATGTTGTTAGAAAAGAAAGAGAAGCCCATTTCTCAAAGATCATTCCTGACAACAAACATAACCTCAACATCCTCTTCTCCACAACTGACACTCTTTTTTAATCCATCTCCTTCTCTTTGTTTAAATAATCAAGCTTCAGTTCCTAAATGGCATCATTTTTCAAAGTAAAAATTGTCACCATTAGAGCCAGCAGTATAAACACAGATGCAACTCTCTGGGATATCCCTATTATTTTATTAGGAATTTATTAGAAATAGGTATTTTCCCTACTGCTTTTAAAGCAGCTATGGTAAAACCTCTGCTCGGGAAGCCCGACCTGGACCTTGGTGACCTTGACAATTTCAGGGCAGTCCCCAATCTTGCAAACTTCTAGAGAAGATTATTTTCCACATGACCATCTGAATACGAACAGGGATGTCCCGATCAAGTTTTTTTTTGCCCCTGATCCCGATCTGAGTTGTTGCGTTTATATTTTTGTTCAGTGTAATATTGAGTATCTGCTGATACCGAGTCCCAACACTTGTATTTTCCTAGATAATACAGCTGCACAGTGCACGCTTGAAGTGCATTAAAGTTGCATTGTGATTCCAAAAGCAGGATCAGAAGCAGCTTGTCCCACAGCCACAGCACACTGCAGAAGATGAGGACTCTTCCAGCATTGACAGTGGACTTTCTACAATACATATCCTTAGTCAGCACAAACTGCACCAGTGTCTCTACCAGCACTGCTTTCACTGAATGAATTTAACAAATTGTTTAACTCATGTGCTTTGAGGACAAGTAGGCTCAACGAAATGTTCAAACACAACCAACTGTTCTCCAGGAACCACTTCTAATAACTCACTGTTGAATGCTAAAAGTACTCCTGCCTGCTGTGGGACGTCTTTGTGCACCTAACTGCTAAAAAACTGGTAAGGATATTAGTAAGCAATTTAGTTGTTAAATCACATATGACATTTCATTCAGGCCACTCCAAGCCATTGAAAAGCACATATTTAACAGATGAAGATATTTCTGAAAGCTGTCTGCCTGAGGCTTGTATGTTTTCACTTCAGTTTTGAGGAAGCTGTGAACATGATGAACCAATTTGTGTTTCAATGAGATGGCACTCCATGTTTGAAGACTCAGAGCGAAAAATAGGGTTTATAACAACCTGGGTCTTATTTTAGCAGTTTGGCCATCATTTCTATCAGTTATTATAACACTGTACTCACAAAGTAATTTCCGAGATCTCGGAACACAGCAATATCGCCACAATGAAGTCAGATGGGGCAAAAACCAGGAGGCATCAGACAGGTTGTAAAAAGGTCAAGAGTTTATTCAGAATATCTAAAGCACTTTATTTGGAGGTAAAACTAAAAGGGAGCGTACCTGAAATGTTGCTAATAATCCCTCATTGTACAGGAGAACTGCACAAGACTGTTCAATACAGTAGGGCAAAGTCGAACCATAAAGTCTGATAGTAAATTGTGATGGATGTTTACAATAGAGAGTTTTGGTAACAATTTTATCATTCAGTCTGATTGCCCAAATGCTCATTTTTCTTGACAATAGTGCTGCATGATAGATCTCAGCAATTCACTCAGTGAGTACAATGTTAGTACCAAACTCCAAAAATATAATGGGAAATTCTCTTTGATCAAAAACACTACAAATGCAACCAAAACAACTAAATTCAGTGTTTGTTGTTGACTTTCAAAATGATATATGAATGACACCTCTATCAGCAGAATTACTTTTACAAAATTATTCATAGGACTGTTTGCTAATCTGCCACCGCTCTGATTAATGTGTTGTTCAGGATTAGGCAAGAAAACGACTTGGTTAATACTGTAGTTGGTAACTTGTATAAAAGTAACTTTATAGTCATATTTGCTTAAACTGTCACTATGTCCTGAGAGTAGTACATGAGACGGATAATCTGTGAAAAAAATTAGGCTCCTCTGGCTCCACCTGCTGCCCCTAAGGCCATTTGCAAGAATCCACCGCTCCCTTGTAATAACAACCAATCAGAACAGGAGGAGTATCTGACGGCATGTCAGTCTATTGCTTCTGCTCACGATGCGAGCAGCTACCCTCCCCTGCGCATGCGTGAACTCGGAGCAGCCGCAATGGCGGACTTGTAAACAACCACCGAACAACCGAGCAATGAGAAAACAACAGCTTACACACAAAGACAAGTAAACAGAAGAAGACCAATGAAGAAAAGCAAGCTAAAAAGAAAGAATTAGATCGTGCATTTCCAACATTCACTCTCTTTTTAGCTCTGTGTCGATCTCCATCAACTCCTGAAGAAAACATCTGACTTGTTTGCTGCTAAATGCTCCACTACCTCTACAACGCTGATGAAAGCCGTGTGGCTACAACAAAGCAGAACAATGAGCTGAAAGATGCTAAAACACTGTAGATCTAAGGGGACCTGAAGGAGTTGGAAGATAATTGTTTGTGTGTTCGTCAGTAAGGCAACCCATTTTCACATTAAACACAGTAATTTCATCCATTGTTAATACGCAAATATTGATTAGTGCAGCTTTAAAGACTATCAATTTTACAGATTACAGTAAAGTAATGTTGCTTAGGCAGAGTTTTAGGCAGAGTTGAAAAAAAAAAAAGTTAAGACTTGACCTTGAAACAGTGTAGAAGGGTAACTTAAAACGATGCCTGTCAGTTCACTGTAGGTGCTGGGGCATTTTGTAACAGGAGGCTACACCTAATTTCCCAAATAAATTAAAAGATAAGTCTTGGTAAGAAATGAAAGCATGGTGCCTTAAAAATCCCAAACTTCCTGTTTTATACCTAGGAAATAAAGTAGAGCTACTATCTGGCTTTTTGAAACTAGCTTTTTAAAACCCTAAACCTCTCCTTTTAAGATGCACCGATAAAAGGGCAAGAAATAACACTCTCCTTACAGTTTATCAGCTGTCGCTACTGCAAGTGAATGTAAAATCAGCAATACAACCTTGTTGCCTTGTTTACCCAACATAATTTACCTCCAAGCATCTCCTTGTTAATCAAACTGGGAACACACAAACACAGATTGTACACATAGGTGGAACGCACACACACGCACACAAACACACATACACCTCCAATAAAAGACTTTGCATCTCACACTTCTGCAAAGTCAGACTAAAATATTTTGTCCATAAACGCCTGGGGACCTGAAGCACTTTGCATGTCATATAAAATTTCATACGCTGCCTAAAATCAGTGTAAAAGAGGCTGTAAAAAGCCTCATTCAATCACAAAGGAACACTGTGTTCCACAATAGCTCACATGGATTGGTGCAGGATAAACATATAGTGTGGAAAGCAGTTTTTTTAAAATATATGCAGTAGCTGAATAAAAAAAAAACAGTAATTTGTGGAATCTGATTATTTCACTGTAGTTAGTTTCTCGTTATTCAGAAGTGTCTACAGATCTTAAAGTTATCCTGAGGAGTTTTTGATTTTGAGTGGATCCCTGTTTTGTTTGTCTCGTGCAGAGACACAAGGACACACGCACACACGTGCATGTGGATGACACGACACACAGTCCTGCCAATGGGTTCACACCATTCCACTGATCTACAGGTGGCGGTAACGTGCCAAGATATGCAGCGATGCGCAACAAAGACAGGGAAGAAGGCTAAGTAAGCATGGATGTAAACAATGCTGGATTTAAGATACTTAACACATTTGCTTTTCAATTGTTTTGTGAGTAAGGACATGCCTCAACACATTTATTGGAGCTCAAGGATACACACAGTGCATTTTGGTGAGTAACACTGAATGTAATCATAACTTTTGTTTGGTGGCAAGAAAACTCAACAGGGCCCACGTAATGTGCTTCTTCAAGGTGCTCTAGCATGATGAGCTGACAAACTTATAATGAACAATCTACATCTGTTATTGAGAAATAATGAATCTTCTCTGAAGTTGTACTCCACAGAGCCCTCTGTGTCAGGGGACAGGTTCTGGTAAAACTCATGGATCAACCTCCCCCTGATGTCCAACCTTACATGACCTCTGGTGGTGAAACACAAACTCCAACTTCACAGGCCTCAGAGACGTTGCACTTGGGAGTACACTGGATCATTTACGACGGTTCTAACTTGATAAACAAAAACCCCCATCTCAGGATGGTGTCATGAGGTTCCCTCGCACCACTCTGAACTCAGAAGACAAAGACATAATGATGGGATGTTTGGTCTTGTCCAGGAGCTTATGAAACATGAAACTTGAATATGGATTTATATAGCAAGTAAATTGATCACAGCTTACAATAAGAGGAAATGTTAAAGTTAAGTTAGTTACTTGATGAACTGTAGTAATTCTATTTTAACTATTTCAATTGCTATACAGAGATAGACAAATACATGTGTGTGATCTATATGCGGGTAGTAAGCTGATGTGTCATTTGTTATCATAACTGAACTAACAACAAAGTTCTTACAGATTCCTCCAATTCTGACCCCATACCCTCACACACGCAGACTTGTGGGTGTGTGTGTGTGTGTGTGTGTGTGTGTGTGTGTGTACGTGTGCGTGTGTCTCTCAGAGACATTCGTTTGAATTTAAGGAACTGATATGTATTGAAGTAGGCCGACTCTATCTTACATTTGTTTGCTGTACATATGGTACACATATACAACATGTATAGACATATAGGACATAGTGTATGTGTATGGATCAGATGTTGTAAGTGATTGACATTTATAA
Source organism: Oplegnathus fasciatus (assembly GCA_003416845.1). Lineage (NCBI taxonomy): Eukaryota > Metazoa > Chordata > Actinopteri > Centrarchiformes > Oplegnathidae > Oplegnathus > Oplegnathus fasciatus. Next base: position 122,518 of record NTHP01000169.1, read on the forward strand.
CATTTAAACCTGCGTTAATGCTGTATAACAGTTATTACTGCTTATGAATAGAAGTGTTTAGTATCCTTTAACAGCTGAAGAAATCAACCTTTTAAATATGGAAGCATTAAACTTGTCATAAATGTCAGTAATTCTTTAGGAAGGAAATTAGGAACAAAAGAAAATAACTAAGATGATTAGAAGTACAGGGTGGAGATGAAATTTTGCGCCGTTGCCAGCTGACACCCCGCCTCCTTCTCACAGACAACTACAAAACAAGAAGAAGTCTCTTTGCTCTTCTCTTCTCTTCTCTGATGCCTCTCATCTGCTGATCTTCGCTGAACCGGGCCTTTGAAATCTTGGCTCAAGCCTCGGGGGCTGGGCCGGAGACAAGCTGAGCCTGGAGTTACACTGCACGTGCTGGAGACCCTCATCCAGTAAAGCTTGAAGAAATCTCCTGAGATTGACTGACATGACAGAAGTCAGGAGAGTCAGAGCTGTGATGAATTTTGGGACAACCACTGCTTTTCCAATGCATTCGAAGTGGGGGTGCCTTAAGATGTCGTCCTGCTGCCTGCTGAGAGTGAGAGAGAGAGACGACCTATGACAAGGTCGCCACGTGGGATGGAGAGTGCCACCAAAGATGCCCGATGATAGATGCCTCCACTGGGGATGAAAAGCTTCCGCCTACTAGTCAGTAGAAAACAGAGATGAATGAATAGAAAGGTATATGAATAGTTTAAAGTACTTCACTCGTGCTTCCCAGTACTCTCTCAGCTGCTGAACTATCATTAAGATCATTTCACTGGTCAATCTTAAAACTTTATCCACTCTGCGATCTCCTGTTTCCACAATTTAATATGCTTATAATAACAATACCACAATTTAATATATTTATAATAATAATAATAATATACTATGAAATATTCATGCTCTGCGTCATCTGGTATAAAATGGTCCTCATTCATTCATTAATTGTTCATCGTGGTGTATTTATTCATGTTTACATTTATTCATGGTTGCATTTATTTATTTTATAGTAGTTGTTAGTTCTGCGTGTGGTTAGTAGTTTAATTAATATTTCATTTATAAAGAACTTGATCACATGGTTCTGTGTGTGTGAACGGTCACTGTACACGAGATCAAGAACTCTGTAGCATCCTTTAGATCGAGACTAATTAATTGGATACCTTTTTCACTTTTTCAAGGGTGGTACCCAGAGGCTAGGTTAAATTATGTTGTTTAATATTAATACTGATTATTTCTGATAGCCGAAGTTGAGACTTCAATTTCATACAAATTATAAATAATTATCATATTGTAATATCTGATAAACCATAATATATACTGCAGTACAGTGCAGTACAACAGAAAACAGTTGGGGAAGAAAATAAGGTGACATGAAAAAAGAAGACTATGTTTCTATGTGTTTAACTATCTTTTAGTAAAAAATATAAATAGTTCACCTTTGATGTGCTGGAGGTTCTTTCATGACTACAGCTCAGACTGTGAGATGTGGTTGAAAGCTCTGGAAAAAGACAGTAAGTAGACCTTGAGTTAAGATGTTTTTTTTCCAGGCTGCTGTTTCCAAGGTTGAGAATTAACTTCTTTAATATTATTTCTTTCACTGTTTTTTGTAGAAAAAACACACAGCTTAGCTACAAAGCTAACCAATAATGGTTCTTTTACTTCAGTGTACTGTGAGTCTGTAAAACCTGCATGATCTCCTGAAAGCTGTTTCAGAATGTAGTCAAATTGAAAGATACAAAGAACAAAATAAGGACGACTAGCAGCTTTGATGGCAAAATGTACCCCTTTCCCTTTCTCACCTTTCTCTTTTCCCTTCCTTCTCTTCCCTACTAATTTCTTTCTCAGGTCCTCTCCTCTCCATTTCCTCCTCTCTGTGAGCAGCGTGGTGACCTGAATCGTGCAGTGGTGATTGCCTCTGCAGTTCAATGTGGGGTCTCATTTCCGAAGCCCCATGACTATTCCTGGAAGTGCAGCTCCACTGTGATTGATGCTTTATAAAACCTTTTTTACAGTTTTGACATTTCAGGGAAAACAAGCAGGGTCTGAACTTTCCATCTGCCGGGTCCACCCGTCTGTACCTCCCTCTCCACTCACTACAATCTCTCCCTCGCTTACCTATTTGTCGTTTTTGTCTGTTTCTCACCTCTAAACTCCCCTTTCCCTTCCCATCCTTTCAGCTCTCCTTCAGTCCTCAGATTTCATAGACATGTGTCACTTAGGAATAGGAAATATGAAAAAAGAGACAACGATAGAAACACGTTCAATTATATCAGCTTATCGGCTGGACATATCTACAATCCATAGTCTTTTTGAATCTTGAGAAAGGAATTAAATCCACTGTTTCTATTCTCTTACACATCTCATGAGCTTTGTTTTGTACTGGTTGATTTTACTTGCATTTGCCTATTTTAGTTGTCTGTTGAGGCAGTGTGTATGTACAGTTTGCATATACACTTACTGCTATTTGCTTATCTGAGAAGTACATTGTTTCCTTGGGAGTGAAATGTGCTGTATAAAAGATCTGCTTCCATTTAGTTTTTGTGCTGTGGAGTTTTCACCTGTCTGTGCAGTGCTTTTGGTTAAGGTAGTCTACTTCCCTGCTGCCCAGGTGTCTTAAAGGTGCAGTATGTAGGATTTAGTGGCATCTAACAGTGAGGTTGTAGATTGCAACTAACTGCCCTCACCCCATCCCTTTCCAAAAGTGTAGGAGAGACTACGGTGGCCTTCAGGTCAGGGACCGAAATTAACACCCGCCAAGTGCCAAATGTGGGTAGATTTTCAGTTTGACAAGTAAATCTCGGAAGGCTATCTGCCACACTGGCGGGTAAATGTTTGTACCAAAATAGTCCTGTACTAAAAAACTATGCTGAGAGTCTATACTGCATTTTGGTGTCAATTTGCGGGACTGCTGCTTCTGTTCTCTGCTGTCTGTGTCTGAGTGTGACAAGCATACACACACACACACACACACACACATACACACACTACCATAGTGAAACTGACCATGTAGAGCGCTCCTAGTTTCACGGCACCGTTTACCATCTGGGGCATCAGCTACTCCGCTACATCACTTGCCTTTGGTCGATTTATTATTTTGGCCAGTGAAAAAATGACCAGTGGATTTTTTCATCTACCAGTTCCCTTGGTCAGTGAGTCTGAAAGTTAATTTCGGACACTGCTTCAGGTGCATTTGCACTCCACGACTGGTTTTTCCTACACTGATATTAAGGTGATTTAACTAACTTACCATCAGAATACTAATCAGCATGAGCGACGAGTGAATTTTAAATCCTTAATTACAAACCAGTTTGCCGTCTCTTTTCCATGGATCTCACACCCCACATCTCCATTCTCCATATGCCTGCTCACCAAAACTTTGCTCTGCGCTCCATAAGAGTAGTTAATGTTATGGATATGATTTGGATAGTGATATTAAAGATAAATAATAATGTTAAACCAAACATGATGCTGTGATACATATTGTCGCACCAAGCACAGACACACAGACTTTTAAAAGGGAGCCGTTGTTTGAATAGAGGAGACATTGATATTTAAGATTGAGCCAATTTGACCGTGTGAGTGTTTGTGAAGTCTGTGTTTATTCACTACAAACCACCCATACATTGAGTATTGATGCTGCACTCATGTCATATCAGAGTTATCATAAGTACCGTTTCCTAGCTTGTAAATAGGGTTCACGTCAACATCCAAGTCGTACTCACAATTGAGAAACTCAAGTTTCCTGAAAAGTCAGATATTTCTGAGTTGGTGCTCAATAATACGGAGGTGCCTGACAAAAATATGGACGTCTCACGTCAACCAAAGTCCATCATTCAAGACAATTAAACCGACATATAATGGCTATACAGGTTTGCACAACCAACTCTGTAATCATTCCACCATTTTAAGTAGTCTGTTAACGTAAGTGTTCCCAAGTAGTAGAGATGGGAATCATTCCCATCTCTACCATTCATCCCATATGACGTTCATGCAGCATTAGACCTGAGGCCTGTACTACGAAGTGAGTTCAACATACCCAGGATATCTTTTCGTTATCTAGCTTCACTAAACCTAACAAAGGCAATCCCGCTAAGCGGTCCCACAACGCTGGTCATCCACTCAGTAAATCAACTGTGTGAATGTATAAATTAATAGGCTTATAATATCACTGCCCCATTATTAGGGCACGGGTAGATATTATTAAATTTGTGTATTCCATTAAATTAATGTGTTGCATAGATGTATTCTTATTGTGTGTATGACAATTTGAGCCTTATACTCTCAGCTGCAACCCCGGCTGTGTCAAACAGACTTGGGAGCAAATAAAAAATAAATATAAAAACATAATTCAAAGTGGTAAGTAGGCTTACTTTCATATCTTATAAGTACAACAAGTACAAGCACAAAGCACAATGAAATGGCTCTGACAGCCAACAGGGGAAAAAAATGAAATGAGCAAAGTAACGCAAGGCAATGGATCCAAATCCTGCTTCATAGTACAGGCCTCAGGAGTGGCCAATCATGTGCCATGCCAACCAAACACCTCAACAGGTGATTTTTCCGATGAGCTCATGATGATAGTGTTTTGTAAGCTGGTTTGGAAAAAAAATCAGACTGGGGAGTCTGTATGCTTATGACATTTGGATGACTAATTGTTTCTGAGCTCATTAATCTTAGTGAGGATTATCTCTTGCTGTTCTGATCTGGTGCACGTCTCATTGAGAATAATATTGATGTTGAAGATCCTCAGCCCATAAACGCAAGCACTTAGACCTTACCCAGGTCTACACTGATCAAGTATGTTCTGCAAAATTTTTGAACCACAAAACTGACCTTCTAAAGTGATAGCAGCAGGTCTGTTCAAGCTCACGACATTGGAGCTTTCATCACAATTTCTGGACTGTATGCCCATACTGTCAAGCACTAGGGCATGTGTAACATGCCTCCAGTGTTTCAGTGACTTATGGACCGTGTTGTAAGTGCTTTGGATAGCTGAGAAGCTGACCTTTACACAAGGTAATGTATAGTGATACATGGTCTCAGTATGTCCAGCAGATGAGTGCATTGTTGAATAGCTTAACATGGGTGGGTTTGACATGAGGTTCTTCTGGCCAAGTGTGAATTTGCTAAGGCAATATAGCAACTTATCAAAATGGTAGGTCAAGGTGAAGTAGGAGTTGAGACTGTGACTGTCAAGCAATATCTGCCACACACTGCCAAGATATTTTTGTGCTTTCCAGGTATGGTAACTTATCGCCAGTAGTGGAACCTCTGGTCAGCTAGTGTTGAAGCTCCACATGGATGTTAAATTTGTAGGCCCAGCTGTTGTGTTGCTGCAAGCAAATAAGCAGTGTTGACTGACTCTCTAAGATGCTGATCTCTTACCAGCCCAATATAATGTAATGTTATAGCTTAATGTTAGTTCAGTTTAGCTGAACAACATCACGGCACAACATCCATAATTTAGGGTAATTTTCGCACTACATGGTTTGGTACAATGGTAATTCTTTACGGTTCATACTAACTCTGTTTTCTCTTCCTTCTGAGATATGCTAGACCCAGTCTTCCTTGTGCCATGGTTTTGAATTTTGGCTGTGTCCTGAAGTCTGCTGTTAGTCTGCCATGTGCCCTGCTGTCTCCTCCCCCTTTAGACAGGTCTTCTTTTCTCTCAGTATTCTGTGCTGTTCTCTCTGAAAGAGCCAGGCCTTCTCCATCATTCATCATTGCCATCCACTCTACAGCCTGCCCATCCCCACCTTGGCTCAGCTCCTGTTGCAACCCTACCCATGCATAATGGGGGGAACTCTCTTTGAGTTTCCTCTTCCGGGGAAATTTCTCGTTGTATTCTTGTTGCCCTTTTCACTCACATAGTCCTAGGAACTAAGGAGCCCTAGATACTAAATTTGTGAACTACCTTTATCCATTTAATATTCGTGTTCCCAATGCATCATGAACCATGAAGATTAGACAAATTATACAAATAGTGTAGTAAAGAGTAGCTCCACACTGGATATTGTGTGAAGGAAAAGCATTGCTGCAGTGATCTCTATGGGTTGAAAGGTCCTTTGACCACACCCATGATCACAGCTGGGTGTGGTCATGTGCAGTTTGTTGTTGTTCTTGCTGATGTTCTTAGTAATTTATTGTTCTTTGTAATTTGGTGACTGTCTTTGTGAGGGTGCTGTTTTAGGTCATGGTATAGATTTGTGGTAATGCTACCTTTAGCAGCAATTTTTGTGGCATATTTTGCAGAGGGTAGTAGTTTGTTTCACATCTGCCCTCCTGAAACCGAACCACCTCCACATGATCGACCCGCTGTCATTTTTTTCAGAATGAATTCTTCTGTTGGCAGCTGTTTCGCGATCTTCCTCCATTTTGAACTGACATTAGCTCAGTCAGGACAACGATGGGCATGGTTAATTAGTTGTAGGTTGTCTGTGTCTGTGCATGTAAATGCTGTTTGCTTTTAATGCGTAAATAAATCACTAAAATGCGCAACGAATAACTCAATATGACAATTTGGTCATCTGCCATATCGCAAATGAACTGATATTCGAATATATCTGATACATTTGAGATATTGCCCAGCCCTAGCCCAAGCATAGCTGGAGAGGTTGTAGCTCTCATTTAATTCCTATATGTGATGCGAAAAAAAGGGGGAAAAAAGGATTTTAGGCTGTTTTGGGTTTTTATGTGTTTCTGAATTAATAAAATCTCAGCTTTAATACAATGTCAACATTAATCTAAAACTTAAAATGCTAAGTATAGTTTTGAAGCTCTTAAATGTGATGTTAGGTCATAAATGCACAGTAGGGTTTCCCCAGACACCTGTTTATTGACTAGGCTGAATAAAGTTTACTGACAGATGAGATAGATTGTGGTTGATAGAGGAAGATAGCTAGCTAAATAAAATTAATTCACATGAGGAAGACGTTGCTCGATTTTTAATTTCAATTCCCGTTAGTGGCACAACATCTGACGACAACTGGACCGAGCTAATTTCGGATTATTTCATATTTCATAATATTGTGCTCATTTTGACTTGAGTCTTAATAAATGTGTTTTAATCCATGTGGAAAATGGAATATGAATTATTATCTGTAATGCAATTTTTCTCAAAAATAACACTTGATGACAGTCAACCTTTGGAAGAGCATATCTTGTACAATATTTGGTGCAGAAAGGTAATGTTGGTATCGCCATAAAGCTGAGACTTTCCTCTTTGCAAACATACAGAAAACTCAAAATGTGTTTCTGGGTCAAAGTGACTCAAAATGATGAAGCAGGTCACATATTTGCCCACTTCACACAATATGTGATCACAGTTTCCTACATATGTCAATGTTTCCTCCTGAGAAATCCATTCTTTTATTATGCTTTAACTTTTTCCAGGTAGAAATTAATCTAAATCGAAGTTTTTGAGCATTTTGAGAACAGTGAGATATGATTCCTCTTGTTGTCACCTTATTTTAGCCGACAGTCAGTACACACTTGTCCAAGCCCCCACACACCCCTCTGTCATACAGATGGCTAGCTTTCTGTAGCACTACTAGCCGTGTTTCCAAGGGGACTCATGTATTGGCAGAGCACACGTGTGGTTGTGTGTGTGATGTGTTTGTGTGTGTGTGGGTGTGGGTGTGTGAACATATGTCACTGCCATGCTGCCACTTCTAGGTAGTATATTCTCCATCATGACTATCAGTATGATTAAATAGAGGTACCTGGCCACATCCATCATGACACATAATCACTGAAAAGGCCACACAGGTCATGGACTAGAGGAGGAAGATAATGAAGTAGATACATTTAGTGTGAGTGCATTACTACATAATACATGTTGTGTATATTGAATAAAAGCTCTTATGTCCCACTAGTTTTAATTAGTCCAAAACCAGATATTTAATACAGCGAGGGAGTGACTGGTTCCTGTCATGTTGATGCTCAACTTGTCAACCAAGTGATTTACAATAAATCAACAATAACCATAGGCATTCTTATATATAAAGCAACCTCCCCTTGTTTACTACTAAAAATTCAGAGTACTGTCAAAGTTTAAGTGCATCAAACTGCCTTACACTTCACCCAGCTCCTCTGAAGGTTGTTGTGATGAGCTACCTAACACAAGGCAAACACTTTCACAAGCATTCTGCTTGTAAACGTGTCCTCATTGTTACCTCTTTCCTTCTCAAACTTAATATGTACTTACACTTGTGTGTTAGGAGGTTACAGCAGGGCAACAAAGCCTTCACGTGTAAAGTCCTACAAATTTCTGGGCCAGTTTTGATATGTAAGGGCAACATACAGCAAGTTGATGAAAGGGTCAATAATCTTCGGCTTTTCAGCAAATTCACATATTTTGTGATCTGGCAAAGCTATTTCCTCTGCAAACCTTCTGCTTACTGTAGTTGTTGCTCTCAAAGTGAATGAAAGAATTGTGATAGAGACAAATGACTATGGTGAGCAAAAACAAAATTACTTTACACAATAGATACAATGGAGCCTACGCATCTAGCCTTCAGTATCTATACCGTAGGCTATGCTGATGCTATCATGCCATACTCATCAAAAATGCAGCTACATTTTGAGGCTGTAGCAACTATGGAAGCAGTACGAGAAGACATTCCCAAGACCTGTAATCATCCTCAGTTTGCGTTGCTTCCTGTGCTCTCTGATGTTGGTGGAGATTGTTGATAGTGAGGACAACATACCAATTCACCTTATTCAGTAACACTCAACATGTTTTGTGATCCAGCAAAGCCCTTACCACTACTAACCTGCTCGCCGTAGTCATCTGTCTCTATCATAAAGTGAATGAAAGAATGTAATCATGATCATGATAAGGCCTAGTGTATTTTTACTCTGGAGGCATGTAGGACCACCATACACCACAGAAATACACATCCACTTTTAACAAAACATAATTGTGAAGGAATGATAACAGCTGAGGTCAGTACATTGATCGGAACAACACTGCTCTAAACACAGCAAACAGGAAAGGACTGGATTAATAGATTTATTGGTTGCTGAAGTTGGAATAGATTCCAATCATCTAACCACCAAAGAAAAACTTTTCTTTTGATTTTTTTTTTAGTGTATAAACTTGGATCTCTTCTTCTCCAAAAGTGGCTGTGAACAGGAAGCAGCATCTCAGCGGTTTATTAATAGGCTTGTCCGAGTGCCCCATCTGGACCATCTTAAGAACAGGTGACATGGCACATGGAGGTCAACGTTGTGAATTCATGCATAATGTTAACACTTCTCTCCTGGAGAAGACACGTTTTTAAGACGTGACTGCTTGGTGACCTGCAGTGGCAGTCACAATGTAAAGTCTCCCTCCATGTGCTCTCTTAAGTGCATGTGATTAAGTATGCTCCTCAGGGTGTGATTCTGTGGTGGAGGTGCAGGGCGTACTCAACATGCCCGTTGCACACGAACATACACTTGAACAGTTCCTGAGATGATCGCCAAAAACAGACGAAAGACTAAACCACGATTAATAACTCAGAATCTTCTTGTTACTAGATGTATAGCTGCTTCACAGATAATCAATGGAAGATTCATAGAAAGCGACAATAGCCAAGGGAGTTTTAGTCCTATAGTGAAGGTACAAAGTTCTGATGCATGCCATACCGTGGTGTTCATTATTAAATGTGAAGACTTGGAATGAAAGTGAAATCTTTCTTTAATTAGTATAATTTTAAACAAACGATTCACTGACAACTAATGGATGAGTCACTCAAGATTAGAGTGTCAAGGTTTCACAGCTAGCTGGTTTACAGCCACAATAAGGAGGTGTACACAGTGTTCAAAAATGCAATTATAGAATACAGGGATATGCAATATTACATTACTAAACTCCCTCCACTTTTCTTTAGAACACTGGTTCCCAACCTTTTTGGTATTTGACCCTTTAAATCTAAGCTATGGCTTTCGCATGACTCCTTGTCACAGGTTGCATATGTCTGTGAGCAATTTAGCCATAAAGCAATATTTCATTCTTAGATTGCTTCATTTTAATACTTTTTACACCTTGTCTATACTGTCTTTGTAGTTAAGGCAACACCTCAGCAGCACAGCAGCTGCAGTTTTTTGAAAGAAAAAGGTTACAGCCTTTGAACTGAGCAACCCTGAGTGGGTGGCAGACCAGGTTGGCAAATCAGTGATTTCAATACTGCAAACTTCCCAAATCTGCAGGAAATTCTCTCCGGTTTGTCAAACGCCAACATTTCTGTGAAAATGGGGAAATATGCGACTGATCACAAATCCAAACATTGGTGCCTGGTTTTAAATCACTACAGGTATGGAAGAAGACGGTATTGATGGTACACACATCAAATTAAACAAATACAGCAAACAGTAACCACAATTTGATCCCTTGTTGCCTAGGGAGAAAGTGCCTTAGTCCCTTAAAAAAAGAGTTTTATGAGTTGTTGATAATAACGAGCGCTTCACTGAAAGTATGCTCTGTGTGGGAAGCACAATCCCTCATACACATCACATATGATGAGAACAGTTGATTTCAGGTGCACTGCCTCAGTGAAAATGCCCAGCTGCATTGGGCCAACTTGAAGTAAAATGGTCACAGCTGATGGCATTAAACAGTTCCATAATCACTGCTGCTCTTGGTGGATAGATAAAGCACTGCAACCGGTTTCCACACATGGTGCTTAGCGGTGTTACAAGGCCGAGCTGTGTTCATTACATCATCAAGGGGGGATCTCGTTACAGCCAAGGACCCAGCTGGGGTCCGCCAAGGATCCGCACGGGCCCTGTCATGGACCAGCCAACCATTCTAGATAGCTGCATCTGTGCATACATATATGAGCAAACATTTTGTCTGATGACTGTCACCTCTGAGATGTACTTCAGATCTCCACTGCAGCTCACACCTGACCTGACAGCAATTCTTCTGGCCCAAGGCCCAGCATCACGGTTCCCATTAGGAGTGATATTTACTACTGAGGGAAATTTAATAGTGAAAATATCATCTTACTGCAGATTCAACTGTACAGCACAAAATGCTTAAAACTTGTTAAAATAGTCTCTATATACTTTTTTCTCCATGTGGCCCCTGGCATGAAAAATTTGGACAACCTAGCTTTACACCACCATGTTGAAAGTTAAAATTTCCTAAAATCACAACTCATGAATAAATAAATCTTTAAAAAAACACACTTTTTTTGTTATTGTCTTAAAATGCTGCAATGTCATTTTTGTTCCATAAAATATCATTAAATTAATTGACCGCACAATGGCTTCAGATCGCTTCAATCACTGTGGCCAACAGCGGCGGGTCCAATAGGTGCTTGGGGAAGCATAAATAAATAGCCTCCAATTTCTCTCTAACTCTCACTCTCTCTCTCAAGAGCCTGTCTCTCAGCCTGTGCACAGGCTATGCTCTCGACCTCACTCTTGGTGCCCTTCTAGGTTGTTGTGGAATATTGCAGTCTATTTCTTACATTGTCACAATACGCTCGTACCTGGAATGCAGGGTAGGTTATTCGCCTCATGCAGCAGAGTTTATTTTAAGCAGAACAAAATGGTGGTTTGGCTGTGTCACTTTGTGCTTCAGCTGTTGGCACATCCAGTTTTCCTGAGGCACAGCCAAAGTTTTTGTTCTGGCTACACTGCTTGGTCCAGTGTAGACAGTGTAGGCTGACAGTATTTCGGTTCTGAGCCTTATCCTGGTTTTGATCTCATTTGGGATATATTGTTTACATGGAACATATGCCTGGTTATTCATATCCTTGTTAACATTATTTAAATAGTCTCCAGGTTTCTAAAACACTCTACTATTCATCTATTCATCAATAACAACACACATCCGTATTTCAAATTATGAGTTTTGGACACTGTTCTGGTGCCCTTCATTATTGTCTGTCATAATCATACCACCGTCAATTGCCCTCCTCAAGAAGGACAATTATGCAAAGTTTATACTTTGTTTAGTTTGTTTCAGATAACACAGCAGCTGCTACATTTGTTGGCAGTTTTGCAGATTTTCAAAACTAGAGCAACACTTTAGAAGTCTTCAGTAAGCTCGAGGCTCTGGACCGGGAAAGCAGTTCCCCCAGTTCCAATTACAATGACAAAGACTATGAATTATGATTCGATTATGTCACCAATGTTAAGTGAAGTTCTTCTGTCTCTGTTTATGAAAACCTTTTTATTTTCCTGTACCAAGTTTGTCACAAGAATGTGCCGGTTTGGTCATGTTTCAAAGTCCTAAGCAAGCTTTTGACATGAAGCCCTTCAGTAGTGTGGTAGCCATAGTATAGGGTTTACACACCAGAGCAATAGATGGAACAGAGTGAAAGTAAAAGGGCAAGAGACATAGACAAGAATAGACAGTGAAAGAAAGAGAAAAACTGTTAAAGAGGCAATCTCTCCCTCCCCTCATTATTATAAACTCCCCGGTGACGGAGTGAATGAAATTTAGATTAGCCTTTACGCTTGACCTGGTAACTCCCAATGACATAGAAACAGATTGTAATACAAGAGGAGGGGGAGGGTGCTGGTAGAAAGACAGAGGGAAGAAGGGAAAAGAGAATATGAAGGATGTAGAGAAATGAGGGAGGAAAACAATGTTTTGTAATAACCGCAGATATCAGAGAAAAAGAAGAGTTAGCGGGGAAGATGAAGAGATAGTGAGGGAGAGATAAACAGGAAAAGAGATTAGCAAAAAGGGATGATGGGAGTGTTGATGGGATTAAATATGTGGATGAGGTAGAGAGAGACAGATGCCAGGAGGTAACCTCCCCCCTCCCTCGACTCTATCTTTCTCTCTCCTGGCAGGAGTGTACTTTCACCGCGTAGTATGTTACACACACACATACACACACATAACAAACATGGAGGACACACATTTTCATTTATACTCTGTTTAGATTTCCTGACACAACACACAGAATGACAGATTTTTGATCAGTGAACAGGCAGAGAAATAGAGAAAAAAAATCTTGCATTAAGTAGGCATTGTAACGCCAAGAACATGAGTACACAACAAGTGATTATTTACAGCATACAGTCTGCAGAAGTGTAACTATAAAACTAAACAGCAGGCAGTGAGGCAATCATCACATTACTCACTCACATGAACAGCCATGCACAGCACCAGTGTTGCACCAACAACAACAACAACAAAAAATTTCTGACAGTTTGTGACAAGATCAGCATCACAACATCTTATGCAGGAACAATGTGAGCTAATTGTCTTGACAAGGTGTCAAATGTTGAACAATTAGACGTGTTAAGTGGCCCCGTAATGACTGCTGAACATGTTGGCCATATGGATGGGCCCCACTGAGATCTAACTGTTGGCAAAGGGCCCAACTTGCTCATATCATCCGAGGGAGAGAACGATCAGATGAATGAAGGAAGAGCACAAAGCAGCCACGCGTGAGAAGTGCTCTGTAGCGTGTTAGGATTGTATTACTGAACTATGACCAGGATGCACACTTTTTTTCCCTGACTGTGTGCACATGTGATGCTTTCACACATGATGATGGAAGGCATTTAAATGAGTCTTACAGGTAAAATGTGAGACTTGACATGTAGGCTGTCTTGAGAGTTTATGAGTTTTACGGCTGCTCTGCAGGAGCACTGGGCTGTAGAATAACGGGGCAGATTAATATAGTATTTCTCATTAGGTGTACAAATACAAAAAGCGCAAGTTATAATGTAACTTAACAAGTCCTGAAAGCATGCAGACACGTGGTAAAAAGTATTGCTTCATATTGCTTCTCTTCTCTTTACCCTTAAAGCTTAAAGTCTCTCCAAATGTGTTCCTACAGTCAACAGCACAGCAGGTATTTAACACTTTGCCAGAGTTTTCCATGTTTTATTTGTTTTTCCTTCATGTGAATGCACAATTGCATATATTGACAGTTGTATGTTTGCCACTGAGGGAGGAGTGACTGTGGGAAGTGTATCAAGAGTCAATAGATGCACATCGTACCGTTTGCAAAGCCCTCGAAGGTTATGATTTGCGATTTTGGGCTATATAACATGACTTGACTTGACTTGACTTGACAGATGGTCACACATAGAGAGCTGAAAACTAAAGCTTAAAGATATAATCTTGAAGATTTTCATTTAAATAAACGTCTGTTAAGTCACTATCTATCGCCGAATGATGCAACCTAATGGTGACTGAGCCTATGGCTCACTAATGAAAGCCTGCAGCTTTTGCAATACCTGGGTGTTGGTGGCGACTTTGCTGGAAAAAAAATATTTCCATCTCTGCTAGCGTTGTGAGTAAACAGTTAATATGGCTGAAAAAAACAAATAAAAGGTCGATGACTACAGACGAGGAAACTTGAAACTGAAGTGAGGTCCTAAAACACACCTGCAATTACAGATTATCGCCAAAGGTGTTCGAAAGACAACAAAATGAAAATCTTCGAGATTACAACTTTAAATTATCCTCTGACGTGTCAGCATTACCATGAGGGTCTGTAAGTCATTTGCCCACAGGGCCCCTGAATGGCTAAAAACTAATGGCGCACTGACTGGACTGAAATGTACGGAGACACACGCAACTGTGGCAGCACATGCTGTCCACCCTGCTGTCTGTGTCGGTGTCCCTGGTGTATGTCAGAGCCTTCACTTCCCTGTAATTAAGTGCAAATACAAATACAATATTGTCATAGAATATAATCAACAATAAAATCTTCTAGTACAGATGAACAAGTGTTAAAATCACTTTGTAAAGCCTACTATGATGACATAACACCCTCTACATGTACACTACTCACAAAAAGTTAGGGATATTCGGCTTTCGGATGAAATTTCAGAATGCACCTAAAATGCACTATAACCTTTACAGGTGAACTTAATTTGACCTTCTCTAAACTTTTGAATGCACATGTCCAACTGTTCAATGTTTCAGTACTTATTGCATAACATGCTGTTCTCTAACAAGGTGATTAACCGCAAAAATCACAACAAGTGTCTGATCCATGAATCGACCACTAAATGTTCTGGTTCAATGACAATTTGTATTTAAACAGTCCTCTTCATCATGCTGTTCACATTTAGATATCACGAGACCAAGACGACACCTAACAATCGATCAACAGTACCTGGCCATTGCGAGGCTTCAAACGGGATGTTCTCAGAGGGAAGTTGCCACTGAGCTTAGAGTGTCACAGAGTGTCATCAGCAGGTTGCAACAGAGACACAGAGAGACTGGAAGAGTCACAGAAAGGCATAGAAGTGGACGTCCTTTGGCCACATCCCATGCTGATGACCGCTTCATTGTGAACAGTGCCCTGTGGAACCGGATGGTGAATGCCACTCAACTCCAGGCACGTTTAAGGGAGGTGAGAGGCACCCGAGTGTCACGTCAGATCATTCGAAACCGCTTACATCAGTATGGTCTGCGTGCTAGACGACCTGCAAGGGTACCTGACCACACCACCAGGCACAGGCGTCATCGTCTTGCATGGGCCAGGGAGCATTTGCGCTGGATGAGGAACCAGTGGGCCTCAGTGCTGTTCTCTGATGAAAGTCGATTCACACTGAGCAGAAATGATGGCCGCCAACGCTGTCGGAGACGTCAAGGAGAACACTATGCATCAGCCACTGTTGTCACCAGACGAGCCTTTGGAGGTGGTGGTGTTACAGTCTGGGCAGGTGTGTCTAGCCAATACAGAACTGCCCTACACCTTGTGAATGGTACTGTGACAAGCAGACACTACCTGAATAACATCATTAATCCAATCATTGTGCCTCTGCATGAGCAACACAGGCCTGATTTCATCTTCATGGACGACAATGCCCCAGCTCATCGAGGTCGCAACATCAGGGGACGGCTGCTGGAGGCTGGGGTACCTAAAATGGAGTGGCCTGCACTTTCTCCAGACCTGAATCCCATAGAAAACCTATGGGATCAGCTGAGTCGTCGTGTAGAGGGTCGTAACCCCGCACCCCAGAACCTCAATGATTGTGGAAAACCAGGAATATGGACACTGTTATGTATATCAAAGTTAATTTTGCAAGTCTAATTGATAGTTGTTTTCTATTTTTTCATACTTACTGCAATAATCAGTTGTTATCAAACTGTGTAGTGTGTATTTGCAGTTCTTTTAGTTGAGTTTTGTCCACCCCTCGTGTCATTATGATTTGGCCAGATGACATGACAGGTTCTCTGTGACGCTGATTCCCAGGAACCTAAAACTGTTCACTTGCTCCACCTCAGCTCTACTAAAGTGGTGTGTGTCTTTGCCTTCTTTTTCCTAAAATCAACGATCAGCTCCTTGATTTTGCTGAGCAGTAGGTTGTTCTCTGTGCACCACCCTCCAAGATTGTTAATTTCCTCCTCATATGAAGTCTCATCATCTGTGTCGGGGCCTGCAGTCGTGGCTGTACAGTGTGATGATGTATATTCCTAAAGATTGATGTGGTTCTCCTGCATTGCGGCATCTCTGAACATGTGCCAGTCTGTGCACTCAAAACACTCATGTAGAGCTGTTGTGGCTTCATCTGTCGACACGTTTATTTTTCTGTTGGTTTGACCCTTTTAATCAGCTGAGAGTAAATTGGCAGGAGAAGCAGGGAAATGTGGTCTGATAGTCCAAAGTGGGGGCAGGGGAGGGCTTTGTAGCTGCCAGGAATGTTCGTGTCAACATGATCCGGGATATTACTTCCTCTGGTTGGGGTGTGAACATGCTGGTAGAGTTTAGGTAAAACAGTTCTGAGGTCAGTTTGATTAAAATCACCAGGTACAGTAAAAATACCATCTGGTTGTTTTGTCATGTGACTGCTGATGACCTCACACAGTTCCTGAAGTGCATTTTTTGAGTGTGGGTCTAGGGGAATGTAAACAGCAGCAACAAAATCACTGGTGAATTCTCTGGGCAGATATGGTCAGCATCTTAACATTAAAAATCCGACATCTGGGAAACATTGTCCATCAACTTTGACTACGTTTGAGCGCCGAGTATTACTGATGTAAACACAGAATCCGCCTCCCTTCGTCTTGCATTCTGTCGGCGTGCAACACAGTCTGCCCGTCGAGTGCAACTGCTTGATCAGGGATGTTGTGATGGAGCCATGTGGGCACAACCAGACATTAGCCAGGAGTAGGCTGGGTAGTGGAGTAGTCTCAGGTCCAATCTGGGATAGCTTAGCTCTTATCCCGGCTCTCTTCCCCCTCTTCCTGGGGTGGTCACACCACTGGTGGCGCTCATTTGAAGGCACGCTGCGCTTAATCCAATGCCTGCGCTTCCTGTTGATGAGCGCTTTTTCTGTCATTAGCAATACGTGCTTCGGTGATAAAGGCGAAAAAATAACAAATAAAAAAACAAAAATGTAGCAGAGTTTGAGGGAGCTACTGGCTGCTGCATCTGCACGTGTTGCATTTGCACACGATGCCATCGCCCATGGTATCACCAGAAGCCATTTTATCAGGTACACCTGTACGATCTCATGCAATTCAACACAGCAGCTCTGGCATAAATCCTACCTTTACGAAGTGTTATAATGTTCAGTTTTTGTTGATATTGTTGGAAATGTGTAGATTAAATTATATGTTTATTATTGAGGTCATAGTTAAAGTATGTTGTATTGGACTAAATTGTATTGAGAGTTTTTTTGTCCTTCAGTTTACACACATGGGGGGGAAGAATTAGAAACACCTCTCCATTAATTCAGTCCAGAACAACACCACCACTAACTATGACCTCAATGCTAAAGAAGAGTAGAACTGTTGTATTAAATTGTATTAAATTGTATAGGTTTTCCTAAAAAGTGGCCAGAGAGTGTATGTTCCCTTTGTGTGTTCTAGTTTGTTTAAGCAAGTTGTTCAGTCCTGTTGCAGTTCAGTTTTGCTGCATCTCCCATTCACTTCTGATTTGTTGACCTATTCTGGCCCAATTTAGCAAATTTATACTTTTGCTTTGTCTTCTCACACATCAACACATGGAGATATTGATCCTTTCGACTTGCATGAAAAGAAATAAATGGAGAGAAAAACGTCTAACACACAGTAATGAGGGACATAAGTGATGATAATATATAAATAACAACAGCAAATACACCAGAAGAGACTGAAACTCTTTATTTGGTTTTACATCTGAGTGTGTGCCTCTGTGTGTGTATGTGTGTGTGTGTGTGTGTGACCTGTTTGGTCATTCATTAGCAGTCACTCACCAGGCTGCAGCATCTAACTGCATCTAACAAAACAGAAAGCACTGCTCTCCATTAAGAGCCTCTTATCCCTGCCATCCTCTAAATCCGCTCTCTCCCTACAGACTCCCCGACTTTGATGACATTGCTTCAAAGCAGTTTCACTTTCACTTTAATCTTTAATGAAATAATAGCACTGAAGAAGAAGTGATGGGCATTTATGTCCCTTTTAAAGGGAGATTTCAACCCACTACAAAAATTTAACAGGCATGTTGCTCTGAAATAAAACTGTTGAGCTTCTAAGCGGGAAATTGAACCTCTTTGACATTGGACAAAAATAAATGGTTTATTGGATTCTCTCTAATTTTCTTGTCTCTGAGTTTGACGACTGCATTAAAAAGGAGTCATCAGAGCCGCCTGAAAGGCCCGCTGGGTGCAAAACAATTAGCTCTGTCTGACTTTGTTTCTTTTTGTTTCGAGCTGAAAGTGATAGGACATAAATATGACTTTTAAAGAGTTATGGTCTATTCAAACTCGTCTGCTTTGTTATGTAGAACAACATGAAAAAGCAGGCAGTTTTATGAGCTCAAATACACTCTCCAGCAAGCGATGACAGCTTCTTGCTTCAACTGTAAAATAACATGTAGCTTCATAAACCCATAAAACCTTTTTATGTTCACTTTTCCCATTTCCCGGTGTTCATTTACCTGTTTTGGTGAAGTCTATCTCACATGATTCATAATAATGAAAACACTGTAACACCAATTTTAAGAATTCAAGTTTGTTGTTAATATAACCAGGGCTGTGCTTTGATTGCCATGAACAAACCACTATTACCACTGCCTTACTCTCTCTCAGCCCAGTGACAGCTAATTAAAATCAACATATTAATTAAGTGTTAGAGATTTAACAGGCTCTCTGGGTGTCCGGCCTGAGTCAGCCCAGTCAAGCTGCAACAGAGAGCTACTGTAAGAAGATAGAATAACAAAAGTTGTATTAAAATATTGAGTCAGACCACCTTTTTTATCGTACAGTTTCCATTCTGTGCAGTATGTTCTCTTATTTCCTTAGCATATCCTGCATAAAATGTGTATGATATAACCTACTTTTTACTCTTGGTGGTTTCCCCGTAATACCACAGTGGAAGTATATTAAAGTGGATACTAAACATGTGAGGTCAGTGTAGAACCTTCTGTGAATAAAACTGCAAGTTGTGTTGAGGAAACCTTTTTTTAACAACAGATTTTATTTGTAGAGCTTGGCAGAGGAGACAAAATTGAGTGATAAAATGCTATTTTCTTGTCTGACCAATTTTCATTTTTCAGTTTCACCACTGGAACAGTATTTTTGTTGTCTTATACTGCAAGTCCGCGTGGGTTGGGCGCTTGTATGTGCATGACACAATAAACAACAACAGCCGCTGCTACTTGAGAGATGACTCAGTGGTGCACAATGTAAAGCTGTGTGTCGAAAAAGTGAGGAATAAAAGTTCCTGTATGTGCTATGTCCCTGAGTCTATGAACCTAACTCTAAACCTTTTAAAAAAATAGATGAACAAATGTATTGGCATTAATTGGAGAAATGATTCACATCTCACAGGATTTTAAAAATTCAGTCTGTATAGAATTACAGTGAAGGTCACCAAACTTTAGCTTTCAGCTTTGCAGGAAGACTCACCACCACTCTTTTAATGTGATTTTCGCACATGGCCTCCAAACATGAATGACAAATTACAGGGAAAACATGAATAAATGTGTGTAGAAATGTTAACAAATGAAGACGACTCTGTACTATGTCCTAGCTAGGGCTCACTGAATGGTTTGTTGAGTCTGAAAATTAGCGCATTAATGAATCATGTTATTCGACTTCGCAGTCGCCAAATCTCAATCCAACTGAACACCTATGCAATTTTGGAGTGACTGTTAGACAGCGCTCACATCATCAAAACCAAATGTGGGAATATCTTTTAGAACAATGCTTTTCATCCATTCAGTAGAGTTCCAAACTCTGCTGCAACAACGCTTCATCATGCTCGCTTTGCAACAAAGCCCCTTCTTCATTTCTGATTCTTTTCCTTTGCCTGCATTTGAACTGCACCCAACTTAATCATACTGCTGTGCAACGGACTTCATTTTCAGATGTTTTTTCTCGATCTCTGATGCCCATGATAGTGATAAAAAATGTGGAGCGCACATTTAAATCGCAGAAAGAGAAATGCATGATGAGATACAACTAAAACAGTTGTTTGCTGCTGTTTTGCACATTGTAATTTATTTTTTATGTGTTATATGGCACATCCTGTTCCGTTTTGAGTGTGATTTGTTTGGAATGGTTTGTGTTTTGGACAGTTCAATATATATAAAACGTTCAATACACATGTGTGTACATATTTGATGTTTTTCATTATTTAAGGTTTTTATACCAAACATAATGTAAAATTATGGTATTCTGGAAATTACAAGGTTTAGTATAATTGCATTGAATAATGTAAGTGATATATGTGCACACATACCAGTCATAGGTCAGAACATTGCTACAGTAAATTTGGCTGAATTATAAAAGCCAGAAGTGGTCCTAAATGAAGAGCCTTTTGGGAGCCGAAAGAGCTGGCTCTTATTGCTGAGCTGAGCCAAATGATCTGGCTCACTAGAAAGAGCTGGAATTCCCATCACTAATTAAAATGACCAAAAGCAGGTTGTGGTGCCACATGTTAGTACACCCTATACAGTAACACACAATGATGAATATAAAAACACTCCTCCACAACAAGTCCAACCCGAAGTCTCACCTCTACAAATAACACCATATAAGTCTCAGCATAAAGAACATGTTCATGTTCTTAGTTGACTCACAGCACCATATCTTAGACTTTTAAATGTGCGCACAAGCTCATAAAATCCTCCAAACCCGCAAAACATCTTTGCAAATATGGGAGCCAAGAATAAAAAACAGACTCTCAGATTCAGGAATAAAGATGTGGTTGGAGAGAAAGGCCGTTCACAATCCCCAGGGCCCTCTACTCGGTTAGCCTGCAGCATCTCTTAAAGGGACACAAAAATCAGCATTGTTACCTGTTTATGCAGCAATGAGGCCTTAAATGGCACTATGGAGCAGGTACAGGTGTTTGGGGGAGATAAGACCCCCGTCTGCCTACCAGCAGCCCCATACTGACACTTTTAAAGGGCTTTAGCCGCTAGAAAAAAAATAAGGTTATAGGTATTTCTAGTTGCCGGCCTGTCAGTCATCCTCCATTTCATATACGTATATACACAGATGTGTGTCTGAGAGGAAGAATGATGGAGGATGGGGAGGAGGGAAGACTTGTCATCTCAGAGTGGAGATGATGAGAGAGAGAGCGATGAGGACTGAGGTGGAATTAATAAGTCAAAAATAGAGAGTGATATAGAGGGGGAACACATTATAGAAGAGAAAATAGAGGAAGAGGGGAGCTATCTATCTACCTGGCATATGAAACACCATCTGAAGAGCGTGTTAAGTATTAAAGTTACATATTTATTTTTGGTCAAGTATGACAAGTCTGGCGACACATTAGCTGAAGAATAAATGTTATGCTACACTTTGTGAAGACATTCACAGAATGATACAGATAATAAAGTCAGTTTTTGATGTAGAAAAGGTACTCACGGGGAGTGACCAATCTTTGTGGAAAAGTTTACGGATCTTTAATTATTTCCAGCCAGCATATTTATGGCTACTTAAAAATGTTTGTGTGTATTAATGGTGACTTTTTCTTCATTTTGATCTCTTTAAAATGTTAAGCCACAGACAGGGTGGAAACTTGCAGTGGTTGCCCGGGCGAGAGTCAATCTGATAAATCCAAGATCTAAGTTGGGCACTAAAATCTTGGGTGTCAAAACAATAGAAGAAGAATAGAAGAACTTATCGAATTTGAGTGGCAGAGTCTTGTCTCTGATATTCTTTATACTGATGGATTTACGGCCTATTTTGGTGTTTTTCCCTGACAGTTCTGATTCCTCTCCAGGCCAAACACGTCACCATGGTCACATTTAGGATTTTACTCTTATATCCTAATCTTGCCACTCTCACTGCTCACCTGACCTCTTTATCAATCTAACCGCAAAAAAAGTACCCTTTTTTTTTTATTCAGAGTACTTTTTAACTTCTTCGGTACCTATAGTTTATTATTGTAGGGAATCTCTTTACCCACACAAAAGTTAATATATGATGATATAACATCTACTCACTGATTAATATCTAGGCTTGGCTCAACAAGGGAATTCCATGAAGGGAGCTCAATGTTATTCTCTGACCAGACTTACGTTTTAGTAACAGGTTTCTCTCTTTGAATAGCTGGTTGGTATGCAGGAACAAGCAAAACAGAGCTGTGGTCATTGGTACTAAGGCCCGGCAGGGGGAATGATCTGTATGCTCTGGGACAGAACTGGAACATTTGTCCAGTATCGTATTGGGGGGGTTAGTATGTATTGATGACATGCAGGTAAAACCCCATTTAGCGGACAGTGGTTCAGGTCGCCTAGTAGAAAATTCGGTGCATCTGTAGATATCCTGTCCATCTTGTTAACCACACCCAATATAACTTCAGATGCATTCTTGGAATTGTCTTGATAAGTAATGCGGGCAAAGAGACCACAAATTCAATCTCAGCCTTACTTCCTCCCGTACAACTACTATCCTATCGGTGTACCAAAGCCTTCAATATGCAGATCAGAGTCAGAACCCGAGTATTAAACCACATCTCTGTGAGTATCACACAGATGTTCCTGTACTCTTACAGGTGGTTGATATTCGCCTGTAGTTCATCCAGTTTACTACGCAATGAGCATACATTTCCAAGGATTGTGATGTTTTTCTTTCTTGCTCTTAGTTTGCTTGTGTTTACTGTGCTCACTGTATTTATACTGAGTATCTCTGATGGTATATTCCAGTCTGTATGGATGTGTCCAGTTCCACTGTAGTGCAAACTGCGAATGAAGTCCCGGTTTAAAATAGGTAGTCTTGTTCCATGGCGTTGGCCATTTTCCCATCCACACAGTGAGTGAAGACAAGTGCAAACAATCAGTGCAGTTCGAAGTAGTTTGTAGACATCCATTGTCTCTGGTCTGAAACAAAACTACCCAGGTCAACATCTTTCGTGCTATTGTGCACACATGGAAATAAACATAGATTCAGTCTCACAATATCACATAAAGAAGACGTTAAAAAGTTGCAAAACCTAAAACACCAGCTTGTCTGCTACCGCAGGCCACAGGGTGTCGCGCGAGCAGCGCCCCCCTCTCTGGGCTCACAAGGGGTTGTTCAATTGTTATTTCTAATATGTCAGTGAACAATTGCCTGCTTACACATCCAGCCAACACAGAGCAACATTATCCTCCCACTGGAGTCATTTTTCTGTCTATACGATCAGCTTTCCTCACCGGCTCGTCTGTAACTTTCTCTGTCCACTGTTTAATGCTGGGCAGGTACATTGATGAGAGCAGCACAGACTCCATACAGGAAATTTTAATTAATAATGAAACAATAAAAGAGCCTTAATAGCGGCATAAAGAAGCAGAGTTGGTGAAAATTCTCTGTGACTGTGGTACTATGAGGAACCCTTTCACATTATGGAGTCATTTAATTCAATGTCAATTTTAAAAATATAAAGCAATGCTGGTTTGATTGAAAAACGAATCCATTAATGACTGTGGGATAATAATGTTAAAGTTAATAATGAGGAAAATGATCCATCGTGGAAAAGGGAAATATGTACATAACTAAATAAGCTGTAAAAATGATAGAAACACAACCCTTAATTAACAGATTGAAACAGTAAAGAGTAACCCTGTTGCTTGCTCCTGAGGCTAGATTACTGTATTAAAATTGCACAATGCACTGTAAATGAGACAGTGAATAGGCTCATAGCTGTCAAGTGGGCAGGCTGTTCATTGATGAAACTGTGTCATCACACTGTGCCTATGTAGATTTCATATTCACAAATCACCCTCATGTTCCCCAGGGCTACAGGGATGGGCACTGTAGGAGAAATCTGTTGCATCACTCACTCTTCATGAATCTTATGAATGAATCTCAATGCACCATAATATGCAACAAGGAATTTCATTCATAATTGATAACTTCATTCATCTGATGTAAGATATGTGCTCTTTGTTAGAGGCTGTCTTTAATAGCCGGAGGGGGCAAATGGCCTGGAAATACTGCAATTGTTTATTCTACTTCTGACAGAATAAATATTTTATCTCTGATAAAGTGAATCATCAGAGAGCACAAAGCCAAAACATGGCTCCCCTGGTCCCTAACCATGTCATTCTTTAAAGAGCAGAACATTTTGTTTTTCTTCTACTTCTAGTTAAGTGAAAAGTAATTTCACGTATAAAAGTCAAATCAGAACTGTGCAAGAAATTTGTACTTTGCAGGATTTATGGACAATGGAAAAAAAATGTGTATGGTTGATAATGTCATAGGCAGGCGCCAGTCATGGAAACACAAATGTTAACTTGTACAGTTTATTTCAATTCAATTAACCTTTCAGTCCCAGGCCAAACATTACATGTTGCAGTTCTTCCATTTATGTGCCTCTGAAAGTCTCTTATGTAGTAAGTCCTGCAAACTAAATAGTCATATATGTTGCAAATGGTTGAGTAAGCTGAGTAAACAATCTTACAACAAGGTCCATTTAGTAGCTGTTCTTGGCTTCGGATTATATCACATGATCTTCATCAGCAGGTGGCTTTTGCCCAGTTGTCACGGAACTGTAGTCTTATGTTTCTGTTTTTTTCTTTGAATCTTAAGGGCATAAAAACAGCTACTTGGTTAGGGGTAAAGAAGGATTTAAAAGAAACCATCACTGACTGGAGGTGGGAAACAAAATATGAACAGTAGTCACCTTTGTCAAAGTCACACACTTTGTTGACCCATCTAGCCACCCTGACGTCTACTATTATACATTATATAAAGTCACATTTCTTTCACCTTTGTTCCTGACGGTGAAAAATTCACATAGCTACTAGAGGTCCTTGTCAGCTAAACGTGAAGATTTTAAGTGTTTAAACGAATAATAATAATTGCTTTGTTTTTTTATTGGCATGATAGTCTCGTCTATTTAACTTTAACTATACTGCAGATATATGGGATATTTTCTTTTTCCAGCAGATAATGATGTGAGTAGTTGCAAGTAAGATTTTAATGTAGAATTTAGATTTGATAGATAAATTCAATAACAAAATGCATGTCCTTGAATGATTTCAGTTATGATTCATTACAGAAAACTGATCCAACTTTTTGTGAAAGCAACAATGACAGCCAGCGAAGCAACTGCCGACTATTTGTGGGAGAAAATGATAGAGTGCAACAGGAAAACTTTGCCCAGAGTAAATTTTACTCAAGCCAAACCATGTATCTAACTTTTCTAACTTCATCTGTGCCAAGGGTCAAAACCTTGAATGAGAAGTATTTACAACAGCATCAAAACGAATAACAAAACCAATACAGTTAAGACTAGATCCTGGTAAAGATAAAAGTTATTCACAAAGCACCATAGCCCTTAAGAGAGCTCCTAAGGTGAAAACCTGTTAGGAGCAGGGAGGAGGACTTTTAAGAGGATTAAGAGTTTCTTAATCAGAGGAGAAAATGGCGGAAAGACAAAGAGGGAGGAGAAATATTCTCCAAACTCTGAATGACAGTGAGTTAATGAAACGCTACAGATTAGATGATGTTTGTGGTCGATCTCATTAGAGATGCGCTCACATCCTCCACCCAACGCAATAACGCTATAACAGCAGAAATTAAAGTGGTCACAACACAAATGTATTTTGATATTTGGCAACCACCCCGTTTGCGTGCTGCAAACTCCCCTCTCGCTTTAGACTGCAACACATACCACCGCTTTACGCACTCCTCACTGGTGTGCATAACCAGAGGGAACGAGGCGTTAATCTGCGGCGCTATTTTCCCACACCTGCCTCTTGGCTTGCGCTGTAACACCGGGGCCAAATTTTCCTCTTAAAATGGAGATAATGTTTGCTTAAAATGTTCCTCTGTCCAGTTTTTTTCTGACTTTTGCTTGTCTGTGGTAGATTTATATGCCAACCAATGCCGATACTTATAAGACTGGCCAGTGATCACAATTCATGAAAGCTGAGCCATTTTCTCCAGTTAATATTCTATAGATTAAGTACTAAAATTACCAGCATGGTAAATAAACGTAAGTAAATAAATATAACAACTATCAACGATCAATTTCCCTGCCCGCTCTGAGCCCATTATCACTAAGAGTGCATTTGTGTTTCTTTTTTTGATCAACCAATCACACCTTTTAAAGGAATGCATCATACCTAGCAACAAGGTCAACCACACCTCCTCACTAAGGTAAAAGTTTCTGTCCCTTCCTTGCTCAGAGTTGCTCTGAGAATTTTCCTAAATCACTCCTAAGCTCGGACTCCTTGCTAGAAATGTTTAGGCCAAGTTAGGAGCTCTCTCAGAGTATTCACAGAATGTTTGTGAATACGGCCCAGGACTTCTGAAATACAGATTGACAGCCTGGTACATCATTGATTACATTAATAAAGTATTGCTGTTTATAATCAAAGACAAAGATCTTATATGCTAAATTCAGCCAACATGTGTTTCATGAATCACACAGTATGATGCCAGAGTGACACTGAATGTCACTTTGGAGGACACATGAATTTTTCCCACTTCCTTCTGGCCTTATTTGGTCTCGTTTCTTTCCAGCTTCCACACACACACACACGCAATATCTGAAACACGTAGAACCTCATGATGTGTCCCTCATATAGTCTCACCTCTCAGAGGACACAGACATTGTTAAACTCAGGCCGGAAATTAGATCTGTGCTGTAATGTATGACACACAGCAGTCGACAGGCCTCCCTGATCGCCCTGCCCTTCAAAACTGATGGATACTAATGTGTCACCACATGAAAATGTGTCATGAAACGGGAAAAAATGGAAACACCAAAATACAGAAAAATGGCAAGAGGAAATGGAGCAAAAATGACCCACAAATATATCAAAGATCCTTTAAAGGGGGAAAAAGCAGTGTTTCTAAAAATGCCCATGTTCTTTCAGGTGCCTTGTATAGTGAAAACTCTACTGAGAGTATTACTTCTTTGTTGAGGGCTGTGTTTTCAGTGCGTGCAAAGAAAAGAAACATAAAATCACAGCCACTGTCTTTCTTGTCCATTTCCTTTCCCCTGCATTTGAGAGCAGCCATCTAAGGGGAAAGGGCTTTTCCTATTTCTGCTTCTGAAGACACATCAGGGGCCCGGGCGTGAGTGCGTTGTTCAGTGGAGCAAGGCATTTCCTGCTGCAAGTGTAAGACCAAAATCCATCCTCCAGGCTGAATTATTAACAACACACATACCTAAGAATCCCAGGGTCCACGAGAGAGAGGAGGAGATGGAAAGGCGAGGAGAGAGGAGTCGGGGGAGGAAATGAAGGTTAAAGGAGAAAATGGGTATAGACAGTGTGAAGATGGTTGGTTAGATTCCCTTTTCTCAGATTTAGAGGAGCATCTTACTGGAAAGTCCAACCAACTCCAATATTAAACAAGTGTAACATCCCGTCCTCTTCCCTTGTTATGTTTTTCTGTGTTTCATTCATTTATTCATCGTTTCCTATTTTATTTTGTTACTCACATCCCGGTCTCCTGATTAAGGTCATGTTTCTCTTGTTTCTAGTTCCTAGTCATTTCCTGTTTTGTTTTGAAAATACTCACCCTCTGTCTAGTTTTAGGTTACTTCACTTCCTGCCCCTGTGTGCTTTCCAACCTGTGTGATTACCCCGATTAGCTTCACCTGTCCCTCGTTATTCCTTCCTCCACGTGCTTGCCATGTGCTTCAGCTACGTCATACGCTCAGCCTTGGTTCCATTTTCCATGTGTTTTTGAGTTCCTGTGATCCGGTGATTTCCTGTGTCTACCTGCCTGTAAGTTACCTGTTTGGACAATAAATCATTCACCTGCTCTGCCTCCGTCTTCTGCATTTGGGATCCTGCTTTCCCGAACGTCACAACAAGTCCTCATATGAGCTTTTTCTAATCTGCCACCTCTACTTTTAAAGTTTGATTAAGTTAAGCCAACTGAAGCTATCTGGTTAAGGTTAGGGAAAGATCATGGTCAAGAAACCAACGTGGACCATTGGTAGGTCATATGATGCAGCAGTCTCTGGTGTCAAAAGTCAGATGCTTTGTACACCCAACCATTCACTTAGAAGTTTTGTGGTAGTATAACAATGTCACACTACTTCCGCCTGTGATTCTGAGAGAGGAAAGGCACTATTTGTCAGGAAAACGTAAACAGGGGTCATTTTAAGCGATAAACAAACAAATGACCAATGTTGTCGTTATTCTGGTGAGAACAACTGCTTTAATATCTGAATACAGATGTGCAGCTGTCATACTGTCTCAACCTGACACATATTGAGACAGTATGACAATTGTTTTAGTTTACTGATGGCAGTGAACTGATACAATCAGGTGATAATAGCTCAGCTCTAAATTTTTGCTTTGGCAGCAACTGATTCTACCGTTACCCTAGTGTATATTATTGTTAGGTGTAGTGTCCCAGATGTGGATGTATAATTGCTAATCAACGACCTGAATGATAAATTACGACCTGATTTGGACAAATTTACAAAGAATAACTACACGTCCGAGTAACAGAGAAATGCCACGCTATACTCCAACAATTTAGTATTGCTCTTCTATAAAGTTGGAGAATTTGCAATAGACATATTTCACATAATGATCAAACCGAAGAAGACTTTTTGTCCCGAGTATAGGGCTGTGTCTGAAATCACTATATTTACTGTCCGCCATCAAAAAATTTCACAATGGATAGAAAAAAGCAGTGTCCATGGTATGCACACTACTACCTGCTAACAATCCAATAATGCAATGCATCATATTTTATGAATGTGAAAGCTGTACATACAGTTATACGACTAGTTCCTCAGTGATGACGCAAAATAATTAAGTCTCAGAAATCTCAATTTAGTGCTCACTATTGAGTAAACTTTTGAGAGTCTATTATACATGGAGAAATGAACCCTTGAGTGACTGGTCAAGCTAAAAGCACTCTGCACTTGTCTTTTCATTAGTTCTCCCTTGACTGGAAAATGGAAATGCCCACATCTTTCCAGCTCTATAAACCCACTTTGTAACACAGACTTTCCATTATAAATTTTGAGTCTCCAAGCCCAAGCTTGAACAAACACAAACAGAACAAAACACAACAAAAACCTCAGGTGACATCGTCAGGGAAATCTTCTCACACTTGACAAAGCTCCTCCAGATCCACAAAATATATTATACAACTGTTTTCATAGGCTGAGTAGTGCTCCTCTTTAAGAGTATGCAAGTTTAAAATACAATAAATTTGTGTTTAGGCCGCTCTAAAGTTACTAAGCTATACAAGATACTTCCTGCAGTAATACTTTGCAAATATTATAGGAGTATTATAAAGGGCTTAAAATGATAAACTAATTGAACATAGTGCGCTGGAAAAATGTTAATTAATTCAAGCTTGTTTTGAGTCTAATTTGGAGTTAATCCATCATGTGATAGAAGGATTTGCTCCAGAGTCGTCTGTCTGCTATAATGCTTTACTTTGAGTTAGTATTTTAAGTTATTTTTCAAATTATGGTGGCTATCCTATTAACCTTTGTTCTATATAATATGTGAAGCCCTCATATGGCTTCTGTAGACTTGACCTCACATCTCAGCAGAGCTGCTTAATGAAATTTGCATATACTGTCAATGATGCATAATGTGCCAATCAGGATAAGCTGATTCTCTTCTCTGAGGACTGGCCATAAAAGCACTACTCTGACCTCATTCTGCAACTACCAGAGGTGAGTCTCATGACCCCTTCAATGCTTTCTCCTCTCCTTTCCTCTTTCTTGATTTCCTGTGACCTAAGAACATTTTTCTTGCCACCATTTTACCAGTCATCTCAGTACGATGCTAGTTAACCAACTAACATGGATCAGATTATAATGTAAATGCAGAATATGTACAGCGTTGGTATTTGGTGTCGAGGCTCTAACCTCGTCGCTTCCTGCAAGGAAACACCAAGCTCAGCACACAACGTGATCTCATGGGATGGCTTATAAATAGCACGCCACTTTCAAGACATTTCGCGTGTCGTTCCTACGCATTTTAAGCTTTCTGCGGGTCATTTCACGCCGTTGCATTTTATGACTTTTGGACATGCAGGAAATGACGAAGTCAGGTGACCGTCAGGTGACCTTTGTCCGTTTGGTTGGGTTTAGGCACCAAAACTACTTGGCTTGGTTTAGGAATAGATCAGTGTTTGGGTTAAAATAAGTATGTTAGTTACGTCAGTTAAGTTACGTATGTAAGTTAAAATACGTTACGTAACTTAAAATAAGTCAACATTAACTCCTGGGTGAGAGTCCTGTGTTTGTTTGTTCATCGCTCTTTATACTACATCACCTCACATGTTTTTCTCGCGCGTTAAATGACACGCCGTCTCTGCACAATTTAAGTCAGTAGAGACTGAATGGTATGAAATTACACATGAAAAGCAAAAAATGATAACACGCTAAATGACTTAAGACATTTGTGTGTCGTTCATACGCCATTTGGTGAGACCAGGCAGCTTAAGTTGACTGCCATACCATTTAATATTATTAGACAGCATACAGGTCTCCCTTTAGTAAGCTTTATTTGAGGAAATACAGCGTGGCCGTTTCAGAAACTAGATTTAAATTTGATGCATATTCTTTTATTTTGAAGGGGTTCCCTCATAATTACTAATATCATTTTTGATGACATCTACTTCTTCTCCCTACTGAGGTTAGATGCATTTTTTCCTACATTGCTTTGGACAAAACAATCTACTAAATCATAATGCCCAGCAAATAAAACCTGCACTGCTTAAAGTGTGTTTCTTAAAGCTGAAGTCTTAAAGGCAAATGTTTGCTAATTTTATAGCCCATGTGTGCCCACACGTTTCGTACCTCTTTAATTAAATTAAGTTCGCACTTTTGTTACATCAAAGTTTGATATACTGTATTTGAGGGAAGGACTGAATTTGGGCAACCTTTCTGTGGTTGGCTTTGGACTGATTTCTGTGGTGGGTCAGTTATCTTTAATGGATACTCATTCACTTCCAGAGAGCAGAGGTGACAAGCAGTACGATAGACAAATGGTCTTAAGGCATTGAACATGGTTAAAAGTCTCATAGAAGTCATAGAGTCATACAAGTATGTATAAGGTACAATAAGATTGTCACATACAAAATTCACTGCGTGGCTCTCCCTATGAGTAACTCCTATTGTCTTTTAGAGGGTGAGGCCTGTGTGAAATAGACTGATTGTGATAAAAATTGTGACATACAATAAAGTAGCAAAAGTAACATTTACTTGAAAATATGGTGGATTATTTCTTCATCTCTGATTTATCCTGATCCTCACTCTAGTTCTAACATCTTTTCAATAAAAGTAAAAAGACCTATCTTCCTAAAATACCACTCTCTTTTTCATGCCCTGAATGTTTCTATGTACTGCTTTTGTTGACTGTAAATAATAGGCACTTATGCGCATAAAGACATATGCACTTAAGTGATTTCTTCTGTAAAAATGGGGTATCTCCTTGACATATTTCCTCACACCATAAACATCCTGCCTATCCTGTGTTGTTTCAGAAATACACTCCACAACAGGAGTGGCACTAAAGAACACTTAAGGTGGCCACTTTTCCAGACAGCACAGTGGGGAGATAACAAAGGCGGCTGCAGGAGTCAATAAAGAGGCCAGGAATAGCAGGAGGATATCGCTGAGAGAGGTAAACAACTCTGAAGAGAAAAATTTGAAGAAAGGGGGATTTTTTTGTCTTCCTTTTTTTAAATCTTGTCTGGCATGACTTCTGAAGGTTTTGTTCAGTCTGTGAGTAAATTCAAATTCTCAGCAGCGCTTTCCAGAGCTCTTTGTGCACAGCAAAACTGCAATGACCCAAAACATTAGCCCTGACCTTTTATTTTTAACAATGTATTGTCAATGATACGTTTACTTCCCTAAACAAGATAATGGATTAGACTGACAGACAGACAGTTTGACCATCATTCCTATCAAATGTAATAATATTTTATGCATTTTAGAGAGTTCTAGATGGCAACAAGTGTCAAAGAGGAGCAGTCTTGTTTTTGAATAAAAGTTCTTTGTAAATGACGGCCAAATTTGAAATTATTACGTAAAAAAATTAAATGCACTGTTACAACCAGGGATGGAAAGAGTATTAGAATATTTTGTAAGTAAAATTATTTGTGTAAAAAAATGTAGTTAGATAAAAGTAAAAGGTTGGTCAGTTAAAATGTAGTCAACAACACGCATGCAACAAGCATTATTAGACTACCGAAATGAAATAACCTGCCACTTCTTACAGAGTTAACAGCAGAATAAAACATCACCAAGGCAGACAACACAGACGTGTATAAACACTAAAAACTCCACAGCAGCTGCAGCCACGAACACACATATTAGAGGCAAAAAGAAAACGGCACAGTTCTTGCACAACATGTAGCGCGCACACATGCACACAACGCTA
This sequence comes from Oplegnathus fasciatus, assembly GCA_003416845.1. NCBI lineage: Eukaryota > Metazoa > Chordata > Actinopteri > Centrarchiformes > Oplegnathidae > Oplegnathus > Oplegnathus fasciatus. The sequence continues at coordinate 155,244 of NTHP01000169.1, forward strand.
CCGTCGTCTGGAGAGACAGATATACCCATCACAGTGAGTTTGTTGTTGTACTCACCAGTCTGAACAACATTCTGTGAGTGCAAACATTCATTATATGTTTGGTCAGCTATCTTCCCGTAGTTAGTCAGAAGCCCTGTTTAGTCATAATTATCCTGGCAAACAAAGTGAAAGTGCTCATCTGTACACATGTCTCTCTGGACTCTTTTTTACCTCACTTTGTTAATGTTGGAATCTGATAGGAATGATGACTCTACTTTTCTGTTACTTAATTGGCTAGTAAGCAGAATATTTACACATTTTAATCTGATCCGTTGAGCTTAAACTGCTCCACTGTGGGGAAGCTGTGCAATCAACCCTATTATCGCAAATAATATTGAAGTTTTGCTCAGGGCTAGGGCACCTGAAACACTAAGTCAAAGAGTAACTTAACACTCCCTGAAAATCTTGTTTTTGCTGACCTCCAGTGACTTCTCACCTTGCTGCAGTGATGTCAGTGTGTATTCCATGGTGTGTCGGTACACCATGACATCACTATTGGTCTGGTTACAGGTGCAACAGACTTAAAACTTTCAAACACTGCTTTTGAGCCTGGTGTTAAGTTACTCTTTAAGGTTAGGAAAAGACTGTGATTATGGTTACTAAAAAGGTGAACATTCATTGCAGGTCTTGCTTTGTGCCTTGCTACATGAAGAGCACGCTACTTTGTGTATTAGCACTGAATGTTGGCATTGGACATGAGGTGCAGAGTCATATATGAACGTAACTCCTTGGATACTGGGCTGTTGATCTATTTTCTTTACAAAAGACACATCTGGCTTCATGATAGGCCACATGTTGGAAAATAAGAGTGGCACAACTGTTGAGAGACATGCGGAGAGACTGTCAGTTACATGCTTAAACCCCCCTGCTAATTAGATTATAGCCCAACATGTCAAGCATGCCATTATGATGGATGGGAAATGTTTTCTCCTCATTACCATAATAAACACCTCTTACGTCAAATTCCATGTATGGCTGCACTTATGTTTTTATTTATTCAAAGAGAGATTTAACTCATGTTGGCAAAAAGGTGTTTAATGTTAGTATAAATAAGGTAGACATGTGTATTTATCAGTATGAATATCATTAGTCAAAGTTACACTTCCATTTATAGCATAAACAGCAAAGGGCTCTGGAAAAAAAAAAGTGTCCCTCCTGTCCCTGGTCTCCTCCTCTATATTTTCTTTGTTTCTGTCACTCCCCTCCGCTCTCCTTGCTGTGGGAAATATGTGGTGGAGATGTGTCTCTTGTTGTCGTGCCGTCCTGCTCGGTAACAGAGCGTTGGTTTGAATGAGCTGACAGGTCGTGAAAATTTCATCAGCATGAGAAATGCCTGTTTTCTCCTCAACTTTCTGTTTACTGCTATCAATAATTTGTGAACAACAAACAGCAGATGTCTCACTCCCTAACAAAGGATCTGTGTGTGTGTGTGTGTGTGTGTGTGTGTGTACGCGCGTGTGTGTACATGTCTTGTGTGGCCTCAATTTGTTTATGTGTATATGTGGGCATTTGTGCATGTGTTTGAGCATCACAGTGTCTTAGTAAAATGTGTGTGTTTGTGTGTGTGCGTGTGGATGTGGGTGTGTGTGTGGGTGTATGTGTATGTGTATCAAACAGATGTTCCTCACTGCTAGAAGCAGACAAGGATGGGCTTTCAACACTTGGGCTAATTGTGAATTAATCAATCTATTACCATGGAGACTGAAGGGAAAAGACCACAGTGCCAGTACCAAATGGAGTCATACTGCTGTTACTGTAACAGTAGTGGTACCAGTAACTGTATTATGGGCAGAAGGGCAACTGGCTGTAATGGGTTGTTGCCAGAGAACATTTCAAAGGAAACAGAGTGCCGAAGTGAAACAGGAACTTCTGGGGTCTGTTCCACCTAATCACACTGACATTTGCAATAACACAATTTACTTTAAATCCAGGCCTACTACACAACCTTTGCTCAACAGTACACCGTACAGTTCACTACTTTTGTCTGCTCAAGGAAATGCGAAAAAGAGAAACATGAATGTCCGTACCAAATTTCATGGCAGTTCTTTTGGATGGCTTGTTGAGATATTTCACTCAAAACCATAAATGTCAACCTGCTGGTGGCGCTAGAGGAAAAAATCAGGGGATCGCCTGAGATTAGAATTCATCCTCTGGGAACAATGGATGTCTGTACATTGGGCTGGCTGGGAAAACATGGTAACGTCAACCGTCACTTCATGCTGCAGTAGTAGGCGTAACCAAAATCATCACCAATTTTTGAACAATCGCACCTTTTTTTCCAATCAGATTAAACTGCCTTTTACTGCATAGCTGGTAGTCCACTGGTTTACACATTGATGCCCCACATCAGGGGCAAGGTATCCTATTCAAAGCACAAGAAAAACTGTCAGTGCTGGAAATGGATTTTACTGGGGGAGGCAAGCTGTCTGTGGTTTTATATTTTTCTATATAAAATATATAAAATAAATCAATATAAAATATGGTTTATATTTGAGCTGTCAATTGACACAATTTTCAAACACGTTTCCTTATAGACCACATTAAGACCTACATACTGTTAATCCCACTCAAAATAAGTTATTGAGCGGGGAGGACACACGCGGGGGGGGACACAAATCAATCGGAGGCTCTGGGAAAAGAGTCAATAAGAGTAAAGCACAGTTATTAATTACATTAATTATATTAAGGATTAAAACATCAGGTAAGAGACATGGGCGAAATGAAACCCATTGATAAGTTGTTGTTGGCTAACTTGTGTATAGACCGTACTGTGTTTAGAGTCATCATGTGATAGTTAGCCTTGCCGTGCCGTTCTCCCAGATACACAGTTGACAGTTCTCTGAGGATGTAAGCAGAAAACCCGCCCCTTCTGCCCGTGTGAGCGTGTGTGTGTGTGTGTGTGTGTATGTGTGTGTGAGAGAGAGAAATTTAACCAACAACCCACTTGGTGGAAATTAAGTTTCCAAAGGCTCTGGGGAAGTCTGGGACATCATGAATTGTGTGATTCCACTCTGCTCCTCTGCCCTTGCGCTGCTCGGACGTGGTTAGAGTAGAGTGTGCACGAAAATATGGGACAAACCGCATCCCGTATTGATTCAGTCAGGGAGAGTGCACTTTATTTTTCAATAGCCTGCGGGATGATCCCGTATTATACTGTATTGGACAGGTGACAAATACTTCCAAGGCTGCAGCCTAGAAAACGGAACATAACCAAGGTTGCAAGCAGACAGGGTAAAAGACGTTGGCGTAACAAACTTCAGGACAGATTGCACAACACACACACATAATTGGGTTATAGAATGCTTTTTGGGTAAGGCCCACCCAAATATGGCCTGAATCCGCCTATGCCCCACATTGCTATCTCCCACTACAACAATCTCTTTCAGGTTTCTTCACTGGAAAAATTATATAGATACTCAGAAGGGGATACACATTTCACTTTCTCAAAATGACCTATGAAAGAAAACCCTCAATGAGATATTGAGTTACAGAACCTAGTGGAACAGCTTCTGAAATTTTCACTGATGATGGCGCTAGGCAAAAAGTCCACCAAAGTTCAAAAACACCATGAATGTCTGCACCAAATTGCACGGTAATCCATCTAACAGTTGACAAGACATTTTACCCAGAACAATAAATGTCAACCTGTTGGTGGTGCTGGAGGAAATGTTACGGGATCACCAAAGTCGGTAGGGTTAATAATCTGGGAACCCTGGATATCTGTATCAATTTTCGTGGCAATCCATCCAATAGTTGTTGAGATATTTCAGTCTGGACCAAAGTGAACCGGCCTCCCTTGCCATCCCTAGAGCTATAACTTGCATGGCTAAAAAAGAGACAGAGTTTCTTCAACTTAAGTAAATGCTTCTATCCTGCAAGGTTTGTCCTCTAGCTCTGGACAGCTGAAGTGGGTATTTGACACTTCAGACGAGAGAACTCAAAACCAACTTCTTGAAAAAATGAAAACCTGTTGTATTTAGCTGCAGCTAAACAGACACCAGCAGCCATTGAATATCACTGTGAGCTGAAATTGCTGCATGCTGGGGTGAAATGAATGGCTTAAACTGTATTATCTATTTTCCTTTTGAAACTCTTCAAATGCTCTGGGGGGTGGGGGGGTGGGGGGCATGTAAGGCAAAAGGCTGAGAACCAGCAGATTTGGAGTTTTACTTCTACAGACATTTCTCAGAGGCAGTGCTGTTCTTCAAGCAGAAATAATCTCATTGGTTGAGTTAAACCCCAGTGGGTGTAGCAGGCTCGAAAGGGAGCTCAAAAGTACTGTACTGTAGGTGGGTTTGCCATTTGAAAACAAGTGAGGGCGCACATGCTGCCAGGGGAAACAAGACACATCTGGACAGTCTCTTGATCACTAATTTATGCCTGCTATCAGCATATACTGTACAAATGTTGCAACTTGCTGGAAAAACGAACAAACAAAACAAAAACAACTTTGTTTGAAGTAGTATATGGTTTTTCATCACACTCCACATATGCCCCTTTCTGAAATGATGAAATACACATTTTTAATTTAAAGAAAATACTTCCAACATGAAAAACATAGTCTACCTAATTTTTGGATGAGCACAAAACTCTCAAACTGTGTTTGAAAATATCTGGTTTGATAAAAAAGTCTAAGGTGGAAGCCTGTGCGGATAAAAACATACAACAAAGGTGACCATACAGCTCTGATTCATGCCTCTGACTATGATGAACAGTCAAACCAGTCATATAGTGTCAACACCCCTGTAGCACTAAAACACCCACTTACCTACAAATTATAAATGATATATTTACAGTTTAAAATACACACTGCTTTAATATGTACATATCATCCATCTATAAATCCTGTGCGCTGTATATACTGTATATATACATGCATGTACTGTATATAACCACCCACTTCATGCATAAAGTAATCTAGTACTTTACCTATCAATATTTAGTCCTTTGCACTATTTGCATTTATTTACAACTACATAACACTTGTATACAGATAATTATATGTTGTTTGTAATTGTTGCTTTTTATATCTACTTTTAAATATATACCCCTATTTTTCACCTATTTGTATGTATATAATATGTTTATTTTTACCTGTCTTTCTTCAGCAATTTGCAACTCTATCATCCTTTGTGGCCAGTAGTTGCTGTTTGGAACACATAACATTGGCTTGCCGTTTATCATGAATGGGTACTACTGTTCCTCAAGGGAAAAGCTAAATTTCGCCCAATACTGTAGATACGCCTTGGGCCCTACAAGCGGTAGATGCAATGAGCCTTTTTTACGAAAGATGTTTTGACTTGTTATAGTAGGAAAAGCACAGGTGTTTTTCAAAACAAGTACAAGGGCTCTGTTCTGTTCAAGTGTCTCAGTAAGTCATGCCAGTAGGGGTGGACGGTATAAACGGTATAGAAAGTACACCAGTATGAATTTGCCCTACAGTATGAATTTTGACTATACTGTGCTGACCAGTAGAGCTGTCATTTTGCTTGACCAAAAAAAAAGTTGTCCCAAGATTGGTTGTCATCAGCTTGCACCAGTGAATTGTATGGAAAACTTGAGAGCCCATGCTGCTTTGTTTGGAAACTAAAGCAAAGTCTGAAAGCGCTGCATACTAGGGTTGGGCCGATCACTGATGGCTGACAGTCACCGACCACTGAGCCCTCTACCATCGTAATTTAAAAGTCCAATCACCGGGTTATGAGGTGATTTATAAAAAAGTGTGAACATTTCATTTCAAATATTTAACATTAAGAAACCTATTTAATAGCAGTGTCTCCTCTATTCAAACAACGGCTCCCTTTTAAAAATCNGTGTGTCTGTGCTTGGTGCAACAATATCACAGCATCATGTTCCGTTTAACATTATTATCTTATCTTTAATATCACAATCCAAATCATATCCATAACGTTAACTACTCTTATGGAGCACAGAGCAAAGTTTTGGTGAGCAGGCATATGGAGAACAGAGATGCAGGGTGTGAGATCCATGGAAAAGAGATGCACAGCAGGGTGCAGATTCTACAGATTATTTTTATAACATCTTATTTCTGATAGTAAGTTAGTTAAATTGCCTTAATATCGGCGATGTACGATCCGATCGCCAATCGGCACAAGCCTAGTTTATTCTAATTATTAGAATAGCTCCTTGCGCTTGATTTACTAAAGGAAAAACAGCTCACACTATTTACCACCCAGTGAAAGCAGATTTGAATTTAGACGCAAACATAAAAATTCTTTTTAAATCTACCTGGTTTGCGCCTGCCTTAGTGAATCAGGGGGTGAGTCTTTATTTGTATCACAGAACTGAGGATTAAAACTTACAAAGTGCTACACCTGTCTTAAATAAATAATTCCTAATCATTATATTGTTATTGTTTTCACCATGTCTCACCCTGCACATTTAACTAAAAATATGTCATGTTTAGGAAAAATATAATCAATGAATTATTAATATTGTAATGACTAAAGGAAACTCTTGCTGATTTATTGTCACATCCTGGCTGTTAAAATCCTAATTTTCCGCTTTGCATTTGAAGCAGCCCTAGTTTAGGCTAATTACCTGGCTGGGTTCAGCAACTTCAAATAATTAGTTACTATACCATGATATATACTGTTACCATCCATACTTCAAATTATACCATGACATAAATTTTAGGCCGTACCACCCAGCCCTACATGACAGCGTGACATTGAGACAGCATGGATATTACAAGGAGCCATCATCAATCAGATTATTTCCACCTGTGCTTTTCCTACTGTGACATGTCAAAATGTCTTCAGTGAAAAAGGCCTGCATTAACAACTGTACAATCTAATGTAATCCAATTCAACAGTCCTGCAAAAAATACTGCCATATCAGGCACGTTACGATTAGACAGTGAAGATGTGCAAATCAATATCGGCTTTTTCAAATGGTGGGACCAAAAGTCCATAACATTGTTGTTGGTTGTTTTGCGGATAAGCAATATACATATAACGTTACTGAACTTTGTGATTTATTTGCCAAGGCAATAGCAACTGAAATGTTGCATGTATCATTTTTTTTCTGTTTTTCCTGGTTTGGGCCACAGTGGCAACAAGGTGATCACTGCAGCCCAACATTATTTTCCCCAACAACTTCCTCTGGCTGCTCCTCGGGGATTCCTGGTCCCCTAGGAGCCCAGTGCCCACACTGACCGTGTTTGACTTAACTCCAACAGTGTGAACAGTGCTGTGGAGTCTCTAGTATAGTAAAGGGAAGCACGGTAACATTCCTTCAACTGACATGTGGTTCTTCTGTGCCATTATTGAGGGTTAAGTCAACCAATGAGATTATTTCTGTCTCCAGAGCAGCTCTGCCAATGTTTGTAGACCTAAAATCCCAATGCACCTAGAGCCACTGGTAAATAAAGGGTAAAAAATACTGTACAAACTCCCTCTGTGTGCATGGAATACACAGTAAGGATCTAATGGTAAGACCAACACAGATGTAGTGTAGGTAAGACTTTGTGTCCTTGGGAGGACTATGGCTTAATCCACTGGTTGTGTCAGTTGTGTTTGTGGTGTTGGTAGCAGCTTAAAGCGCCAATCCCTGACCTGTGACTCCCACTCTGAGGTACAGGTGCTGATTACACACCAAGAGGCCAGCTGTGGGCAGCACACACACACATGCAATTATTCTGTTCCCTTTCCACACACACACACAGGCACACACACATGTATGTATGTACACAATTGCACCTATGCACAGCGCAATAAAACACAGACACACACAACGTGAGCTTCTGGTATCAAAGCAGGTACTGCTGAGTCCACTGACAGTCTAATAAATCTGATGTCAGAGGTCCTGAACTCTGCAGCAGGACAAAGAGAAGCTGGAAGAATACCAAGTATGTGCAGAGGGAAAGAAAAAGAGCAAAGTTCTTTAAGCCCTCAACAGGAAAGAACACACTGTCTTTAACACAATAAACTTTATGTCTATGTTAATGTTATACATGTTTATAACTACAATGTGGTCTAAGCGCCAAACTCAACCTCAGCTGACTTCCAGTAAAATAACCAAATTAGCAAACAACTTAAGACTGACTGACTCTTGACTTGTCTTTTCAAAAGCATCACAAGGCATCATCATGACACTGTAGAATGCATTTAACCATAATCATATTACAGTGTAGTTTAAGTGGTCCTCATTATAACTGCCTCACACAAACATTGTGATTGTATGGTAATTAATATAATCAGCAAGATGAGATAAACAGACGGGA
>NTHP01000169.1:164562-177933 GCA_003416845.1 Oplegnathus fasciatus
TCACTTTTTTTTTTGTCTACAGTTTCTTTTATGTGACAGCGGTTTTCAGTTTCAATTCTCTGTCACCGTCTTGGCGTGGAGGGGTTTGAGGGGCAGGGGCAAGGAGGGCATTATTTCCATATAATCTACATACTAAGGAGAGAACGGTAACCTGCCATACGCTCTGAAGCCTCTGGCATGACCGCACAGCAATGGCTTCCACAAGTTCACCTGGAATTCCCAGGAGGAAAAGTGACGTTCACTCCTTAGTATGCAGATTATATGGAAATCATGCTGTCCTTGCCCCCGTCCTCTCAAACCCCTCCCCTCCACGCCAAAACAGTGACAGAGAATTGAAACTGAAAACCACCGTCACTGAGAAGGAACTGTCAGCACAAAAAAGAAAAAAAGAAGATTTTCATTGAAAAAGACATCATAAAGCCAAAAAAAAGAAAAAGATAATAAGATGGTAAGTGCATGGTGAAAGAAATGAACTGAATGAAATGAAGTGTGTTACATTCATTATTTATCGTAAGCTTGGATATTTTTTAATGCCAGTGTTTTATTTTTCAATGGAGCTTTTTTCAATGCTAATACAACTTTTTTGAATACAAGTGTTTCCATGCTAATGTTTCCTTTTCAGTTAAGGTTTTGTTTTCAATGCCAAATTTTATTTTCAATGTCATAATGTAAAGCCACTGTCCTGGCTCTGTAACCAGCTACTCACTGACTTTGTGGTGTTGGGCAGGTAGTGTACGGTGGGTTTATAAGAGCTTTTTCATTGAAAATAGCTGAATTGTGGCTTGAAACAAGGTTGATGAGAGAGCGGGGAGACTGGACCAAAACAGTAAAGTTGCGGGCCGTAAAACCAAAGCAACAAGCCAACGGACACTAAAATGCTCTTTTTTCGGTATTTATAGTATTGCAAATATCTTAAATTTGGCTCTCTGAATCTTGCCGGATCCCTGTGTACCATTTTTATTATGAAAATGAAGCCTGTAAATGACCTGCTAAAACCATGTATACACTATGCGCCAATGTGAAGTTTTCTACTTTTTTACTTTGTTCACATTTGATTGGTGCTCTATCACTGCTAACCCACTGTAGCACAACATCTGACTCAAGCTATTTGTCAAGTTAAGCAAAAGCAGCAAGAAAGTCCCTCAGGGAGGTGTACATTTGACATTATTTTGGAGGAACTGTAATAGTATGTGGCATATGAGTGGAAGGCAGGGACTTTGATGGAGCTGAAGGGCAAGGCAGGGAGAAGAAAAAAAATTGATACAACATCTGGGCATCAGCTGGATAGCTTGGGAAGGATTCAGATGGGAGTAGCCTCATAAAGATGAAAACACTTCTTTAAGTGATGTGGCAAGAAGACGCACCTTTAGGCCTTTCCTCTTTGTACATTAAGTGCAGCTCAGATGAGTTTCATGACAGCTTGTCAGCTTACCTAATACCCACTTCCTGTTTGTGGCAGGTCTTTTCAACACCAGCGAGGTGAGATTGCCTGGTTTTAGAATGCCACTTCTCAGTTTTTAGAGAAATCTCAATTTTCCACCTGCCAGACTATTATTTATCCATTCACTTCTGATGTGTCATTTTTTTCACATTTTCATGCACAGAGGTAGTTTGTGTGTGTGTCTGTGTCTACTTGTGTGGGTTTTGTTGCGCCTGTGTGTGTGTGTGTGTGTGTGTGTGTGTGTGTGAGAGAGAGAGCCAACTTGGCAGTGCAGTTGTGGTACCCAGCAGAATGCCACTTATCATTCGGGATCCCGTTTTTTCCCAGCACGTAGCACTGGCTGGTGCCATCTGTGTGTTAGTGTGTGTGTGTGTCTACCACTGAGACAGTCCCTGTATGAACCACCCAGACTCAATTCCCAGTTTGTCACAGCGTTTTCTGTCATGTTGCAAGGATCAAACTGAACAGAGATATACTGAACTCCGCAAGTTCACACTACATTGAGCAGCAGTGATGGTGAAGCCACTCAATGAAGGTCTAGTTTGACAAGACACCTCTTCTTCTCTTTGGAGGTATTTAAATGTCATCAGTGTTATCAATGATTACCAATCTTTCCCTATCAATTATGTCCAGTATGTCCAATACCAACATTCACGACTAATGCAGGAGGTATTGTGACATTCATATACTGTATAGCACAGCTGTGGATGGGTATGTAATGTCTTAGCTATGACCAAGACCTTTCTGCAAGTAGTTTAAATTACCCAAACTAATAACTTATATGTATTAGCACACATGAACATTGTAGGAATAATTAATTGAAAAACATCCACTGTAAAAAAAATTTTTTTGCACAGAATGTAAGCTGGTGTTGCAGGAGCCATCAACATCCTCTGCACACTAAAAAGCCACAGAATTTTTTTCTCTTCCTGTGTATTGACAAGTATTTTATTTTACATTCACCAGTCACCTGTCAACCAATCAGTGAGTAAGTTCATTCATGAAATATGATATCAAAGAGTTAAACCCGGCCCTTCTCTTAACTGAGCCCTCTCAGTTCCTTACTAAAAGTTGCTCTCGGCAGCTTTGTGAATAGCTCTAAAGAGGAAACTCTTAGCTAGGAACTTTTCATGCTACTTACAATTGTCAAGTCAAGTCGATTTTATTTATATAGGCCAATATCACAATTTGCCTCAAGGGGCTTTACAATCTGTACAGCATACAACACCTTCTGTCCTTTGACCCTGGAATCGGATGAGGAAAAACTCCCCCCGAGAAAACCTTTGTTTTTGTGAATATGGCCCTAGGTTCATACCCATCTTTATCTCCAAAGGCAGACAACTGTCTAGTGCATTCTTTTCTATGTGAAAGTATTAAACTGAAATACATGACTCCCAAACCAGTGTTCCTGCATTTCCCTGCTACCTGGCACGTGTTGGTGGCACAGTGCTCCATGCCCCACCCTGCAGTGAGAACAGCTCCTAATGCTTACCATGGCTAAAGAGCCTTAGACCCTTCCTATGGGATCCATTAACATGCAATGGAAATGTAGCTATTAATTTTCAAGACACCTTGTCATGAACCAAAGTGTTGGTCAAGGGGGAATTTTGATCTGACAGTGACCCTAAAGCAAAGGCCTCAGAAGAAAAGTGCTGCATTGATGGGAATGCTGCTCATGAGGCTAAAGAAGAAGAAACGTAACCTTTCTGTATTCAGACAGTAATGAAAAGAGCCTTTTTTCTGTGGGCGTACCATACAGATCTGTCCAGCACTGGGCCGTGCTGCGGCTATTAAGGTAAGGCAAGTGGCCTTAAAGCATGAAGGTCACAGCACTGCTTTGTGTATTTGTTTTTGTTGTTGTTGTTGTTGTTTTTTTTATGCCATCTGAAGGTGACTAAAGGTCTGAGGAGTGACACATAGCTGGCTTGTGTAGTACCCTATCACCCCAGTAGACATGCGTACAATGCTACAAGAGAGAATTTCATGTCAAAGAAAAGTACCAAACGCATATAAATAGATGTATATACAAATATACAAAAGATATATAAAGCAGATTAAATACAGTATACAGTAGACGGGTGATGTTAACTCAGAATCTTGCATCACAGTGGTTTTGATAAACCCAGGCAAATCACAGTGAAAGAAACAAGAGGTTTAGAAATTACTTCAGTATACAAATACAGCCATCACAACCATGCAGGGATACATACGACACATCCTGGCACAAGTGTACACACACGTGTGCTCACACACGAATATACTGTACTGCTTAAACCCCCTTCAGGGCTATCATTACCATCACCGGGTTTATTTATGATGCTCCTCTCAGTGCTGGGAGACAAATAATGTAGCTGCTTTTCATAAAGTCTCTGTAATGGATCCCTAATGGATTTGTCAAATTGACTGGGGAGGAGAGGAGCTGCTTGGAGGGAGGGAAATGGACACAAAGTGGTCTTTGATCAGTGTATGTGTGTAAGAGCACATGTGTGCATGTGTTTGTAACATTCGTTTGTATGTACAGCGGGCCCTGGTTTGTTTGGCTCAGTCTTCACATCATGCATGCTAAGCCATATGCTGTCGTAATTTGTCAGCAGCCATCGCGAGCAGTTTTCTACAAGAATACATGGAAACACAAGGGAGACTGAAACTAATTGTCACTTTTTACTTGGTTGTGTTTCCTAGCAGCCTGACATACATTTAAAAAAAAATGAGATTAGGGTTTCTCTAAAAATGGCGTTTTAAAAGTCTTAATAATTTACTAGAAGTTGAAGTTATTACAGATGAAAGACCGCTTCACATCCTGCTCTGTGTCAGGGCATGTTGTCACACATGGCAGTGTGTGCTGTCACATAGACAAGTGTGCTGTATTTGCAGACTCAGTTCCATTTCCTTTGAAGTATAATTATATGCTTCATCTCAGGGACTGACACCAAGCACACACCAAGTATCATGTCAAACTTTTTCCAAAAAAAAAAAAACTTGCAAAACTGGTTCTTACTAAGTGAAGCATTAGGGGAGCTATGACACCATACTGTGACATTAATGTGACAATATGCCCTGAAAGGCATTCCTGAAAATTGTCTGAGCACTTTTATTATTATTACTTTAAACAGTATGTTTAAAGAAGTCTGGGAGGTCCACGCCTCACCTCAGGAATTAAAAGATCGGAAAGATAACTTGGTCCAGCTCATGCAAAGCCTCAAAAGTAATCAGTAATATCTTAAAGGCAATTGTAAAAACAGAGAGCCAGTTAAGAGATGCAAAAGCTTCGGGAGTTTGGTCTAATCCCACAGCAGCATCTCAAATGGGTGAATGCTTCCTTATTTCAGAGCTTATGGCAGGATACAGTGTAACCAGTATGTGATACTGCCAAGTAGAGATTTCCCTAAAGATTATCTGGTTATCTACCCTGGTTTAGATTTGTATACTTAATGTGACTTAATGATTATTATTAGGGTTTTTTATTATTATCACAGTGAAGATTTCAAGTAACTTCAAAAATGATGAGTAATTTGGAGAAGACAACCTTTCCAATCAGCCGGAGTCCCTCTCCAAAAAGAATGCTTTCTTGAATCGGCAGATATAAGAGTCTCAGAATATACAGACTTCATAAGGAAGAATTAAGCTCCAATCAATATTTCTATATCAACAATGGATCTAATGAGTACATGTAATATGAAAGGTATTGTTTGCAGTGGGGAACCCACAGGGAATTATCACCCAACTCTGGAGTTCCCCTCAGCTCTTTGGAGCATTTTAATGAGCATTGTTTTGATTTTATGGCCCACAACTTAACTGTTTTGGTTAGTGTCGGGAAATTCAGCTGTTGTGTTGCCTTGGTATACCCAGTTCCGGACCTCTAAAAGTATCGAACTATTGCATATTTTGAGTTTTCAAGTATTCAGTGTTTCAGACCACAGTAGTGCGTGGCACAGTAACAGGATGTGCAGGTATGGAATAGAAGCAATTTATCCTTTATTTTAGTTCCAAATTATTAAGGTGTAGGCTACATAAAGCAGATAAATTATGAAATCAAGAAGTAATACTTGTGATTGTGATAACTGTGTTGATGCTACATTATTTTTTACAGTAAATAAACAATAAATCTACCAACTCATATGTATGTTGTATCATGACAATAGCAGGAATAAGAAATGACCTGGAGACGATAAAAGTATTGAAATTAAAGTGCAAAACAACTGTTAACACTACAGGCACTAATCTGTGTCCAGCTATCAACCAAACTGTAGTGTTGAGTCTGTCCAAACTCTACAGGCAGCAGAAATAGTATCCACAGGTTAACAAGCACTGAGTAGTGTCCGATGAACGAATCGGGCAAGCCCCAAAGCTCCCAAGCAGTCTCTTCAGTATTCTTTGGCGTACGGGCTGCAGTTCAACATGTACAGAAAGTATTGAGGGCAGCGAGTATGTACGAGAGCTGGTATTAGCAGCACCAGAGGCAAGTCAGGTCGAGTCAAGGATACAGTTTTATTACTGAATAGGCTCAGCCGCGAGCACATACAGCTATGTAAGCTCAGAGGGGAAAAAAGGTCAGTTAGTCACCATGCAGACTGTTAAAAGCTAGCTAAACTTTGACACACAGCACTCTAGTTTGTAACACTGTTTAAGGTTGAAACGCTTCCATTTAGACCAGCACCAAACAGCAAACAAACAAACTTAGCACCAGATATTTTTATCAGGAGTTGGTGGAGAGACTGGAGAGACCTGCCAGGTGGTCGTGTCTGCTGGATGTGTAAATAGGCAACTGTTTGCTAACAAGTTTGACATATCAACTTAAAATCAGTGTCTCACCTTAAATGTAAAGATAAAAATAAATAAATAAATAAAACTGAATTGAATGAGACAATAAAGAGAAGACTGTAAATATGTTATGCTTTGGTAGTGGTTTAGAAAATACTGTAAACTGGGTAGTGAGAAGGATCCCGGTAACAGCACTAAGTCGTTTGTTGTGAATGGATTGTATGATTGAACAGCTCAAAGCAAGAGAAGATAATACAGAGTTGTAAAAGGTGGCCACCACTCTGTCACTTTGACAACCAACAACAGGCAGCAACAGTAATTACACCTCTAAGGAAAACATTTTAATTCACAGGCTGTCATTTATACGGAAGCCGAGAACAGCCGTGCTTGCAATAATTTTATTTTAATGCCGTTAACTTGAGATCACAAGTTAATTTATCTCGTTATCACGAGAAAACGAGCTTTGTTGTCTCGAGATAACGAGATAATCAACCCGTTATCACGAGATAACGAGATAATCAACCCGTTATCACGAGAAAACAAAAAGTAATTTCCTCTTATTACTTATAATGTTTATATGTGTATTTACAGTTTGTTTACAGTAAACAGGTGTCTGTAGGCTATGTGGAGATGCTGTGGGGGTCATTACGTACAGTGGGACGGGCTTGCAAGTCTCGCTGCAAACCGGACGGCCTTAATATTGTCTTTACCTCTGCCATTATAATAGGCTTTATAATGGCAGAAGCAGAGAGATGGGCATTGGTCAACCTCTCATCTTTGGCTGTTATAAAACCAGACTGTCTGCTCTAATGACATAACAACAGCAAACAAAACTACACATTACTGTTCAGTTATGGATCCTCCCCAACAGGCATGACAGTCATTTAGAGGCTGAAATCAGGTGTGATCAAATGAACGAGACACTCATTTTCGAGTTCTCCATAATTAGCCCGTGGTCTCGAGAAAACAAAAGTTGTTTGGTCGTGATAAATTATCTCATTATCTCAAGAAATCGGCCTTTTGTTTTCTTGAGATAACGAGATAAATTTGTACATTTACTTCTACAACAAAAGTAACCTAAAAGTAGACTGGTACAATTCCATGCCCCTTATGCTCCTCACTCCACAGTAGCTCCCTTTTGTAAAAAAGTGGTGTTTCGGAGGAGAAAACTATTCGAACTATTAGAAACTATTAGAGGTTTGGTTGTCATGTGAAACAAGATGACAATTTTGCTGCAGCTATGAAACAGCTGACCTTCAATTTTTCTTCAAAAGGTTGATACATTCCATGCTGCCAGGACTGAAGCCATGTGCCACAAGGTAAAATGTCCTAAACATTTTTTAATTACTGTACCAGGAAACAAATAAGAACATTTCAGGAATATTCCAAATTACCTAATTAAAAACATACATTTTGTTGGAAGGCTTTAACTCTTCAACCAGGAACGTCTTGGCTGCTTTATGCCATATTTTAGGGGTTCAGTAATGAAAGATATGAACCTTGAGTGACTGTTAGTTCCCCCATGGGTCCAAAATACTTGAATCCCAACACAACTTTGTCTCTTCAGTTGGGTGGCAGAGGAAGTCCCCTCCTTAGGTTTGTTTTCACACAAGAATCCCTCCAAACCCGGGATCAATTGTGCAATTGCTATTAAACTATAGTGTACATCTGGCACACCACATTAATAAGTGTGTACAACAGCCCAGTATTCCAAGGAATTACGTTCATAGTTGAAGATTCAGCAGCTCATGATTTACATCTGATGCTGATCATGCCAAAGCAAGGGGACAAAGTCAGTAATGCTTCTGACGGTGGCAAGCCCTGTTAACATTTAATCCGTAAGGCTGGCTAGTAACGATTTAGTTTTCACTAGTGGGAATGACATTTTGACATGTCAAAATGTCATTTTGACTAGTTAAAATGTTCATTTAAGATGAATTTTGACATGCTACAAATATATTTTCACACGTAGAAATTACATTTCGACTCATCAAAACTGATTTACAGATATCTTTAATTTAATTATAGATATCAGTAATTCCTTTTTCACTAGTAAGAATAACGATTAGAGATATCTACAACTGAATTTCCACATGTTGAAAAAGGATTGTCACTAGTGGAAATGTAATTTCCCATTTCAGATATCAACAATTGGATTTCTGATATGCCTGACATATCAACAAACCATTTCGGATATGTTGCCCAAATTACCATATTTATTTTGGATATGTACGTACGGCATCGAAGATATCTACAATGACATTTTGACTAGTGGAAAATCCTTTGTTGATATCTAAAATTAAATTCTGACTAGTTATAAAAGGAATTGTTGATCTCAAATATAATTGTTACTAGTATGAATATAATTTTCACTAGTTATAATTGTATTTCAGATATCTGAAATTAGATTCTAGATATCTGAATTTGCATTCTTACTATTTACGATTCCAATAATTTAATTTTGACTAGTCAGAATTGAATTTTAGATATCTAGAATTCCATTTATGATACCTGTAATCTAAAAACAATTGTAGATATCTACGATGAACATTGCCACTAGTAAGAACTGAATTGTTGATATCAATAATTAACATTTTGACTAGCGAGCACTGAGTTGTAGATATCATTAATTAGAATTGCAACTAGTCAAAATTACATTATGGATATGTCGACCTGGAATTATAACAAGTCAAAATTATAGATTCTGTAATTGAGTTTCAATAGAAGTCAATGGTAGAAGTTGACTCGTTGTAATTAAGTTACAGATATCTACAATGAACATTTCCACTGGTAAGAAATGAATTGTTGTTATCAATAATTAACATTCTGACTAGTGACAAATGAATTGTAGATATCTTTAGTTCAGTTTAGTTTAATTGCTACTAGTCAAAATTACATTATGGATATGTTGGCTTGGAACTCCAAAGCAATTGTTGATATCTACAATTACCACTACTGATTAAATGTCAAAAGGGTTTGCCATATTCTGACTCCCTCCTTACATGATAAAATGAATATGAGATGTGCACAAATGGTATTCTAAGCAGTAGCCTGAACCTGTTTAGATATTTCATGATTTTTTTACACAGTGCTAAATTTATAATACTTTGTCACTTAAACTTTTATCTTACTCTGACTATCTTTGTTTTGTGCTTTCTCGTTTCAAACCTGCTGCTTTTCTGAGCCATTACATACTTAAAGTAGTTACATTCTATGAAAATGCTAAAGACATTGTCACACTTTGTACACCTGACGAAGAGGTTACAAAATGCCAGAAGTTCTACGGTTGAGAAAATGTAGTGCCAAAGGAAAGGGCTGTCTGAAGGCAAGGTAAAGCGGTGAAAATATTCTTAATGTAGCATACACTTGAACTGATATTGGTTTTTTTTAGGTGGGTTTCTTTTTAGGTGGCTAAAATACGTTTTACTGCTGTCCCCGTCCACAGCAGTACATAGCTTAGCTTCCGTGCCATGTACTCCAGGCTGCTTCTCCAAACTGGGAGCGCTCACCATCTACTGCAGGTAAGACATTGACTATGGATAAGTACCTCATACAACCTCACCTCAAAAAAGTCGAACTATCCCTTTTAGGATAAACACTCTATTGAGCTCTCCTGAACTTGCTATGCCCAGCGTGCCCAGCCCCTTTATGGGGAAAAAAGTTTTTACCAATTATGATTATTTCTAATGAGGTATATAGATGTGATAGGTTCAGGAAAAGTTAAAACTGCAGTCTTATTCATGTCATCTAAGGCTAAAATTTGCCTGACTGATGAAAGTGATCTTACCTGCAACCCTGAAATCTGCAAATCTTCATACTAATGTAAATAACACACTTTACTCATGCACACACACATACATCAAAGACATAAACACAGCTTATTATTTACGAGTATATACCTGGAAATATAGATGAAACAACATTCAGATTGAATCATGTTCTGACTTATTGCTTTGTATGCTCATTCTTGTAATCTTTCTCTTTCTCTCTCGCAAACACACACACACACACACACACAAACACACACACAAGCACACACACACACTCTAACTGAATCAGAAGCAAAGGTCACTGGCTGACTGCAAATGTCTGCAAGTCGCTCCAAGATAATGAAACGAACAACTCATTCTGTTTGGTGCCGGCAAACCCAGAAGACTCTCTCACACACACCAAAAATACATAACATTTAAAAAGAAATTGAAATAAGCAAAATAAATAAATTAGTAAATTTGCCCCAAACATCCCCTCCTCTATCCCATACACTGGCCCACCGTAACATTCATATGCACACATCCATACTCCCTCACAGTGCTCAACAGTGTTCACTCAAGAGTTGGAAGTGTGCTCTGGCCACAGCTCAATTTGTCCGTTAACTAAAGGTCATGCCGAGTGTGTTTTACCAAGGAGTCGGTGTTTCAGAGCTTATTTGCTCCCTTTTACTTCTTGCCTACAGCTCACAGTTGAAGGCAGCAATTTACAGACAGACAGAGAAAAGCAGCGAGAAAGACTTAAGTTGTGTTTCCATCTGACTGTCAAGCCAATTTCATCCAAACTATAGAAATAGGAAGGGAAAAAAAGTAAATCGTTGATCGCAAATTCAGTCATAAACATGACCAACACAGAGTTTCATGTTGTGTAAAACTAATGTTGTTTTAGCAATAATACAGAGCAGATTATACTGAGGCTAAACTAGAAGTAAGGCACAATGCTTTATGCAGCCTGTAAACGTACAGTACGCTTATATCGGAAGTCTGACTATTTGTTAGATCTAAACAAGACTCTAAACCTTTATGAAACTAATCTGTGCCCAAGCTTATCAGTGCAGCAGCCTTCATTTGCAGCAACTTCACATAATCACTGAGGACAGAGTCCTAATGGAATGCTTTAATTTATGCATGGCTTCAACACCTCCACCACTCTGTTTATGTACCTAAAAAAACAGGTTAAAAACATTTTGGATAGTGTTTGGCCAGCTTAATTGTTTTTAGCACGAGTTACTACTCTTCTAGAATTTTGTGGCGGTTACTAAGGAGCTTCAGATGCATTATCAATGTCTGGCGCAGGAAAGGCAAGAAAGATCATCAGATATGTGGTCTGGATAATGGAGACACATTAAACAAAGTGTAAACAAAAATGTATTTAAATGCATCTGGATTTTATCTGGATTGGAGACACTTTAACTGAGTGTAAGTGTAATTTGGGCCTATAGGACAGGATGACAATTCCTTCAATTAAAATGTCAGGCAACATTTTATCTACATTTGCAAAACTGTAATTAAATACTTTTCATATAGAATTGTTCTGTCAGGATCACACTGTGGCTGCCATATACATGAAATATACAGAATGCAAAGGCAGAAACGGGGGTATCTGAACAGACAGGATAGCATTTCTGTGACCTGGAAATTGTGAAAAAGAGACAGAGAGACAGCAAGAAGAGAGAGAGATAACCTCAACTTCAGCTAAAGCTATCACGTATTCTAAAACAAATGCCACAGGAGTCAGAAGAAAGTTGACATTTTTGATTTCTAGATTGTTTGGTTCTCACTTATCACACTGGGAAACATGAGAGCAGCTTCAGTTTTAGTTATTTACTGTGTGGTTTCTACTCACAGTATGTTTTTTTCTGTTTGTGTTCTGTATTTAAAACATTTAATAAGGCCTTTTCTCTAAATTAACATGCAGGGGACATCAAACAGCATTATGAATTAATAAGGAGGGTAAAGGTCAGGGCTTGACAACAGAGTAGATTGGAGTTGCAGTTTGATAGCTGCCTGGTCACCAACATCACAGCACTCATGTAGCAGCATGATAATACAATGATCCCTCTTCCACAGACACACATACCACACATCAAAATTAGGACAGCAGCCTCAAAAATTTCAACTTTCTCTTAATTGGATATTTGCTTGTGCTTTAACACTCACTTTTCTGTGTTCATAAAACAAACAATTTGAAAACCTTATATTCCCAGAGGTATCACTCACTGAGGATTTTGGCCACACATTTGTTGTTGTTTGTTTTTTTTTCCTCCCAATCTACAGTGTTACATTGAGTTTTAATTAGCACAACAAAGAATCCACTGTCCTCCACTGA
Source organism: Oplegnathus fasciatus (assembly GCA_003416845.1). Lineage (NCBI taxonomy): Eukaryota > Metazoa > Chordata > Actinopteri > Centrarchiformes > Oplegnathidae > Oplegnathus > Oplegnathus fasciatus. The sequence goes on from NTHP01000169.1 coordinate 176,861, forward strand.
CGTCACTCCAGGGACGAACTCAGACGCTCCCAACAGCTCTCAAAAGGAAGTAAATTCTTACAGTTTCTGCAGTTATGTGATATGTGAAAGGTGCTTCACGTACATCATCTGTCACACTACAAGAAATATTTTGGGGTATTCTGCAGGACTTGTGCATTTCAGCTACACTGTAACACGTGCCTAATCTGACTAAATACTTTTGAAATTTCCATTGTTTCCACATTGTTTTTTATGTGCAGATTGAAATGTGCATAAAAACAAGTAGATGAAAACAGTTATTTTATGTTATGTGTTGTGGTTTTTTAAATTGACTCAAAATCATAGAGAAAATACATCAAAACTGTTCTGTGATATGTATTTTGAATATGTGCACAAATACAAATAGTTTCATTTTACCATGGAGTTAATGACTTTGTTTTCACATTCAATTTAGCTATCGGGATTCATTAAAATATGTAAATTGGTCAGTCTGATGAAAATAAACAAATAAGTACATTTTATATATTTTTTATAATATGCATTTTTTGTATCAGTAATTTACCATTCACCATGTTTATAGTGAAATTTGTACTTTTTTATTTGATGGTCTTTCTCAAAATTTAAAATGGATGTTAAAAAAAAAGTCTTACAATGCAAATGCTTGCACAAAAGAATGAGATTTACCCAAGCCCACCTCATTAGTTATGAAGATTTATTCATTTTTTATTTTATTTCTTAAGACATACACACAGGTGACAAATTAAAGGAAAACCTGAATAAATGAATGGAGAAACATAACCAATGCAGGTGCTTCCACAGAGGGTGCACTGCATGGTACAATTGAGCAATTAACAACCAACCATGATCAAGATGGCAAGAGGAAAAGATCTAAGTGACTTTGAAAGAGGTTTCATTTTTGGGCACGGCAGGAGCTTCAGTCACAAAGACTACTCAACTGGCTGTGGGGGGCATTTTGCTGGCATGGTTTGGGTCCACTTAGAGGGAAGGGTCACTGCAGATCAATACAAAGTTGTTCTGAGTGATCACCTTTATCCTATGATGAAACATTTCTATCCTGATGGGAGTGGTCTCTT
>NTHP01000169.1:182284-199946 GCA_003416845.1 Oplegnathus fasciatus
ATCATGTGGACCCTCACAGACCCTCATGGCTACGCAAATGAGTAAATGATGTAAATGAGCCCAGCTGCTCAATACAATCAGATGCTGGGCTCCTCTACCACGCTGTAGTCACGCTCCATCTTTAAATTTCTATTCCCTCCTCCCACACGTTTCACCTCCAAACAGGAACTCCTTAAAATACATATTGTATGAAGTCAAACACAACCATTTTCAGCTATTCCAATTTCACCCAACTTGTCAGAACAAAACCTTGTTGTGGCTCATTAGTAAATATGGGCAAATGTCATTTGACTTTTTAACACCATGAGTAGGACCACATCCTCAAAAATAACCCCCTGAGAGTCAAATGCCACACTAGTAGCTCTGTGTTGCTGTAATGCTTGTAGAGAAAACCAAATTGTACGACAGAGGCCAAAAGTTTTGTTTTTTTTAGCCTTAGCAGTTGTGATGAAGTAAACTTGTAAATTCTATTGGTTTGTATGATAGTGATTATAATGATGTTTAGCAGGTATCATGTTCAATCTTAGTTTTGCAGAGGCTGATGAGAATGTCATTAGTGTTACAAGTATTTGGTCATAAACCAAAGTACTAGACACATTGACATTTTTTCTTGGTGATGGCACTAGTAGAAATGTCATTGGATCAACACAGGACATCAGCATCAAACTTCACAGCAATCCACCCAATCAAGACTCAAAACCACAATTGTCAACCTCGTGGTGGCGCGAGGAAAGGAAGTGAATAACCAAAGTCAGTAGGATTCATCTGTTGGTGAACTTGAATATCTGTATCATATTTCATCAGTTCTTCTCCTTCAACAGTTGTTGAGATATTTATCTCTGAACAACCAACTTACTGACTTAGCTGAAGAAACCCACCGCTACCAAAGAATCTGAGTTAGTAACTTAAATTATGCTGACAGTCACCTTCCAGTTGTAAACAGTCTGAAAGTTATCAGGGTGCATCAAATGTGATCCACAACATTTTGGGCCAGTGCACGAGTAGTGGATGAGATATTTCACTAGATGGACCTGATGATGGTGCTAGATAAAAAAAATCAGGAGATCAACAAAGTCAAAAAGTCTGGAGACCTTGAACACCTGCATCAAATTTCAAAGCAACCCATCCAATAGTTGTGGAGACCATTTCACTCAAAACCAAAAAAGAGGATAACCGCCCACTATACTCCAATCATTTTAAGGAAAGTTTGCTTTGGTTGAAAAATGACTCATGCTGTCTGTATATGAATTCCATGGCAACCTAATAACTGAGATACTGTATTTCACTCTTAAGTGGTGGAACGACCTACAGTGCAATCCCTCAAGCAAAACTCTACCATATTAAACTATTCACTACGATTGAAAACATTACCAAATGGAGCCAAACCACTTATATATTATTTTCCCACAGCCAGTTCATCTATGGATTTCTGTGGCTGCTGGGAGATTTTTCTGACACAACTATAAAGCCTATTCTTTTACTTTGTAACTGTCAAAATGTGATCTCTTCTTTCAGCCCCCCAACAGGCTTTGTGCATCCAGGATTAATTTGCACTGACGTGTTTTTGATTTATTCAGTCTTCGTGTAAAGGTGACCCGCTGTATCTGTGCATCCACCTCATCCTGATACTACATACAAATGCACAGAATCCAAACTGATTCTCAGGAAGAGGGGCCATCCTTGGAGCATTCTCTTATGATTGTGGAAAATGAATTTGTGGTCAGGAATAAACAGACCTGAGATCTTTGACCAACTGTAATGCAGCAGACAGCTGAAGAGTGTGTTTAGCTTGACAAGTGTATGTGAGGTGAGCTGGGCTCTACAGTATTAGTAATCCACTGTGGAAGGACTTTCTCTCTGTTTCTCTTCCTTCAGACTGCCTGCGCCACATTTTTGTCTCTCTCTCTCTCTCTACATCATCTTCATCCACTTCATCTCACTCTTGCACTTCCTCAAGCTTCAATGTCACATTACAAATCTCCTAGCAACCTCAGCTGGTGACATGGTGACTACCTGGAGAATTTGGCTGTGGGCAAATAATGACAAAAATGTAATACCTAGGCTGGGAACAAAAAACGAACATGCCTAAAAGAAGAGATTGAAGAGGATTGCAGTTGTATAGGTGTACATCAGAGTAAATGGTATAAAGCCACTACCCTTGTAAAAAAAAACAAATAGAGGGAACCTTCACTGATTTTACACATATAACACTAAAGCTCATTTTACTAGTCATGTGGAGTACTACTCAGACTGTGAATAAAGTCATATAATATATTTTTGTCTCTAAAGGAGCTTTGTCAAGTCTGAGAAAATAACTCTGATGATGTCATCTGCGTAACAAACAGGGTGTGGAGCTTGGAAAATGAGGAGAAGAGTATACCCGGCAGGAATAGTCTAATGAAGAGATGCTTTTTAGTTGGATAATGAAGGATTTTAGGCTACTAGGGACTAAGACTCAGGACAGGGTCCAGACTACACAATATTCTTGCCTCTTAAGATGGTCACTGTGTCAGATTAGGTGATTATAGAGTCATAAATTCTTGCTGTGACTTGACCAAGAACTTGACCACATGACAGACTACATGTTGGTCCTCGACTAATCATAGATTGCCATCTTTTACAACTTGTGTGATGTCATTGGGAGGAAGGTGCTCGGGACTTACTTCTGGGAACAAGAATGTAAACAAACAATGGTGTCTGAAGCGGTGTGTATGATACTGGCTGTCTTGTGTTCAGAAAAGCTTAAAGGTCCTAAATATGACATTCAGAACATTGATATAGCAGCAAACAACTATTGTTATGTAAAGATATAGTGGAGTAATGGCGTCCTGATCAGAGCATGAAGTCACACTCCCTCTGTGTGTGTTGCTTCTCTGTTCTTTGTTTTGAAGACAGGACGGCTGCATGTGCATGTTAGTGCATGTGAGTCCGCACCGCGTTCATAAAGAGACGAAGAGAGCGACCTCCCACACAGCGATGTAAAAGTGAGACGGCAGAGCGCAGTTCAAAGCGTTCAGCTGAAGGTATTCACAACCATCAAACTAGCTAGCATTAACAGGATAGCTAGCAAGCCAATAGCTCCTAGCGAGCAACGGCAGCACCGCTGTGTCTGAGGGCGTGTGTGTCTGTGTGTTTGTGTTTGAACTCAGCACTCACCAGAGACTCCGGTTCTTTGTTATTTTCCTCCAGTCTTTCCCCCCTCTCCTCTGTACATTTCCCCTCCACTCAGCAGTCAATATGGATGAAGAGAGACTAATTACATTACAACACCCGCAGTGGAGGTCGGCACCTCCGCGGCTCGCTGCTGCAGACAGGTTGAGAAGCGAGAGTGAAGATAAATCCACATTTTAATTCCAAAAGTTTAAAAAATAAACTCTGTGCTCTCCTCCCGCTGGTAAACGGCTCCAGATCAGAGCAGGTGTGACTCCGGGTGTTTATTCCCTCAGATGCTCTGGCTCCTCCCTTTGCGAATAGCACACAGTATAAATGATTTCCCAAACTATATGTAAATATAAATATAAATATATATAACTATATTTGTAAAAAATCCACCACAGTTTACAGATCCACTTCTTGTTTCAACTTTGACCTAGCATACTTGCCGTTATTGCACGTGTGAGCAATGGCAAATATACTGCTTTGAAACTGTAACAGAAGAATTTATTCTACCAATTTTACACAAAAAAAAGGTAATTGTACTAGTCGTGGGGAGTGCTACTCAGTTGTGTAATGTCTTCTGTGGCTCTGGAGGAGCTTTGTCAAGTCAGAGAAAATTACCCTGATGATGTCATCAGCACAGCTTTGTCTTGGAAACTACATATTCATAACAAAGCCTGCGTTACAAAATGAATATGTAGAGCATAAAAGGTGTGGAAAGGCTTTTACCAGGAGTGGAGGGTGTAGTGAAGAGATATTGTCCAGTTGCACAATTGAAGATGCTGGGTCCACATTTTCAGAGCTTGACCCATACTTGGGGCTACAAGTCAACACACTACAGCCTCTGCTGCATCAAATGTGACCATTCTTTTAAAAGGAACTTTCTTGCAAGTCCCCAACTTTATGGAGGTACAATACTAAATCACTAGAGAGACCCTTTAAGTAAAAGTACAGTGGTATAATCAAAAAAGTGTACTCATACTAAAAAGTACTCTTTATGCAGAGTGTCTCCTTTCAGAATGCTCTGTTATTATCCATACATCATCTTTATCATTATTAGTAGATTAGTAAGTAGATACTTAACATCATATATTGTTATATACTGTATAACATATTATTGATTTGTTATTAACTACTTTATATACTGAGGGGTAGTTTAGTCTATAACAATGTTCATATTCTTAGCTGATCATATGTTTTGTATGTGAAATAGAAGTATAACGCAGCATAAAATAATCCAAGAACCTTAAAATTTGACCTAAGTACAGATGTTGAGTAAATTGTACATAGTTACACTCAGTAGTAGTAGTGGATACTGAGCATCATCCTCGCCTCAGTCATTCTCATAATGATGGCTTTTGGTGCTCATTTCTATTGAGTTGCTTCCTCTGTGCTCCTTTTATTTTGATGACTGAGTAATGTTTTAGACTTAAAAAGGAGTCTCTCTTCCTTCTTCCTCTGTCTATCTCGCCCACACACACACACACAGAGGGATACAGTGCTACCTGACGCCTGCAGCCACAACACCTGTTAAATACCAACCCCCGGCTCTGTGTGTGTACATGTGTGCACATACTACCCCTGACACATGCAAAACACAGTAAGACAAAGCCACAGCAGGTAGACAACATTGTACTGCAGGTCCCTCCCTCTGGCCCTCTGCTAATGAATGTTACTGGGGAGGATCATCCAGAGGACGGCATACAAATACACACAGCACACAGTGAAGGGGCTGGCCGGGTGTGGTGTGCATGGTAACCAGTGCACCTACACACTCACTGTCAGCTCCCATCACTTGGTTACTCAGTAACCAAATGAAACTGAACTGCTTCTTTCACTTTTGCTTTCCACCATCAAACTTGCACGGCATTTATGGGTAGATTTTGAAGCCAAACATGACAGCATGCATGCCCCCCATGTATTCAAATTAAGCCAGTGGTAGCTCATTATAAAGGAGTAAGATATCATTAACTTGTTTACTGGACTCAATCTCAAAGCAGCGAAGGTTCGTGTAAATTGATTAACCTGGATGACTCTTTCACCAGAGAACGACCAGCAGCATGTAAACACAGCCAGAGATGGATGAGAGAAAGAAAGTAATTACCTCAATTTAGGAAAATCAACAGCATGTATACACATTCACACATCCAGTTCAGGTACTTGAGCTGTAAGCAAACTGAATCTATACATTTACCTTGCAAAGCTGAGCCAGTTGAACGCCCCAGTAGTTGCCTCAGCCTGTGAGTGTACGTCTCAAAGAGGGGGCAGCAGAGGATAAAGGCCGCTCTAATGGCTTATTCTCTATGCTGCTGCTGCCTGTGTTTCTCCTGCTACAACACTTGAGCAGACAGGGAGAGCTGCCTGCTTGTTTACCTGACACTCTGCCTGCCTACAAAACACGCTGCTTGGTTACTTGTGTGACTGCTTACCTACACCTTTCTGACTGCTTACCTGTCTACAGTAACTGCCTGCCCTCAGTGCTCACCTTTACAGCTGTTAGTCTGCCCTGGCTGTGTTTTAGTTGAACCGTCTGCCTGAATGCTAGCTTCTCTCTCTCTCTGTACTGATATTAGCATAGCCCTTCCTCCTCTCTTACCGGCACTCATCTAACCTGTTTGGCAGTGCGTTGCCGGCATGTGTGTGTGTGTGTGTTTGTGATTGGCACTGGTCTCTTTTTTCCGTGCTGTAATTCACAGTGGTTAGGTTTTACACACTGTAACCAGACAGACACACACACACACAAAGCAAATACATGGCTGTGTGTTGCCACAGTATCGTAAGCACATGTTTTTTTCATTTTGGAAATGAATTGAAAAGCCATTGTGCTCTCAGTTTATGTGTGACTGAGTATGCCATTGTGACAGTATATTCTTTTGGATTATTACTTGTTTATGCTTTTGTTCTTGAGCCATTCATTATGAGTGTTAGAAAAGCCTTCTGGAACTTTGGAAAAGACACGTCATAAGGTTGTGAAAGGCTTAAGATATGCATATATTATACTGTATGTCCTGCTCCTGCATTGTTACCAATATAATGCTGGATATTCTGAAATGTAGAGGGAATAATGAATCTGTTTAATTACTCTCAGGATGATATTAACCCACCTTTTCAGGTTTAGTTCTTTTTATATAAATTAAGCATAATAATAGATCATTGATAATCAGACTGAATTACCATTTCATCTTCACCGTTTCAGTCTGACATTGAGTTTGCATCTCTCCCGACAACATCATTTTCAGTCACGGCAGATGCAACAGTAGCAGTTGCTAGGAGCAGGTAACTTAATGTTAGCCATGTCAATCAGGGTAATATGACAACTAAACACAACACCTGTTAACACCAGAACACCTACAGTATTTGACCTTTGGGTTTTTTGTTTGTTTTGTTTTTAAAAAAACCCTCAGAGATGTGGGTAGCAATTGAGTCTGGAAGCAGGCTAGCAGATTATAGTAAAATAGCAGTAAAAACTATCAATTTAAGTGTAGTGACATTTACTAACATTTTGATTTGATATAACCGTGTATTATTATATTTGTCGACAACTACAACTCCTCCTGTAGCACCCAAAAGTGGAGGCTGGTGTATAAACAGATAATGAATAACAATATAGTAAATGCAGTTGTAATAATAAATTGCTGACAAATACTGTACACTAACAAACACTTAAAATGATCCTCATATCTGCATACAACTACACTATAGTGTGCAAATATTTTAAGAGTCCTTGTGAATGCTAAAGAGAGGGAATTAAAGTGTTACCTGATTTTCCCCAACACACTAGTAGATAGTACTGTAGTAGTAGCAGCAGCAAAATTAGTTTTTGAATAGCAAATATTTTAGTAATATATATTTTTGATGAATTTAATACATTTTATTTCAATTGTAACTGAAAGTAATTTAGCTGCTGAATAAATACGTATGACATCTTGAATTCTTGTGGTCAAAGGCCTTAAACCTTCACACCAAAGTATTGCTCTTAGTGTTACAACCTGCTGTGTCAGCTGAAATTATGCGTGTTAATGTCAACCACGTATACAATCACTTTAAAACAGCTTTAAATCCTGCTGTGTTACGCTACCAGAAATTGTTCAAACCAAGTTCCAAGACATATTTAAGTCATTTATTATACTGGTTATTTAAAATAAATGAAAGTTTTTCAATTAGGGAACCAGTCTCCTGACTAACTGTGAAGAAAATTGGCTTTTGTGGAAACACAGGGTTTTCTTCTGGCAGGGATTTCTTGATTTTACTTCAGCACACAAAGGACTGCATTATGTTTTATTATAGTGTAACATCATTCAGTGTTTAAACACATTTCCTTTCACCTCAGTCTCCTGATGTCTCTTTGAAAGGGCCGTATAGGTTGGTATGGTGTTATAGATAAATATGGCTAAGAGAGACAGATTGGTAGTTTTTGTAATTTTTTATTTAAATGTCAAAACTTTCTTTTTAAAAAATCTTCAAAGAAACTTGTCATTTCAAAAGTTTTATTTATTAGTCCACTGTAATTCAATTTAAACTTTACTTGGGACATGAGCAGGTCTGATAAATAACTGACAAAATATAACAACATCACAACAAACTGGCTCTGAAACAGCATTCATTGTAGAGGTGTGAAGAGTGAGTCATACGGTAAGCTCACAGCTCCTCCCTTAAGGTTGGACACAGGATATGGGCAAGGTCTGAAAGAAACTGGTTGTAGTAGTCCAGTAACAATGGAAACTGTAAAGGGAGGTGGTCCAAGGCGAGTTTAAAGGTGTGCACCTTTGCAGATGTGCTCTAATGTGACTGTTACCTCACAGTGAGAATAAGAATCTTATAGCTATTCCTTCTATGCATGTATACATGTATTCTTATATTCATACATATAATATATCACACATATACAGTATATTATTCACATGTGTATTTTAACATATGATTGCTTAGTGCTGTTCTTCAGTCAAAAGCAGATATCAGCCTGCAGGTGTTGATGTTTCTCTTTAACTACGGTCGAGAAACCTCAACAACCTCGTTTTGATGTGTGGACTCCACAAGCTACAGCTAACTACACAGCTAAGAAAAACTACAAAATGTTGTCACTAATTTCATTCTATATTTCTCAGTGCAGTGAGAAGGCAATGCCATTATTTCTGACAGGAGAAAGGAAAGAAGGTCAAGTCTTAGAAAGCATAGGGAAACATGTAGTTCCATGCTTGATAACACATTCGAGACAGGTGCTGCTCATACAGTTGTATGAGATATGGTACATTAAGACATTCATGGCGCCAGACTGTATAACGCAGGTACATTTACAGATGACACAGCGTTGCTGTCTGGCGGATGATGAGCCAGGTTCAGCTTTTTTTGCCGGAGCCCTGTGTTGCCACCTCTGCTGCGTTACTGGACTAGCCTCATTAATAAGTCAGTCTGAACATGGCCTAAGGCAACTCCAAATATAAACCCAAATCTGATGTCTTATGTTTCAATGTGGTGAATAAATAAAACCTCAGAAAAATAGCGTGTTCATTTCGATTTTGGAAACAGTAATTTGATACTAAAATAACGTAACCTAACTTAAAGGGGCTGTATGTAACAATCCACATGTATTAAGCGTATATTAATTGCTTGTTGTTGCCAATGCGTGAACAGATTGTAACATATCTTAAAAAATGAGACCTTGAGATCTCGGTTGCCTGTAAAACCCTATAGACTGATTTCTATGTAAAGGACTTGGGACGGTTTTGCGCGCTCCCAAGTGTCTTTCCTCTCTTCAGCTCCACTACAGTGCTAACAGTGTGCAACACTAGCTAACATTAGCTCTATGACACTACTTCATATTTATACAGGATTTAGATGATGTTATTTTGAATGTTGATGGAGCCGCTACAATGTTAGCATAGCGCTGATCGATCCGAGCTCCATCCAGAAAACAAACATTTCAAAAGTTGTTTGTTTGTTGTCATACAGACAGATATGACAAAGCATGAATTCAGAGAGTTTGATGAGACGATTGATACCACTCTGATCTGTACAGTGAATGGTCAAACTGGTCAAACTGGTCAAACTACTGTTACCAAAGTCAAGACAGTTTTTTCACACTCAAGATTTGCCTGCCTTTTATGTTTTTCGTTAAAGGGAAGGAAGTAGAGGTACTGCTTTTTTTATATTTATTATATCTCAACAAACTCAGTGAACATATCTGCCCCTCAGCGGTACTTCAAATTAGGGCTCATGAATTGAATAATTAATTAAACAAGAATTGCATTGCTTTGCATTGCAAGAAAAGACTGGACAGCAGATTACTGATGTGCAGTGGATCAAATTACTCGTCTTTACTCTGGAATGTTAACCTCACTGAATTGGAATAAATTATGATATCACATCAGTTCATGTTTGAATTCCTCATTGTAATTTCACTCAGCTAGGACAAAGATCCCTCCCTCGTTGCTGATTTGTTCATGCATACGCAATCATTTTATCTGTTTGGTGGGTAATGGGGGAACAGTTTAGAGCCAGGAGGCCCTCCGCAGCACCAAAGGCCATGACAAATGATGGGACAGACAGGAATTAAGTTAGCATAAATCACTGTAAACTGTGATATTATAGTTTGATATTGACTCAGTGTTTACTCACTTTACGTGTAATGACAATCATTTGCATTCAAATGTGAGACTAAGAAGAAACGCAGAGAGAAATGTACCAGAGATATTAACTAAAAAAGTAAACAGCGAGACCAAGGGAGCAGTATATATGATGATTATTCCATTCTCACTCTTCAGCCTCTTGGCAGTGCATGTCTTTTTCAATTGTGTCCCTATTGCAATGATACTGTCATCAGGCCGTCAGTGGATCAATATGCTTGCCTTTAATAGGCCTTTCATTAGCAACTCATCAATAAACACCCAGCAAAGGACAGCCACTCGATGCCCGGCTCCCGCAATGTTTTGGCAGAAAAAAGTTTACAGGGTTGAAGAGAGGTGATGATAATGCATTAAAAACATCTGGCAAATGGATGGCAAGAAACACAGAAGCTGGATAACTAATTTAATGAGGTTTTACATGAAAGGGGGATAATACTTTGCCTAGTTTTAAGCTTGGTTTTGAGCTTTGGAGCAGCAGAAGCCACTGAATATGAACAGAGAGAAAGAGATGAGAGCCTGGGTGAAAGCTTGGAAGTCTGAGCGCTGTGCATGATTAGGATTTCTCATCATCCGGCAGCCTCCTTATCATGCTGACTAAAATATATTTTAAGGGACATTTTGACATTTTGAATTTTAGCCGGTCATTTTCCTTTGCCAAGTACTTGTCACATTATTGGGTGACATGTTTCATCATTTGTCCTTCAGCTTCGGTTTCTGAGAATTTCCAGTCAGCATCATTTCAACCAACTGGTGCTGAAGCTGTAAGATAATGAGCTAGCATGCGGTTGGGGGAGCCCGAAGGTTTCAATGACAAATACAACAATGTCAACATGCCATTTCACTTTTTTTTGTGCTGTAATATCGAAGCCAATTTGCCACATGATGACATGGGCCCAGTGATGAGATATTGCACTCTTAAATGTGTGAATGTCAATGTATTCCTTTAACGAGGGCTCTGGCCATATTTTTCAATGATCACCTTGCAGAGATTCCTACGGCCCTAACAAGCAAAAGGTACTGATGGCAAAGTACCATTTCCTGCTGACTAGAATATAAAGTAGCAGCACAGACACGAGCTAGGGGGTAAAATTATGTAGATCATCTTTTTTTCCCTTTTTGTATAATCGACAAATCAATTAATTTAGTCTGTTCAAACTCACATTTGGCCACACTTAAGGATATCAGGAAGAAAACATCCCCATAACAGTAAAGGAGCCCAGCCCTCAGGGTGAATGGAAGATGGTAAATAGACTGCACTTATTTAGTGGTTTTCTACCTTAACGGACAAAGTGCTTTATAATTGGCCTCTCACTCACCCATTCACACACACACTCATTCACCGATGGCGACGGATCACCCATGCAAGATCGGGAGCAATTTAGGGTTCGTGTCTTGACCAAGGACCGTTCCACATGGGCACAGGAGAAGCCGTGAATTGAACCGCCTACCCAGAGATTAGTGGACAACCCGCTCTACCAAGAGCAGCAAGAAATCAACACAAATGTAAAGGCAAATAACTTAAAAACAGGAAAAAAAAAATAACTTGGACAAGCTGAAGGAGGGATGATGTGCTATGGTTAGGCTGCCAAGCAGGCTGTGGACTGCCAGCACTGGAGGAGTCTGGTTTCTCATTTATACGCCACTAGGCATGAGTACAGGGATATACTCACACTTTGAATTAAACTGGGTGGCATATTCAACAGATCTGCTTCAATCTTTGACCTGCAGTGTCTCAAGATGTCAACATTTCAAATGAAATGTCAGTGTTAACTCCAAAGATCATCATGAATAAAAAAAAAAAAAAGACATTGGATGTTATGCTGTAAAAAGCTAAGCTGAAAGGGAGTGATGACGAAGAGTTGTGGTCACGCTGCCAAGTAAGCCACAGATCGCAAAGAGTGGAGGAGGCTTGTCTGTCCTTATATGCCATTAGGCATGAAGATGATAATTTTCTTAGTATAAGACTACATAATGGGCCAAAAGTGGAGGAGGCTGCCTTTTCTCTGCCTCATCCATCCATGAAGGCATGAAGGACAAGTAACCAAATTAGTCTGTAAACCTGGTTTCACTGTGGTCTTACTGGCAGAAATGATATCTTACTGTCATTTGAAATGGTTCGACGATACACCAGAATACGCCATACGTCAGAAGTTATTGGACACACCGTCTTTTAGCATTTTTTTGTTAAATCTTCAGCAATGTAGTTGTAATACCATTTTAAACAGTCTAAAATGAGCAAATAGTGGGTGTAGGTGTCAGTAAATGTGAGTAAAAACAGAAAATAATTACACGAAAATATGTGTTACTCATGTTAAAGTATGTAAGTGTTAGAGCACAAATCTACTTAAAGTTTCAAAGGTTAAATTGGTTCTAATGTTAATGTAAGTGGGGCTCATCTAAAGTGCTTTAGATTTTATATCTTATAAGCTCATCATAGTTCTACCCAAGTAAAGTCAAAAGGGAAAATGGCAAATAAACTGTTATTATATTTTAAGTTTCAAAACATAACTAAATAAAACATTTTTAAAAAAATTAAAAAAGGAAACCGAAAAAAGACATTGGATATTGAATGAAAAATTGAAATTGTTAAATGGCAATTTGAAAAGTGAACTTTTGAATCCTGAAATGAAACTGAAAAACTTAAATGCAAATGCTCAATTTAAAAAGCTTAACTGCAAAAGAAATGTGTAACTGAAAAAGAAAAATGAAATCGTATAAGAAACTTTAGGGCAGCATCGGTGAGAGAAGGCTAATTCAACTGGCTTTAGCCTGGCTTGTCAGTTAGCTGGTAACTAGCCACTGCAGTGCGAGCAAACTCTGCTTTATGGTCGAGAGACGTCGCGGTAACATTGCATAAAACAGGTGCTTCATTCACTCGGTGTAGCAAACACAATACATTGCCCTTTTCACATCCGCTTTACTTGAACCTGAGCTTATCTGGACACTTTCTGCTGATTACTGGAACTTAACAACCCGTGGAAGTATGCGCTTCACGGTGTCCGCCGCACATACAGGTACGTTTTCTACACACACAGGAGAGACTCACTTTCCATAACAAACCTGCCAGACTACGTCACATGGATACTGTATGTCACCCACAAGGCCACCTTCCTGAAAGAGGAAGGCTCGGCCGGTAACACGTTACTCAGTGCATGAGTTGACATCTTCAATCAACCAACAAACCTTAAAAAACAAACAAATATCCAAATCCCAAAATTGAAAATTGAATACCTACCCAACGAACAAATATCCGAATAGTCAAATATTTCCATTTTCTCTTTGAATTTTCCATTTTTAATTTATATTTTGGGTTAGATTATCCTCCATAGTTTTGTATGTAAACTACACAGCTGTTAAATAAATGTAATTGACACCAAAATAAAATAATATTCCTCTGAAATGTAGTGGTCTAGAAGCGTAAAGTATCATAAAACATAATGCAGAGACTCGAGTGAAGTACCTCCAAATTGTGCTTACGTGCAGCACTTGAGTAAGTGTACTTACTAACATTCTATTCTTACATCAAAACAGAAATTCTCTTGTTGGTATGAAACATCTTCTTTAGCCTTCTCTAAAAATGTCAACTACACTAACAAGCTGCTTTTAGCTCACTTTTTAGCAGATATGTTTTTGTGCTTTGTTGCTTTATAAAGTGTGACAAGTGCCTGCAAGAGGAAGGTAATGAACAACAACAACAGGGTAATTCAATCAGATGCAAAAACAACTGTTCATTAGGCCCACTGTGCACACAATGCAGTCAAAGAGCTGAACCACTGCATCTGAGTGGGTAAAGTCTTGTATTAAAGAGGGCTCAAGTAGCTCCAGCCCCTATTGTACTGGAAACCTTTGTACTGGCTCCTTGATGGGGATCTAAGAGGGTGAATACGCTGTTTCTTTGTGTGTGTGTGTGTGTATGTGTGTGTGTGTGTGTATGCGACTGCATTATCAAACGTATCTCCACATTAAGAAACATCCTGTGTGTGGGAGCCAGAGCCCTGTCACAAACAGCTCCGTCATTGGTAACAGGAGTCCACTCAGGCATCCCTACCCACACAGACAAACACACAGCGCTACCTGGTACCCCTAAACCACATTCCCATACTGTATTCCAACATTCATCTGAGGTGAATCAATAGCTCAGTGAACAGTGCAGGACTGAGTTCAGTGACAGCACTTGTACTCCCAGTGAGAGAGAAGACACAGAGACACATTCAGCACGGCACAGCTAATCACCATTAAAGGCTTACATGAGAAAAGTAGAGGAATAGGACGAAGGAGAAAGAGAGGGAGGGTGGGAAAGAACGACAGAGGAAGAAAAAGAAGGAGAGAGGCCAACAATAGGACAAAGTTACAATAGGGCATCTGTTTCAGTGTTGGACAGCAAGAAAGAGCAGCAGAGAGCAGGCACACATATTGATGGGCACTTTAAAAGCTGCACTGGGCAAGAGGTTTCTATGAAAATCCACCTCTCCTGTCATGCAAGATGCAATAAAACAGAGTGACTTACTTTTTGTTGGGTTACTTGTGACAAATATTCTCCGCCTGCAAAAAATGACACAATCAAAATATGAAACTGTCAAGCATCTAAATGGGGAGCCAACTGATCACAGTATGAAGGACTACAAATCAGACAGTCAGTGTATCATGGTAAAGAGGGAACTGTATTTGGACAAATTCAGCCTAAAAATCAGACTGAATTCCAATTTTGTTTTCACGTCATTAGTCTGTATGACATTGCGTTCATGTTGGCCAGAGGCTGTTAACTTGACGTTTGTCATGTTGATCGAACAAATGTGCTGTTTTGAGTTATTTTTGTAAGTCAACTTACGACAACTTGTAAAGATGTGTCCATCTCATCCACGCTTGTTTTTCTGTCCCTTGCTCAGGAAGATAATATTCCTCATTAATCCTGCTTATAAAGCTCTGATTGGCTCGGTTATTTTTTAACAAAAAACAGAAGTGTATGGGGACAAAACCAGACATGCATGATTTGCTGAAAAGAAATAAATTAGAGACAAGAGCGATTCAGATGCCTGGGACCAGGCTAGGGAAGGTTATAGCTGACAGAAAAAGCTTAGCTTGGCAGGACTGCATATTTTTAGGTTGTGGAAAGACATAACAAACATAATGTTAGCTACGTTCTCTCTTACTACTTGTGTGCCGGTCATTTGTTGACGTTAGTTAGCTAGCGTTGCACACTGTTGGCGGCAGCATGCATAAACGTCATATCTGTTGGATTTTCCCGGAAAAACCATCCCGAGTCCTTCACATAGAAATCAGTCCACAGGCTGTCTACCCTAACCCAATCGAGAAAGTCGGGGAAGGTCTCGTTTTTTAAGTTGTGTTTCAATCTGTTCAGTCATTGGCAATAAAAAAAAAACATTAATACTTGTAAATTGTTACATAATAGTACAAGTGTGGACTGGATGTACTGTCAGGCTGGAGTTTCATGCACCCGGCACACCCGTGTAATAAAGTGACTGTACATGTAATTTACTATCTGTTGACACTGGACACCATTCTATACTGTTTATTGCAACATCAGTTATTTTCCTTTTTCCAGAGAAAGTCCAGTAATTATTTTGCAGTGTAAATTAAACTTGCACAAAGGTCAAGTAGCTCTACCCCACTGCAAAGTAGGAGTTTTTGCACTGCCCTGTCTCCTGTCAATCAAACTGATTACCTAGTAGGTACTGTAGCATTCAGTTTTTTCCTCATGCACTTGACATTTTAGATTCACAGAGTGGTGATTTTGTCTTCGACTGTTCAGGCCTTCATACTCTAAATCAGTAGTTCTTAACCTTTTGGGCTTTGAAATGAAGCAATGTGTACTTGCAATCACATGCACGCATGGTGCAAAGTGGTGTATAGTTCAACTACAGCATGACTTTCCCTTGCAAAGTTGTTACATGTGATTACTAAATGAGGCTGAAAATTATTCCATGTATCACAAGAAAAAAAGCAATTTTTTTTTATTTTTGTAGTACATGTACAGTGTGCAACCAGTATTGCACAACAAGGGTCAGCTTCAATATCATACAATAGTATCTTCCTTCATACACATTTCATTCCACTTTACACATTCATACGTATACATGCATTACAATACATTCTGTGCACACAATGATACTATAGTATAGACCACACAACCATACACAGTATGAAGTTGATGGTGCTCAGTAGGTGGCACTCATAAGATTAGGTTGCTGCTTCTAAAACAGAAGGTATTTAGGTGTTTGTCCCTATCCTCCTCTCTCTCTCTCTCTCTCTCTCTCTCTCTCTCTTCCTCTCTCTCGCTCATCCCTCCATCCCAAAATGTCTGAGTTTAGCTCTGTGAAATGGATCTTACAATATCACAATGGGGCTGAAAATTAAAACAGACAACGCTTGATTGGTCACTAAAGATAAAAACACTTTGACTGGTGCTAAATTAGGAGTGTTATCAGAGAGCACAGAAAGGAATGTGAACACTGAAACACCGTTGATTTAATTCTAGCAGCTCAGTCTCAGTGGGAGACGGCTGTGCTTTGAAATTCAATATTCAAAAGCGGTCCCGGAATAACAGCAGCCATTGTGTTGAATTTGAACAGAAAATATCAGTCGTATGATGTGGAAAGATCATATTGCTTCTTTGAGCTGCCTGCCATTAATTTGACTTGACTGCAACCATGATCCCCGAGCACAGCATTTAATGTGAAATGACAAAATATTACAACCAGCTCTCTCACATGTCGGCAATCTTCCCCAGTGCAGCTCACAAGCCTTTGTATGCCTGCAGCTTTTGGAGTAACTCAGATATGGATTAGATGGCAAAAATGCACATATAAGAGACTAAGCAACAGCTTAGCAAATGATTTGACATGGAATAGATGTTGATACAACACCCTGCAGCAATGCTGAAACCTGTGTAAATATAGTGACAAAATAGTTGAAATAATATCCACAGTTGTCCGTATCCAAAGATGATCAAACTTACAACCCTATCTCCTTTATAAAATGTGTTTTTACAACACTTATCTGCTTTGACAAAAATGTTTAGGAAGCAATATAATTGCTATAAGGATTACGTCACTGGCAACATTTTTCCACTATAATGATACTGGCTATTGTATTGGCTAAAATTGAAGCATATCTGCTCTGTCAGACACGTGATGCCGCTCCAAACATTGTCAGAAGCAATTCTTTCCAATGGAGGGTGAATGATGGACTGTAGCGGACTAGTGCCTGCTTGCAGCCACAATGAGAAGTTTAATTATGGCCCGCCAAAGTCGCAGAGCAAGTTGTGCAGGCCATGTGACACGGATGACTCAGAAACCGGCCTGAAATGCATCCTGTGTAGAGAGCTCGTTAGTGTGATGCACTGATGCAGTTGATGGTTTGGATGTGGTTTTTTTTTGTTTTTTTTGTAGAAGTTATTGAGCTCTTTGATGCACCTGCAGAAATACAGGACATGCATATGTTACTCCTAACCTGCTACAATATTTAACCACAGCCACAATCTTTCGCTATTCTTAACTTAGTGCTTTGAGTGGCCTAAACACAACCATAAAAAATGTAAAGTAAATCATATATTAGTTGCCAACAGCAGATATTGTCAGAAAACAAAATAAATATATTGACAGTTAGCAGATATGTTCATTCTAAACATTCTGGTTTGGCAGTGATCAGTTTGCAGATGCATTCGATAAAAAACGTTGCTTTGATAACTACACTATGGTTAAGAATAGGAAAAGATTGTGGTTAAGGCAACTAAAACACTTGGCAATGGTTAGGGCAAACGTTACCAGCAGGTCTGTAACGAGACGTAACCTCAGATCACCTGCATGAAAGTCAGAGACGCTACAAACCCATCCACCACCCAACCCTCCGCACGCTTACTTTCC
>NTHP01000169.1:203925-251287 GCA_003416845.1 Oplegnathus fasciatus
AAAAAAAAAAAACAAAGCCTTTTGCAGGTGCTCCAATGGACATCCCCCCTTTCTGCGACCCGAATAGCTCGGCCCGCTTCACCCACTATTTTTGTTTTGAGTTAGCCGAAAGTGCCGTCCTGGTCCTGATGAAGCCGTCTGATTAGCCATGCCTTTTCAGAAGAGGAAATTTCTAAAAGGAGAAACTGAAGAAATAAGATGAGGGGAAACAGCTCCTCACCAAATCCTTTCAGAAGAAAGATGAGCAATAATTTTGTTCTGCAGTTTGATGCAGCTGTTAGATTTAGGTGGAACAGACTATTAACGTCAGTCAGCTTATTGCCCGTTGACAGTTATCCACGTCTGAGAAAATATTAGCTAAACAACAAAGGAAACGCGCAAGCAAATGGGAACATTTGAAATGTGTTCGATAGATGAGTTGTCAGCATGTAGTCTGAACATGGCTCCTTGGTAAATCAGCTAAAAGTAGAAAAATATGAACCTCAATTTCAGAAACAGCATCAGGGTGCAGAGCAGCAGGTACCTCTGACAGACCTGATGGGCAACAAGGCAACAGTTAACAGTTCTCTCAAGCTGACACGAAATTAAAGATGAAGGGCTCAACATGTTAAACCTGAATATACAGTTAGGCTACTACTATTTTTATTTAGGTGAGTAGGTTTGGCTGGGAAGAGGGGGGAAAGGTTTTGTAAAACCTTTGCTGCTTGCTGCAGCCTGGGCAATAATCAATAGCTTAAACAAAAATAGACTTCTGATCNAGTTTGAAGGAGCACTGAAGGGAGGGGTGTATTTGTTTGGCTGTTGAGTTCAAATGTCAACAAGCTTTCTCCAGAATCATAGACTACACCTTTAACTCTCCTTTTAGCTCTAACTCCACTAACTCCTGATATGTTCCACGCGATCCCTTTCACAAACACAGTCACTTTGTCGTGGTCACTGAAATATCCACTGTTAAAATAAAATATAAATTAGTGCAACTTTAAAGCACACATAGTTGCATGGTGACCTCAAATGATGTTATACATCCATTCAATTCATCCCGTCAGGCCTTGACCTACAGCAGTGACCCCCGTCAGCCTCCTTAACCACCCACCCAACTTCCCCAACCACGCTTTACACGTATACAAACACACATGCATACAAATATGCATAAAATCACCTTACAATTAAACCATCAGAATGATGGTAATTTGCACTGGCTGTCAGACAGGTCTTGGTCGGAGGCGTCAGTGGCCTGTCATCATGATCTCAGCACTGTGAAACACGGCACAGACTGCAGCCTCTCAGCACACTGGCGGGATATTACTGAGCTGTTGTATGTCCAATTAACACAATGATATCATATGGCTGACATGGTCTTCAAAAATTAACAACTTACTGGGGGAACACAACACACTGCAACAGTTGAGATTAACAGATGAGATTAAACACATGTGAATTTACTGCAGTACTTGACTTCCTCTTTGTGTGTCTCCAGTCTGTGTGTGTGTGTGATCAAAATCACAACTAAGCCTGTACAGCCCTGGTAAGCTCCTCGACATGATGCAGTTGAATTACCAAATCCATTTT
This sequence comes from Oplegnathus fasciatus, assembly GCA_003416845.1. Classification (NCBI taxonomy): domain Eukaryota; kingdom Metazoa; phylum Chordata; class Actinopteri; order Centrarchiformes; family Oplegnathidae; genus Oplegnathus; species Oplegnathus fasciatus. Next base: position 205,495 of record NTHP01000169.1, read on the forward strand.
CTGTTATTTCATACACATTTTTAATATATGGTAGCTACATTTTAATTAAGGCACTTCTCCTTCTACCAGCAATTTATTACACCAGAGTGACAGAAATGAAGTGACTTTTAAAGCTTATCAAAGAAACAAATAGACAAGTCCCTGTATCCAGAGCCAAAAGTCATTCAGTTCTTTTTCATTCACTTTTACTTACAGTTAATGATACGGCGGTGACCATAACGATTCATTCATCCATCAGGTCTCATCATTCAAAGCTGGACAGTCCATTAACAAATAGACAATTGTTCCCCTCCTTACAGTCATGTTCTATCATTTATATGTTTGCTGCTTTATACCACTAGGCGGCACTGTCAGAGTCAAGATGGCTACTACTGAATGTACAATACTATGCTACTATGCCAGCTACTGAGAACTATTGTTTTACTTTACATTTAGCCTGTTGTAGTAAACGGCACTTGATAAACACCCCGGCGTTCTTTTATTCATCAGTCCACACTATACTTACGCATCTCAAATGTAAATGATGGGGGACAAAGCCCATAGTCCTCGCTCCATGCAGAAAAAGATTCTAAGGATCAGCTGAAGCTTACTTAAGACTTACTTAGGTGTCAGTTAGCCAAGTCAAGTAGGTATTGTTGTCCTGGTAATGTGTGTGGGTATATTGTGTCCTGGCAACAAATCTACAAGCGATAGTAGGATGTATCTCCACCATGCAGCTCAGCAAGGAAACACTGTCTGGGGAAACACAAAAACTTAACTTGGCTAACTCAGAGTGCTGAAGCCTCACGTTAGCTCTGGCTGAAGTTTAGAATGCCTTTTTGCATCAGTCAAGCCAGGAGGGGTTCACTTCACGGTCAGTGTGGAGAGGAGGAATTACTACAGTGACCAATCACTCTTTCAATATACATATTAGATGTGAGTATTGCATTAAAATAGACATGAACAAATCCAAACCCATCCCTTAAATCTCTTTTTTCATTGGTCGCTGAAACGTACTTGATGAGAACAGAACCGGACCAATTAAAAAGCCATTGCAAGATGTTGCTCTGCACAATCACAATATAGGTTGTTGCAGTTTGCCAGCTGTCCATTATGTTGAAGAAAAACATCACTGCTCATAACCAGAGAACTTGCACATGTTTGCGACTGGTATTTACCTCTTTGTTAGCCATTTGAGCACAACTTCCTGGCAGTAAACCCACACATTTCCAAGTTTACGATCGTACAATGACCACTCAAACTGACCGGAGGGCACTACGTTATATTGCAGTCACAACGTTAAAGTTGTAGTTCTTGGTCTATGTGTGGAACATCTCTTAATGTCTAAAGGAAAATTTGGACGCTGAGGCTAGACCAGTTGGGAGGCCACTGGGCTACAACAAATTTGCGCGTCTTCTTTCAAATTGACGGTGCATGCAGTTGTGACACAAATTTGCTTTGTGTTCAGTCACAACACATCTTTAGACCCCATGTATTTTCAAAAGAATTTTGCCATCACAGTCATTTCACTCACATAGTGGCTTTAAAACTCTGCCATGTGTGGTAGTAAAATGCACATTCCTCCAACTTAAAAGCACTCTACAGAGTTTTTAACTGGTTATGAAACAGTCTCAATTTAATACTGATGCCTCTATATGACCTACATAAGCAAACAAGACCAACAGCGAGAAGACTGGCTATTTCTATTAATTTCTAATAGTTATTCTTAATGCCTGCCACCGGGTTGGGATTTTCCACGACATCAGACTAAACGGCTCTGGGGTTTGCTCTGGCTGAATTCGAGTTGCTTCAGCCGCTAACTGAAGGTCCGTCTCTAGAGCTGCCGCCTGCTGTCCTCCCGGGGAAGTAGTCTCCTTACAGCGGGGAGTGAAGCGGAGGGAACATGTAACCTAACGTTAGGTGAAACACTACCGCCTTTGTCCACAGGGACCGCTGAAATCAACACAAAATGAAAAGGATACAATTCTGCATTTCAAATTTTAATTCTTAAAATTGAAATGAATCCGTACCAATGATGATACAGACACCTGAAATCAATTTGGGTAAATAGCATGAACTCCTAGCCTACTGTCTTTAAAGCGTTAATAGCATGGAAAAATACCTTCATAATAATTTGGCGCTGAATCCAGACAAATGCAGTGATCTGTTGGTGCCAAACTGCTGCAGATGGGAGCTGTATCATTCTGTAAATGAAGGCTAGAGAGTGTGACAGCAATTGTAACCTTGATTTACCACTGGTTTTCATCTCCCAGCTAATGCTAATCTGTGTCTCTCCTCATTTTTTCTCGATTTTCTCAATTCATGCTTACTTGTAAAGCGTCTTGTTGTATTTCCTCAGTGCCACTGTATAGATCATTATTATTCCATGATCCAATTTTCGGACCAACAATAAGATGCATTGAACATGACACCGAGCAGCATAAAAAAACGAATTTGCATCAAATTGGATATGCGTCCACATAACGGTGCTGTTGACAGTGCTGTCACACTCTTCCTCCAACGCCTCTTTATAAACAGCCCACACTTGTCATCTCTCTAAATGACAAAATGGATCTAACATTGAAGCGACAACTAGATGACATGTGACACAATGAATATTGCTATGGAAATTAGATTTTTGTTATGTAAAAATGGGGCATTCTTACTAGAAAAAATTCCTGAATGCACTGGAAAAAGTCTGTTGAGCACCAGTGTCCTGCTGAATCTGCTGTCTTAAAAAGCTTCAACCACATCATTAATAATGCAAGACCTGGTCAGACGGTGTCATTGATCCAGCTGTGCGTGCATGTGTCTCAGGCTGTGTATATTCAAGGAAGCATGCATACACAGCACATGTGGGAGCTAGCATGTGTACTCATGTGAATGAGCTCTCGTGTGTGTGTGTGCGCTAGAGGGGCTTGTCTGAATGTCAGCCGGAACGAGTGAGTGGCTGCTGCCGCTGCCAGTGGCACCGCTGTGGTCTCCACGGTAACCCCTGTCTAAAGGCTGCTATGCTACTCTGTGGAGATGGTGAGGAAGGATGGCAATATGGAATGCTGCGCTGCACTAAATGCATCACAGAGCAGAGGAGAGATGAGAAACGGGGACAGTATTAGAACAGCTACATCTGGTCAGAGCCAATACGTCTCTTTTTCACTTTCAACATGTACATAAACAATTCCTGCTTCAAGCACTGAAGGAGTTAAAGACTTTTACACCATCTAACACACCCACACCTCACGTCAGTCTCTCTTTTTGTGCATCGAGTTCCCTCCTTCGATATTGGCAGCTGCCTTGTTGTTTGGTTATCTGTTATTTTCTTTTCAGGTACCTAAAGTGATTTGTCTTATTGCTGTAAGCTGCTGTAAAACATTTTAAAAGGCCTTTCTCACAGGTGTAATTAATAACATTAATGATGGCTGCATTCAGTTTCGGTTCTCGACATCTACCGCTCTGGTATTGTGCATGCTGACTTACAGACATGGCTTTACTGGAATGCCTAAAAGTGGAATGGTGCCATTATTAATGTCATTAGTAACAACTGTGCTTTTCTTACTGTGCCGAGTTAAAATGTCCACTGTGAGACAGGTCTGTTGAGTTAATCCAGTAGTCGTGTTCATCAAGTAGTAGTAAATGGAAAATTTTCCTTCCGCAGGTTCACCTACAGAAACCTTGTTATGACTTTTACTTCCTGTAGATAGTCAAGTCGTCTTCATGGCGCATTATACTTTATACGGGTACAATTAAAAAGGTTTTCTAAATCCACTGTTTTTCTTTCCTGGTGAACATGCATTTTATAGATGAGGAGTTTATCTATCGTCTCGAAACTGAGAAACATCTTTGAAGTACAGTAAGTCGTATAATAGGGAGGTATTTGAAAATGATACACAATACTGTATGGAAATAAGGTATTTTATTCTATGTTATATTGCTGTACTACTAATATAATAATATAGTATAATATAATATGTCCCATACTATATCATCATGTGCCATATTATACTATATATGGCACATGTTAATATGTTACTTTGACTCTTGCACTACATGTATTTATAAAGAAATATTCAAGTGGTGATTTTGGCGAAGGCTGGATTACCAACCAGGTAAAGTGGGCACCTTGGGCACCTGAGGGTCCTCGTTCTCAGGGCCCCCCCTCTGTGGCAATCAGTAAGTGGTAATTTCATTAACTGCAAATTTGCTTGGCAACCACTTGGCAAGCACAATAAAAATTGGAAAGATAATGTGGGTCCTGCACATGGCTCCTGTCTTGCAGAAGGGCCCTGTGTCTAACTGTAGTTTGAATACCTATAATATTTAAGTTTCTATTACGCATACACCCTGCACATTCTTAAATAAAGTTATGTAGGGAGGGTAATGCTTTCTATGATCATCATAGTGAATTATAATGCATTCATAATGCTTTATGACTACACTAATAAACACACATAATGGTTTCTGATGCACTATATAAACAGCCATAAAACATTGTAGATGTGACTTATAATGAACTACAAGTTCAAGTGTCTTATGGAAGCTCTTGACTAGTTATAAACTAGAGGTTGACTGATGGGGCTTATAAAACATTATGACTACCTATACTGACCTATACACACCTCAACAATCAGCTGTAGTAAGGACTCATAGCATGCTATAATAGTCCATGCAGTATCATAAGTTATCATTGCATGTGTTAAGTAAAGTGAAGTACATACTGATGCATCTATAATAATGCATGCTTCATCATAATATTTCATTGCTGGTGGTAAGTAAAGCGTGATGCATTTTCATGCATTTAAAACAATCTGTGCTGCATCATAAGTGACTGGTGCAGTGCAGTTCAGAACGTGCCTGTTCAGAACCGGCTGATTGTCTGTCCTCCGGTATTGCTGCTTGCAGCTTTCTGGAGAACCGCTCATCCAAACAACTTCACACTCGACACTTCCTCAGCAATACACTCGCCAATTGCGAAGGAGTCTCTGGCTGTCTGTCTGTCCTTTGATTATCTCGACAACCGTTCATCCGATCGACTTCACACTTGGCAGGTGTATCGCTGAGGACCCAAGGAAGTGCAGTGTCGAGTGTGAAGTTGTTTGGATGAGCGGTTCTCCAGAAAGCTTACTTACCACCAACAATGAAACGTTATGATGAAGCATGCATTATTATACAGGCATCAGTATGTACTTCACTTTACTTAACACATACAGTAATACTTATGATACTGCATGGACTATTATAGCATGCTATGAGTCCTTACTACAGTTGATTGGTGAGGTGTCTAGGTGAGTATAGGTAGTCATAATGTATTATAAGCCCCATCAGTCAACCTCTAGTTTATAACTAGTCAAGAGCACCCACAAGACCCTTAAACATACTTCATTATAAGTCACATCTGTAATGTTTTATGACTGTTGATATAGTGCATCAGAAAGCATTATGTGTGTTTATGAGTGTAGTCATAAAGCATTATGAATGCATTATAATTCACTATGAATGCCCTCATAATGCACTATAGGTGTGGTCTTCATAGACAGCGTTTTCCTGTAACAGTGTACTCTTTCTGTAAAAGCTCATGATTTACCATGAATTATTTTGTTACTGTGTTTCATTGTGCTTGGGGTGCAATTCATACATCTTTTTCTTGGTATAATGTTTGTCAGAGTGACCATCAATTCAAACGCTGACATCAACAGTGTTTACACTGTTTTCACCTTCAGATTTCACCAACAGAAGACCTGAATTTGTTGCAGAGATTTTGCGACAAAAGAGGAATTACTTTCGTTTTGTGGCAGAATGAGAAAGGACGAAAGGACGCTGAGTTCTGTGGCAACGAAAGAAAGGACGATGAGAAGGAAATGAGGCAGTTTCTTCCGCATTTGCCTCGTCAAGGTCATTAAATCACTCACACACACACTCACAAAAACCATCACACATGACATCACACAGCATGGTGAACAATAAGGTCCTGGTAAAGGATCGAAACAAAGTGGGAAATAGCCAGGAGTCCCAGAACACATCAAAGAAAACGCACAGGGACTGTGCACACACACACATACACACACACACACACACACACACACACACCCCTCAGCACCCAAATTCTCCCGACTGTGCTGGAAACACAGGTACGCTGTGATATCTTCAAAAGAATATGGATTCAAACAATGCCCGTTACACTGTACGTGTCCACAGGGTACTGTCTGCCGCGCCAAATGACAAATATTAATTTTCATCAAACAATTCACCCTCTATCTCTCACTCCGTCCTGCTCCGTGTGTGTCTCTCTGTTTCTCTTGGCCTTTCCTCGGCTGTGGGCCCCTGGGATACGATGGGCTGCTATTTGAAGCGTAGGACCTAGTTTTACCACTACCATGGGCCCTGTCTTAGATGCACAATTTATAAAAGAAAAGAATGAGATGGTGGGAGAATGAGACAGAGATAGAGGAGAGTTTTGTGACTGAATTTAAACTGTGGAAAGTACAGTTTGAGGAAACGTCCCCCTGGAACGCTCCACATCAAATTAACTGAAATCAGGTCAATCAAATCAGACAGGAAAGCCTCCATTTTTCATTAAAAAACATAAAAGCAACAGAGGTTAACCATGTGATGAGTTGTTGACCTGTCTGCCTTCTTTCCTAATGCATGCCAGGATACCACTCCAGTCCCACGTGACCCTGAAAAGGAGTGAGAGACTGAATCAATGAATGAATGAATGGATGGATGAATGAATGATCCTTAACTCTGGTCTACTAAAATATTTCTGGCTGGCTTCATCTAACTGTGATAGGAATGGTTCTCCTGCTTTCAGACACAGGTCTCCATTATGCAAATGTTCCGTAATGGCTCTACTTAAACATGACAGGACCATTACAGATTGTGCTGAAATGCTCGTGTGATATTTGGCATCTTGTACGCAGAGGAAGTGGGAGCACCGCTGGAGAACAGTGGTGAGTTGGAATACCAAGGAGGAGGACCGTTTTCTGTTCTCTCACATGCTGCATCCGTGTAGAAACCTTAGTTGAAGGCCATTATCATAGAATTCTGCTGCCTATGCTCTGATGTCTGACAGCAGACATTAGCTCTCTTAAGTCCTATGTTCTCACATGCTGTATGTAAAATGTCTTGATTTATTCGTACTGTAAAGAGTTTGCATCGATGAAAGTTGAAAATTTAGGGAGGGAGACTAATGTTCTGATTATCTAATTTTTAGGTGTTTTTTTCCCCTCTTTTGCACTGCACCATGGACGGGAAAAAATGCCCAAACAAAACAAAATTAAAAAATGCATCACTCAAACCTAATTTATATCAGCTGATTTGAGGTAACAGTTCCTTTACAGTTGTTTTGCTGTCAGGTTTGTTTTTACAAGAATACTGAAAATGTGTTTGCAGCATACATATGCTGAATTTATGACCCCATTTACACTTAGTCACTTCATGCGTCTTGGGTGCAGAGGATAGGTCTCTGATCCAATTGTAATCTAAGTGTAAATGCATCCAAGAAGCATTGATTGATCTGTACCCTGTGATCACGGCAGCTGAAGTTACACTGAAATTAGCTGTCGTTCTCTGTCTCGTTTTACAGTTTCTACATATATGATTAAATACAAGGCGCATCAAGCTGCTGTATCCCTGATCAGTTCAACCACTAAATGATCTGTGTGGGTGAGAAACCATTGATCTGCATTTGCGAGGGAGCAGTGTGAGTTACGGCTTGTGAAGATGCTAAAACTTTGGTTTTGCATGTAGTTCCTAAATACGATTAAGTCATGTATATAGCTAATGGATAGTTGTTAGCTAACGCTTGCTAAACTTTTATTGTTGTAACTAAGCTGCTAAAGTGCAGAAGTTCTTCATCTTCTGGCATTTTTGGCAGTTACCAAACAGCTTCAAGTGCACTACCACCTCATTCTGGACTGGAGGAGGGCTCACCCTGATGTGCATGTAGCCCAGGAAAACAAAGACAGATTGTAATAAGACTTGCGATCCAGCCAACAGAGACATACATATGTGGCTAAGGGCAAATGAAAGTGTCTTAAATTTTATCTGGATTTTATCTGGATACAAGACACTTGAAATGACAAGTGCAAGTGGCTTATGTTGGTTCTTTACTTCATTATATTAATCTAAACTGTCTTGAATCTGTATTTCCTGAATAGAGTATATATGCACCAGGAAATCATTTTCTCTTTTACCTTCTCTTTCTCTACAAAGAAAAACACAGTTTTGGTGTACACATACGTAGACAAACAAACAAATGAAATGCATCATTAAATAACAATACATATAGGCATTTATACACTCACAAGTGAATTTCCCGCCTCAGAAACACAAGCTGCTCGGGTGAAAATTGAACCAGCGTGTACACTTGCCATCATATTTATCTAATAAGGTGTGTTTCTGAAAGGGGCACAGTTATCGAAGCCAAGAATCACTTTTGTGGGGATTTTTTTTTCCTACAATGATAAGTCATTACAAGTCTAAACCCGAGTCATTGTACGATGAAATCAATCTCTGTTCTCTTAACCCTCTAACGTGAAATAAAAAACCAATACACATCTGTTTAATATTCACTGCTGGTGAGTAGGGATTTAACAGACTCTAATCTTTTCCACTGCTTCTCTTACTGGAAACTGATCCAATAGTGTTATTGTAGTGTTACATAACTGACTTGCAGTGGTACAGTAATAGAATGACAAAGATGATGTGGATCAGACCCAGGATATTGATTTGTAGGATGATCAGGCCAGTAATTTCCTTCAACTAATAATGGAATCTGAACACCAGCAAAAATATGAGCAATTTCAATCCAAAGATATCATCATAAGCTTTTTACAACCTCAGGCGTGAGGTCAAAGAAACTGCAAAAAAAGGTAAAGTATAATCAGAAAATCATTTAAGATTGGCTGATATACCTATGTCTAGAACATCATAAAAAGTAACACCAGCTAATATCGTAAATGCATTTGTCATCGTGTCTTTTCCAATTTATTTTCTCATTCTTCTTCAGTCATTACAAAACAATTTTGAATTTGTCCTTAGTTGTGACCTAACAGTGGATTTGCATGAGTAACAGCACAAATTCTGTGCTCCCTTCAATCTCTGCGATTGCTTAGCACTGTAATTGCGCTGCTGCGATGCAGTCCGGGAGCTTTCTAAATGGATGAACTGATGGAAAACAAGCCTATTTCCATCCTGCAACATTAAAAATTTGCCACATTGAGTAGAGTGTCGTTATTAGAAAAAAAAGAAAAGAAAAGCTGCCTTGAATGACACACGCTCATGACAGAGGGAGAGAGGAACGAGAGAGGAGAGAGGAGAGATGGATGGATAGGCGTGAAAGAGAAAGAGAGGGGAGCGAGAGATGAGTGTATGAGTTGCAGTGGAGCAGGGAGGCCAGGGACAAGAGAGGAGGCATAAATATGCATCGCCATGGGCTATCTTTGTCGAGGAGCTTTGACGTTAGCTGCGAGCTAGAGCTAAGGCGCTTCTGTCATTCCCCTTCCCTTTTCCTTCAGCTCCCTCCCTCATCTTCCTCTCCGTGCTCTTCCTCTTCAACCTTTTTTCCTGTTTTTATACACAAACACACACAGAGCCGTGCGCACAGGCACATGCGCCAGACAGCCAGTGTTGTCAGTCTCTGGTGCATCAAAACCAATATCAGCTCTCTCCAAATTAATTACCAGCTCTTGCCCTGGCCTGCCTCTGTAATAAGTCTCTCAGGGAGCAGAAGGGATGGGCTTCCTCTCCCTCCCTCCACACAGGGTGACAGCCATTTCCCCCTCAGCCACGGTCTTTCAACACCTAAAACCAACCACCACCACCACTACCCTGTCACCCTCACGCTGCGCTGGGAGAGGGGATGAACCTGTGAAACAATCATTCGCTGAATTGGCTTTGTGTCAAGGAGAATTAAGTCATGTTCCATAATGGGGCCAGCACTACAGAAATAGCCCCCGTGTGTGACGCGCTGGCACAATGTAAATGTAAAACAACTTGTTGAATATCAACGCATGCGAATCAAATGTTCGGTCAGAGTGCAGCGCGATATTAATACGATGAAGCGGCTCAGACAGCTCAGACGGCTCAGGGTGCAGCCGCGGCGAGACTTTCACTCGTCCTCCCGGCTACCTGCACAACATGACTGTCAGTGTGAACAACACACCATTACATAAATTGCAGTGGAGCTAGGTAAACCGAGCTTGGTAACAAATGGTTTTGAAATGTGGTAAGGCTGGACTCTCTCCAGAGTGATGCATAAATCTGCCAGCAATTTACCAAAACTGAAGCACAAGGAGCCTCGCTCTGAGGTCGGTACACTGCTTATGATGTGTAAAAACTGAGGTCTGCAAGATGGTTGTGAGGTGGAAAAACTGTGCTGTGTTATCTTGGTATAGATAGAGAGGAAAACAGAGGTCTGTAATCAGCGTCAGATGTATAAAACATCTAGGCTGCTTTTGAGGTATAAAAACTTACATTAAAAAAGGCTCTTCAGATGCATGCCTTAGTGTAATTAAGGTCTTTGAACTGAGGTCTGCAAGGTCTGCTTTTGAGATATACAATTGGTCTATCAACCGAATCTCCAGACAAGAATGTTAATGTTTTCAATTGAATTGAATTTTCAAACCCTTTTTTTACATCCAGCCTTTCTTACATCCAGATTTTACTATGTTAATTTTTTACAAGATCTGGTCATTGCATCTACTGTATGGTTAAGGTTAGGGAAAGAAAGTGGTTACGATTAATAAAATGGAGAACGTTAATTGTTGGTATGAGAGTAGAAACCGGCATGACTGCCTACTGTATGTCCACTTCTGGAGTGCCTATTGTAATGACTTTTTTTTATCGTGGCAAATGAATGGCCACAGTATAGACAAAGTGTTTGTTCCCAGTGTTGTGTAGTTAGGTCTGTAGCTTCAATGATATACAACTGACATATTACAACCATAACGTGGTTGTTTATCCAGTTTATCCAGTTATCAGTGTGTTTTCTGGCCACATTCGCTCGCGGTGAGCGGAGAAAACAGAACAGACGCCGAAACCATCGCTGCAGATTGACAACCTGCAAATGAGAACGGGTTGGTGGCCGAGCCACTCGGGGTCTGTGTATGAACACTGGACTTTTTTTCAGAGCACACAAAGAACGGACAGCTACCGGACCGTGAGGAGATATTCGCTGAATTTGACAAAAAGTGTATTGGATTAGAAATGCAGACTACACCATTAAGGTTAAAGGATGACTGTGGTAAAAAAACAAAAAAAAGTCAACTGTGGGTAGGAAACGGGAATCAAACAGTTTGTTGTCAGCTTTTTGTTGACTGATTTGCTCGAGACGGACAAGACTCATAATTCGTACAGTCACTGGAGAGCTTTGTCACTTGAAGTTCAGCCTGCTTACGAGTCCCGGTGAGCTGCACGATAGCAAAGAACCGCTGGTGGCCGCTGCACTTCTCCTGCTTCTCCAGCACCAGCATGAAGACAAAGCCGAAGCAGGACTGCATCATCACCCAGTCCACCGCGCCCAGCAGGTTGGCCAGGAACACAGTGTCCTCCCCTGGTTGAATGGCGCTGTCCAGTATTCCAGGATTTAGCCAAGTCTTGGTGAAACAAAGGACATTACAGCTCCTGATATCCCGTTGGAAACTGATGTGGGCATAGAGGTCGTTCATTTTATTATCCAACGCATGTACACTGGCTAGCAGGATTCTTGGCAGGGAACATCCATGCGGCCGGGACCGCAGCCGGTCTCCATGTTTACCTCTGTGTTTCTTCCCGTGTTGAGGTGGATACCTAGATAGAAGCAGAGATGGTTTTGCTTGTCTATGTGGTTGGGGTCGTAGCTGGTGTTTGTCCACCTTTTGACCAATGTTTACTCCAATGTTTACATTTAAAAACCTCAACCGGCCAGGCAGCAGACCATAAAGCTGTGAGTCGACCATTTCCCTATCCTGATGAGTGACTCATAGTCATATGTGATCATTATTTAGCGGAGCTAACGGAGTGGCGACAGCAGAGGTCCGCGTCTTCTAGAAGATGGAATGTACACATATGCTGTTTTTGAGGATTTGTTGAAACAAACTGATGCGGATGTTGTTTTTCTTGGGAGGACAGTGTCGCTACACACTCATCCACCACCCTGACCTTACTTTCCACCTTGCTACATATAGGACACATTACTTCCTGCACTGGCACTGAATCTTGGCGTTGGACATAAATCGTGAGGCATGGAATTGTCCAATATGGACTTAATTCCTCGGATGCTGGGCTTTGCTCTTTCTGTGCTATAAAATTGAGGTCGGCGAGCTGGTTGTGAGGAAGAGAACCTGCAGCCTGTTAGCTTGATCTCAATTATGAGAACTGAAGTCTGGAGGCTAGTTGTAAAGGTATAAAAACTGGGGTCTGTGAACTGCTACTGATGAAAAAAAAAAAAAAATCAAAGCCGCTGTTGAATGATAAAAGCTAAGATCTCTAGAATGCTTCTAAAGTATAAAAACTCTGATATGCTTCTAAGGTGTAAAAACAGAGGTCTGTAAGCCGAGAAGTGCAAGTTGTGAGCTACAAAACCTGGGTCTATTAGCTGGACCTGGGTTATAAAAACTTGAAGTCGGATAGCTGCTTTTGAAGAATATAACCTCGGGTCTGTAATTTGCTTTTGAGGTTTGACAACTGAGATCACCACATTCTTTGACAATGTATTCAGCCAAATATATTGTACCGCCACACACAGAGTACCAAGTGTGTGGCCTCAGTCCATTTACCTTAACTGATTTGCAACAACGATTTTTAAGGTGAGCAAAGTCACGGTGGCTTGTCAGCAAATGCTTTACTGAGATGCACTTAGAATGAGTTGGAGGGAGAGGTAAAAGCAAATGACCACACACCATAAAAACACACACACACACACACAGACACCATTCTCCAGGCGTTTCCCCATTCCATTTACAGTAACACTCCAGAAAAAAAACACTAAATATTAATTTTAATAAACAATAAAATGGGCTCCTTGCTTTCCACTTAAGCCGTTAACCGGCTGACTCCAGTGGCAGTACAGGGGGAGCCGTTCCTCACTCTAATCCGCGTGTAGCAGCGGCAAGGATTTCCAATACTCCATAAATTCAGGGCTTATCTCCAGACAGTGACTAGTAAATGGTAAGCAATGCTATCAATCATGGAGCTCCCTGCTGTGTGATTCATAGTAATGCGTTTCCATTTAAAACTCCCCCGGGGTGGAGGAGAGAGGAGAGGAGGGGAGAGGAGAACCGCAAGTCTCTAGGCATCAAATTCCCCACAACAATCAATACGTGGAGCTCAAACAGCCCATGCCTCAGCCTGCCCAGGGAAAATAAATGTATTAAGGTAAGGAAAAATGCAATAAAGGGAAAATGTGTTTAGGTGAAAGGAGAATAATCAGGAATGAGGCATCAAAGCAAAGGCTGGGAGTATACAGAGACACAGCAGCCTGTAAGAAAGGCCTGAGAGGAACAGCTTTGTAATACAGCGCCGCTAATGGTACAGCAGTTCAAAGGCATACAAATGAAGGTCTATTTTGGACAAGGAGCAAGAGAGATGGATGCAACAGTGATAGTGGAAAAGGTGGCACCTGTCTGGATGAATTTACATACTTACAAATTGTCACAATTATCTGCACAAACAGCTCTCTGCATTTGGGTATTTTCTCATCAGTGCCACCACTGCAATATCAACTGGGGTTCACACAATACCATTTTACAGGTCTATTTGTTAGTGTTTCTGAGCAAATATTCAAATAGATAGGGCTGCAACTTACAAGTATTTCATTATTTATGTCTACATGTTTTTGTGTGAAATAGTGATCTTGGGCTTACTAAAGTTCTGAGAGCTCAAGGTGAGTTCTTCAGATGTCTTGTTTTGTTCGACCTACAGTCCAGAAAAATCAAAGATTTTCCATTTAAAATTATATACGTCAGAGAAGAGCAGTAAATCCTCACATCTGAGATGCTGGAACCAGCAAATATTTGACTTTTTTTTTACTGATAAAATTACTTGAACTTAAGCCATTATCAAAGTTGTTGCCTATTGATGTTCAGTCAGTCAACCAATTGACTAATTGTTTCAGCTCTATTTAAATATTTGTTTTCTTGATACAGTGATGTTAACATTTCATGATTAATGATGCAAGTCATGTCAGGCGTAATTCTATCTAATGCATCTAGCAGGCAGCAACATCCTATTGATTGTGTAGGTCTGTCTGTGCAATGCAAAAAAAATGACTACATGTGTTGAAAATGTTTGGAAAATTTGAAAAAGTGAAGTGGCACCATGTTTACCTGTAGGGAATGCATAATGATACTAGCCAGTGCTGCTTTCCATTAAGGTCACTAACCTATTTGCATATATGAACTTGTTGCTGAAGTTTGCCTCAGTCTTTTTCTGCTCTGGCCTGGAATTTTCAGCTGAAGCACAACTTTCCCTGAGGCCGGACATCTAACATTACGACCCAGTCTACAGCTACGCTAGCAGCTCTGTGAGGCTCCAATGCTCACTGTAAACCAAGCTGTTAGGTAGATATACCAAAGTACTGGAGAAATAGAAATTTGGATCTGATGATGGCACTAGATGAAGTTCACAAAGACCATGAGTGTCTGCAGCAAATTTTATTGTGATCGATCCAACAGTTGTTGACATTTCCTTCTGAACTGTAAGTGTCAACCTGCTGGTGGCACTAAAGGAAAAGTCAGGAGATCACCAAAGTTATTAGGGTTCATCCTCTGGGGACCATGAATGTCTAAGTGTGTGAGATAAGAAAAGGCAAGGGTAAAACTACCAGTATGTAATGATTTTAAGTGAGTTGTGGAATATAGACTCATTTTAGGTTAGGTCACATTTGCAAAACAAAAAACACAGAACAGTTTGAATACTGACTTGAAATTCTAATATTAATGTGACAAATATCTGAAACAGTTGTGGCCAACCTCATTTACACCAATTACAAGTGACACTCGTTTTAGGTGTAATGAGTAATCTTTTCCCTTTACCAATCTCTATCAACAGTTCAAAGGAAATGCAACAACACTAGTCTCCTCCTCCTGCACAGCAGTCACAGCTGTCAAAGCTGAGTGGGCCATAGCACCCCACCCTCCATCCAAACAAGTATCCTCACCATTTCTGTGAGAAGCATCAAGGAAACAAACGTTATCAATCAGAGCACCACTCTGTGAGGCGTATGAAGAGTACATCAATCAGAGGCTGCAGTGTTTAAATTGCTTCAGCGGAACATGGATGAGAGACAAAATGATGAGCATGAACTCTCCTGGTAATCACACTTCAAAACAACAAAATGATGTGTAGTATATTCTCCACATGTTAGGTTGTCCGTGATTCCCAGCTCATTTCCCAGTTTCATGTAGATGGCCCAGACTAGGGGAAAACTAGGCACAGCAAGACATGCGACTCAGCTTTATCCCTTAAATCTACACATACCTACAGGCTTCCATGCCTACTTGACTTAGACAACATTATTAGCAGGAAGGTCCACTAAGACCACCTGCCAATTATTCATTCAAAATGCTTTATATATAGGTTGCTATGGTAGCACCTCAGCAAAGATTTAAACCATGGAGGGTCATTGGCTGCCAAACATTGGATGCATTCCCTCCCTGATACTGCTATATGCAATTTATTAATCCTGTTTGCCGACACACAAACACACATGCCAGATATCTAGTACACACATTGTATTATATGGCTGCAGGATATATATAGGCATAATTTCATACTTGTGTCAATATAGGATTTACTCAGAACAATTATTTATCAGCCGCAGCAGACAGTAAAGGTAACTCAACAGCATTCTCTCTATACGCACCAATGAATCACCAGTAAATCACTTTGTACCATACATCTGTTTGTGTGAAACAGGTGATAAATCATGGGGAAAAAATCTACATATCTACATTTTCCATACAAAAACATTAGTCTTCTACCTCTATCAAACCTGAATTATCTAGTAGCCCAGCAAAATCAGGAGTAAAGTCAATATTGGAAGATCCTGCGACTCACTATTTACAGCCAATGCCAATGCTCAGGGCTAATGCAGGAGGTGGTGAGCCCATGTATGAGGTGGAAAATAAGGAAATAAGGGTGTGGAGGTCAGGGTGGTGGATGAGTAGCAGAGTGTAGCGACTTTCATGCATGAGACTGGAGTTTGAATCTTGGCACAGACCTGCAATCAGGGGTGGAGGTAACAAGTGACATTTGATCTTGTTACTGTTACAAAGTTCTTTTTTCTGTACTTTGGAGTATTTTAACAAATCTGTCACTTTACTTGTATAATTTTACTTTTTTTTCCTTTGTACTTGTACTTCACTATATTTCATGTCGCATCTGTTACAGAGTAAGAACAAAAGTCACAGGAAAAAGTCATGATGAGAGAGAGAAATAAAGAAAGATGTCAAATCAGCAGCTGTAATAGAGAAGAAGCTGCTGGTGTGTCAGCAGCCACAGGAGGGCCGAGCTTCATGTCCAGAGAGGTGACACTCTGCACCCAGCTGACACTCTGTATAAAATACAGCCTCTTAATGTAAATGTTAACTGGCCGGGTGTCAGGGGGTTCGAGAGGTGCAGTCACAACCGGGCCAGGCCTAGCAGTCTGTGAGAATTGAAACGCAATATAACAAAGAATTACATCATTATGGGTTAAGTTTAGCATTATTGGACCTCGGTTAAAAAAAGTTGCATCTACCTTAATTAAGCAGTGATTTAATACATCACCAGCATGCTAAGTGACCCAAATTAAACAAACCCACGATGTTCCATGAACAGGTGCATACTGGATCTGGCTAACATGACTTCTGTGTTCACTGAGGAACTTTTACTTTCACTGTGTGTAAAGGCCTTTCTGCTGTTTTTGATAATCCCTGACGTGACTGCAGAGCTTTCGTTCAGCTCAAAATTTGGAAAACTTTGAGGAGTAGCCTACAGTGGGACACAGAAGTTGAGGGGATTGGTTATATTCTGCTTTGAGAATGAACGAGCAGAGAAGTTGAACCTAGAGCAGGTTGTGGAGGACTCTGCAGTGCTCAAGGCTCACAGAGTGTCGTTCAGGCAGTACAACAACAAACTCATTGATGGATGTAACTCTCTCTCCGGAGAACATCAATGTTGCAAGGCAACATAGCGTTGGGTGTGTGTGTGTGTGTGTGTGTGTGCACTATAAAAAATACTGTGCATCTCTCTTTTTGTTTTAACATGTGTGTTTGTGGCTGCCTCCTCTGTGGAGTTTATATTGTCTGTACATCTCTGTGTTGTGCCTTGGTGATGTTTTATTCTGCTGTTAATTCTATAACAAGTGTCACACTATTTAATTTATCTAACTTAACACTGGTTGCTGCTTTTGCCGTGGTGTCAACGTTTTATTTACAGTCTGCCATTTTTGTTTAATTGTCTGAGTTTTGTCCTCTTTCCTGGTTAGTTCTACTTTTACTTGAGTAAAATATTTTAGTACTCTTTCAGACCCCAGGTGTTTTAGTTGCCTCACCTTAACCCTAATCTCACAGTCACAGGGTGGTCATTTGTCCTTTTGATTGGTTGCTGAATGTCAAGAAGGGGGCCTTAACAGTGTTATGAGTGATTTTTTTTCTGTTTTATGCTTTTGTTTGGTTCTTTAAACTATATCCATCCATCCATCCATTAGCTATACCCGCTTATCCTTTGTAGGGTCGCGGGGGGCTGGAGCCGATCCCAGCTGACATTGGCTGAAAGGTGGGATAAACCTTGGGTAGGTCATCAGTCAACCACATAGAGACAGACCACCTTTCACACTCACAGTGCTAACCACTGCACCACTGTGCCGCTGTTCTGTTAAATTTCTTTTTAAATTGATCTAATTTTAGTCAATAAACTATAAATGCGATTTTAAAAAGACTCATCTAATATGAGCCTTGTTGTCAGGGGCCAATGCTGAGAGAAAGAGAAAAGGGAAAGAGGAAGAGGAGAAATGTGGGTTCACTCATAAGTGGAATTTGATTCATTTTTGGGGGGATGGTGGAAGTTTGTTTCTCAGTTGGACCCACAAAGCTTTATGTGTACTCATACACTAGAGGTCTCTATGTTCAGAGGCCCATGGACACCAGCCAAATTTCTCCAGTTTAAGATCTGTGCTTGGTAGCACCTGACTGCCAACAAAACACACAAAATAACAAAGTACAGTATACTGTATCTGTAATAATGTGTGAATCACTGGAAAAATACTAATTTGATTCCTGCATTTACCTCTAGAGTCCTGTTGACAGCTGATAGCCCAAGAGCCAATCAGCAGTCTGGACACACCTACACAAATGAACTAATTGTAACACACTGCCTGCAACTCATCAGTGACACCCAGACCTATGACAATAGGGAGCAGCAAAACACAATATGCCAATACATATTGGCAATAATTGTGCGCGTGTGTGTGTGCTGATGAATGGCTTATGTTTATGGTAATAAATAAAATAGTCTCTATGGATTAATCGAGGCCACGGTCAACAACCCCGGTTGATCTAGGCCTCACCAAGCAAACCACCCATGTTCTGATTTCCATACTTAATATGGAATAAATTATTTATGAATTTATCTTCTTTTATTTATCTAAACCTCTATGAAATACATTTATAGAGAATAATACAGTGTAGGAGTAATTACAATGCAATGTGAAGATGACATCTTGTGGCATCATAAAGAGAGGAACAACGATACGTCATTTTTACATTGTAGATTGTACTACCATTAATTTGCATTTTGGGGTTTTTTACTGTAGTGGATGAAGACCAATTGGCATGGTCAGTCATGACAGGTGTGACCCAACAAACCTGATCACAATCAATTGTCTCTATAGCAAGTTATGGGAAGCATCTCCTACTGCAGCTAATGCTCTGTTCTTAGTTTTTCATCACAGTCAGCCACAGAGATCAATGTAATAATCACAAAGCAATAAACAAACATTGTAGATTTCAGTTTTAAATCAGAGCCTATCTTGTTATGCTACATTAAACACGCTAAGCAGAAAATCAGCCCAGCGTCACTTTAACTAGACACAAAAACTGACCTGCAGTTTAGCAAAAACGATTGATAATGTAAATTCTTGAAGAGTGGCAGGCGCCTTTATTCACCTCCACTGCAGAGATGTACAGATGAAATTAGTGCTGTGGAAATGTACCATGTACCAAATTTACCATGACCCATTACCCATGTTCAGTAATTTAAAAAAGCTTTTGTAAACCTTTGGCATTTGTTTTAAAAGGAGTTATTTGACATTGTATCAAAGAATTTGACAGGTATGCCATGAATCCATTCATACACACTAATTAACTTAATGACTGAGAAATGTGTTTGTTCATGACATAGTATATTGCATGTGTATATATATAGCATAACAGAGCAACGGGTGTTGGAGATAAAGGGAAGGTTTCTTTCCTATTTGGGATGGGGTTTTTTTGCATTTGCAGACCTCTGTGTCTGAACAGCACGAAGAAAAGAACTATGCAAATTGCTCTCTCTCAAATACATACTCCCATACACTTAGAAATAAATGCATGCACACCCGCAGAGCAGTAATCCAAGTGGAAATCACTACACTGTTACTTGATTGACATTCAAGTAGGCTGAAACAAGTGTCAGAACAGCAGAAAAGGCAAAGTAAAAGTAATGCATTCTGACGTGAGAAAAACAGCCGAGATCTGAGGCGCTATTCTACACCAAGCCTCTGTGGCATATTCCCATTAAAACACAACAAAGACCTAACAAACATGTCACCAACCAAACACAGCCTAAATGGAAATAGGTCTGCTTTCATTTTACTTTCATTCTTCGATAATCGCTCGCAGACATGAGGGCAATGGAGTTTGAGTGATGCTTGGTGAGCACAAAGGACCTTTTCCTTGTGCAAATGATCCATTTAGAATTTGCCCTCACTCTGTGCTTCCATCAAGTCAACACGGTCACAAAACTCATAAATATATTTTACCAAAGCCCATTAGTGATCTATTTCAAAGAACCCTGTGAATTAAACTTTTCAAATAATCTTCCCACTCTTTCATAAGCCTACAATATGAATGATGAAAAACCCAATATTCTGTCCAGGAAAATATATATATATATTTTTGTCATCACACAATCCAGCCCTGCTGTCTCTTCCAACTTCAATTTGGATGGTCCGGGGGAGGTGCTGAGAGGCCACGTAAGGAGAGATGGAAAGGATAAATGGATGGCTACTGTCATTCTAAAGGCAGATTTCTCATTATGGCCAAGTTAAATCAAACCAAGATGACAATTTAAGGCTGATTAGGGCAACACATTAAAGCAGAGCTGAGATTATGAAAGGGAGCCCCATCGTAAAAATGTAAGAGTTGATAGAGTAGCTGCTATTTCACGTCAGAATAAATACAACCACTTCATGGTAATGGCTTTTGAAGTGCTGTCCTCTAAAAATAAATTATTTGAGCTGATCTTCTATGTGGAAAGATGTCTTTATCAATCAAAGTCCTTGAGATTGTTTGCAGTCAAGCATGTGCATATACCCAATATCCCTTTAAGTGTCAAAAGGCCTCCAAATATTTGGCAATGATTCACATCCACTGATCAATACCCCATTCTTTAGGTATCTCTACAATGCTTGCCATTGTCCAGTATAAATCTTAATACCTAAATACCATCTGTGCTGCAGAATGTCTGTAAACAACGGTGGCAGAGGTAGAAATATTTTATTAAATGCTCTATTTACTGCATACATACATTAATAAGCAAGGTGATGATTCCTCCACATTGTACCTTATTGCATGATGTCATGCTGAAGAGGATTTGTGTTGCAGTACCTTCCTAACCATATTCTCACTGTGAAGCAGGCACCAGGATAAATTCACAGTACTCCCAGTTCTGATACCAGCTCATCTTAAAGGATTCACCCAAAACTAGCAATAAAAAGGTCAAGAATAAATGTAGAACCTTTGGGGCTCTATTTTGGTGCACCTCGCTGAGAGGAAAGGTGCAGTCAAGGGTGTGACAAAGCCAATCCTGTGGCACACTACAATCTCGGCGCGTAGGATGCAGGTCAGGACAGTGCAGCACGCAAAGCGCACCTGTGTTCTGTAACATTTTTGTAACTTGAATTGGTAAAGGCACACACACACACACACACACACATAAACATGCTAAAATCAAACAAACCACCTTATTTATGTTTTGCTCATCTGTTTAATTTCCATTCTTCCGCTGATAGGTGATCACACAGAAAAACAAACTTTTATTCAGATTATGTCAATAATGCCAGCAAGAAAGAATAAAGATGAGATGAACCAGCCAGATGAAATTTAACCAGTGTATCTGCTCTGATTTAAAAATCAAATCTGCTGTGAGATTTTGTGCGACCAGCAACCGGAAGGCTGTGTGGAAATGGCATCGCTGGTTATTCTATTTGGTAAATGGAAATGAGATAGTGACATTAACGCACATCTTTTGGACTTTGCACATTGCAAATATTCTTCATTGTTCAACTCCTATATAAATCTGTACAGTTCTTTCATTTAAATAAGCCATATTGTACATATTGTCTATGTCTATATCTTTATATTATTTTATTTTATAATATCTTGTCATATTTTTATTGTCTATTTTATATATTTAAGCCATGCTTCTGACTCGCAGTACTTGCTGTCACTTTTTCCCTTCTTATATTTTTTCTACTTACTATGTTTATATGTCATGCACCAATATATCAAGTCAAATTCCTTGTATGTGCAAACCTACTTGGCAATAAATTTGATTCTGATCCTGAAATAAATTTGATTCTGAAAATATTCACTGGGGATTAATGAGGGAACAAGGTACAGTTGTGGTTCAGTTAGGGACAGGTGTGCAGGGAGGAGCAGAATCAGGTGACTGGCAAGGTGTGGGAAACTCTGCAGGCATCTGATGGAGTGATGGAGACTGGAGAGTTCTGGGGAATAAATGCTGGGGCTGGAGGAGGAGAGACAGCGAGGTGTCATTATGACACTCATCTATAGGCAGTATACTGCATGTGATTTACACATACAGTGTCAAGCATATTATCAATGAATTAGTCTCAGTTGATATCTAAAATGTTAAATACATACTGTGCCCTGCTCTGCCACATTATTTCACTCAGCAACCTTTCCCATCTGCTACTTCAATGTGTGTGTTTGTGTATGCCATGGGTTACGTGTGTGTGTGTCAGATAGCTCCAGAGGCAAGGTAGCAGCATCGACAGTCTAGTGAGGGTACCGATGGCTATCGGTGGGCTCAGGCAGGGACAAAACAACCTTGATGCCTCTACAATAATAATCCGCACTCCCTCTCTATCAAAGAATTTCCAAGTGATAACTCGCAACAAGTCTGTGGGGCGAGAGCCACCCCCTCCTACTTTCGATTTTCTCTGGAGGACTTTTAAAAGTGTTGTTAAATGGGATGTTCCAGCCAGGAAACATTATTTTTAGACAGTGTTCCAATACCCCCCCNCCCCACCAACTTACACATGCTCTACAGGATTTGTTGCTCCACAGAGGAAGGTAAGCTTGGCTATATGTGGGCTTAAACGGGGTCAGGTAACTAAAAAGCTGAACAGCTGGCTCAGGTGGAAAAAAAAAGAGGAAAGGAAAGCTTTAAGAGAATTGGGAGCTCCTATCTACAGCAAAACCCTTCGCTGAACCTGGAGATATTTAAGAAGTGTTAAGGGTTTAAAAATGCCTAACTGGTGTTAATCTGTTTAATCTCACTCTAAACAACACGGCTGTCTCTACCTCTACCATTGATCATCTCCCTATGCACTATCTGGTCCCCCGAGAGAGAAAGGCTTGTCCCACATTATGCCTCTCACCAGCCAATCCTCTTAGTGCCTAATAATCTCCTTTATTCCAAATAGGTATCCACACGTTAGCATCATGGCACCCAGCAGCCCTTCAGCCACAGTCTGTGGGGCTAAAGTGGCTACATCTGACTGTGGTTTTGATCCTGAGAGTAGTGCGGTGCATTAAAAGGGATATTCTGCGATGCACTTGATTCATCAAAGCGTGACTTGCATCAGTTGGGACATACATTATTGCAAAGGGAAGATAAATGTTATTAAGACAAGGATGCAATTTGTGGTCTCAAATCTCAGGATGTAATATAAATATATCCAACTGCTTAAAGGATAATGGTCTCCTCACGCAAGAACGCCAGTGCTCCGAGGATTTATGTCATTTGTGTTGCTCTGAAAAGGAAGGAAATTCAGACTGCAAATAAATTCCCTGTGTTTATGTACCATCTATTATATCCCTGAAATGAAGTAGACATAAAATGCAGCTACAGTGCAATTTTAGTTCAAGTCCCATTCAAACTGTGTGGAAAGCAATGACATGACAGACAGCAATGGCAATGGTTTGTTTAGAGAAGGTGTTCAGGTAACGGATGATGTTTGATGACATATTGGAGGTCCTCAACTATAGAAGCTAATCGCTATGATTAACATCTGAACTTATGGCTTGGCTGTCTCACCAGAATTGAACAGGAAAGTGTGCCATTACATTGATTGGCTGTTTAAAAGATGTTTGGGTTATAACATTACAAAGGGAGAGTAGTTATTCCAAACATCCGGGGATCAGGATGTGAAAGTCTTTTTTCATTTTCTGCATGGACGGTGTTGTTTTTCAGGACACACTGGACCCTTGGCATGTTTCACTCACAAGACTGTTGCCAGGAGTAAAAGGAGAATTTCACACCGCACCGCTTCTGGTCCTGCTTTGAGAAATCGGCAGACAGATTTAGCTGTGTCAGTATGGTGTTATTGGAGGATCCAAAACAATTAGAAAATATTAATAGCACAGCTGCCAACAATGTGTCATCAGAGCAGCGCTTCACTGTGACAGAAATAAAGAGGGAATGATTTCACATGAGGTTAGATGTTAAAATACGTCTTTCGAGAGCAAAACAGCCCATGACTAATTGGAGAGGCGGTCATGTGACAGTCACGGAGCGAGTAGGACTGCACAGCATTACAGCAGTAATACATTAATTAATGAGGAGAGCACAAGTTTGATCCTGTTGATCCGACGGTCTTCAGTTATATTTCTTTCAGGTCCAGTTCATCTGATTCCGATTTGTAAAAATGACGCTTCCTTGGTCAAAGCGCAGATAATGACATATTTGACATTTCCTTTCAGTTCTGATGGTAAACCAATTAGTGCCAAGTATCATTTCCAAGAACAATTTGTTCGTTAGCTGAGCCATTATAGTCGACCTGCATGATGGTGCCAGCTGCGGTTGCTAGGAGACTTGAGATGCAAATGCAAAGCCTCTTTCATTACCATGCTGATTCTCCTGCACAGGTACAGCACATTTACACATGTTGTAGTTATGTTAGGAAGAAAACAGTCATGCTTAATGACATTTCTACCCCTTCCTCTTTATCGTGTGCTTTTCCTCTGTCTATACTTCTTCACATATCTAACTGCCCTCCTATCGCTCTCTTCTTCTTTCTTTACTTCCCGTCTCTAATTATTCATATTTCTCTCCTACCGATGCTGAACTCCCCCTCTGTCCCTCAGGGATTGTGAAGCATTAGAGTGCTGTAGAGTGCAAGCAGCTCCAGAGTTTCAGCCCTAACTCTTACATCTTTAGTGGTTTTAAAGTAGCAATATTAAAAGGGAATACATTTAGTCCAGCAAAGTGAGGTAAATTCAAGAGATCTCTGCTTAGTCAGACGTCTCTGTCTCCCCGACAAGTGGCCCTAAATAGAATGAGATCCTGACGTGATATTGATCTGCAGTCAGTATAATTCAAGGGTAGTTTTCAGATAAGTAACTCATGTGGCCAAACTTCTATCTTCTTCTAAAGTTCTATCTGTATTTTTATAGCAGCACAAGACAACTTTACATTTGATGACACAAAGTGTCAGCAACAGTTACCTAGTATGTAACTTGACGGCATTCGGCATTCTGTTTAGACTTGCTCCCTTTGCTTGTACGCTCATGTAGTATCATTTTACCAATAAATCACTGAACTGTTCCTGTCTGCCTGGTTGTCTGCATTTGGGTCATTTTCCTTTCTGCCTCGTACACACCTGTGACAAATTAGGTCCACGTCTCAGCATGTGTTGGAAGATGAATTTGAAAGTATCAGGAGGACAAGTTTTCTCGCACTGCACAGATAAAATGACTGGACAAAGCAGTCCTTCAAATTTGAAAATAAGGAATTATTTTTCATAGCAAAGGCAATGACCTTATGTTATTATTTGTGACTGTAATTAATTAAGTATAATCCTTTTATAACACAGCAAAATAAGAAAATACAGGCAGAGGGCAGCCACACACTTCTAGTGGGTCATCAGTGATGACTGAGAGGGATTATTTCTGTACTAGTCTATACATTGTTTTTTAGGAAAACCAGACCTTTGTGACAACATGGGAAATACACTCGTATGAAATCCACACTCACATGAGAAGGTCAGAGTTTCATCTCTGTGCATCACATACAAAACAATTCTGAGATGTGTTTAGGGTTGCTCAGCACAAAGACAGGACTCAGGGGTAACAGCATCTCTCCCCAAAAGTGACAAAATACATGACAACAACTGCAAAAAGTATGCAACATCATGTAGCCTACATGAGGGCATGAAGGGAAACCCATCTATGCAGAGTGTGCACCTTTTACTGACACTCGTGTTTACCTGTAGAATCATTACAAAGCAATTTGTGGTGATTAGTTTATATAAGGGTACGAAAAAGTGTAAAATGGGGTTTTTCTGGTGGTTGTTTGGTTTGATAAATATCATTATCTCGAGGTATCCGCCTTTTATTTGCACCACTGCATCTCAGCTCACACCTCGAGGATGAGCCTGTCCAGGAACGGTCCTGTGAACACGATGTGATGTGATCTCGGCTCACTGCATTGAACTGCCAAGTCAGCAGATCTCAGTCGAAGCGAGTGTTTGTGAGATACATTGGATCAGGGGTTTTCAAAGTCGAGATCCACTACCAACCAATATGACACCTCTGTTTAAAGCACCTGACTTGTTGGCCAGCCACTCTGTGGAATACCTCTGACACCTTGAAAAGTCAATGGCCTGACAAATTGTGGTGGTTCACAGAGCAGGAGTGGGTGAAACCTTATATTAAGCCAGTGGTCCTGTATTATTTTGCTCATTCCATGTGCACTATAACATAGCAGTATTGCCTGATAGCTTCAAGTAATTCCATCAACCTGGTTCAAATCTCTGTCTCTGAAAACAGAAGGTGACTGCAAAGGGTGACATCTCATCATCAATACTAATTACCACCCAATGAGAAGGTAATTGGCGGAAATGAATGCACAACAGCTAATTTAAATATCCACAATAGATGCTACACTACATAAACACAGCTGTGAACAAGTAAGAGTGAACTGAACAACCACTATTTGTTAAACAATGTTTCAGTGGGAGTGTACGGGACAGCCATACAGCCATATGGTGAGGTTTTTTTTAGTTTATATATAGCATCACCTATCATGCTCTCACTTATGTGTCTTTTTCATATGAACAAAACCTGAAAACACCAGATATTAGGAAAGAAAAAGGCAAAATATTGCCAAAACTTCCAGTGCTATGCTGAGGTGGAAATGTTGACATATCAAAAAAGAGTACATTTGATAAAGATGGATGGAAACAGATTTACAGTAGCAGATTCAGCTTCTTTGAGTGCAGACAAATGATTCATGTCATGTCAGGTCACTCACCATTATGCCAGAAAACACAAAAAATAAAGAATAATAAAGAGCAAAACCATAGTGTCTCTGGTTGAAGTCCAGACCTGGTCTTGGTTGCGGTTGTATCCACCGTCTTTATCAACGTAACAGTTGATAGAAAGGACACATGGACCAGAAGAGTAAAAATCATTCATTATGAAAAAAAGAAATGTAGATGCCATGTTATGTGGGCGGCAGGAATGCAATGCTGGTGCACGTTTAATGAATAAATCTCGTCACATCCTCTTCAGAATATTTACATAAAGTCAGGTGACAGAAACACACACTGATTCACAGTTAATTTGCAGAAATTATACAAAATTGTTTAAAACTTAATTAAATGATGAGTTCAGTCTAAACACGAAGCAAATTTCAGAGGTGTCGCAATTGACACACACGCAAAATTTGTCCAAATCGAGGCAAGTTAAACATGTTTCAACAATATTCTAAAAGTATCAGAGTGGCTGTTTGACTCTACAGTAATTTATAAATTTACAGAGTTAATAAAAAGGAAAATGACAGAAATAACTGGAGTTTACAGTCACTAAATTGGCTGTTTGGGGAAAGTAACACAGAGCTGTCAACTTTGAGCAAATAAGAGAGGCACGAATTGACTTCCTGTTCAGTCCAAACAGGCTTAAAATCCTGAGGAATTATGTTTGTATTAGACGAATGCACACTTCTATGTCCAGTGCCAATGCAGGAAGTTTATGTAGCAAGGTGGAAAGTAAGGGTGTAGAGTTTGGCAGAACTGTTTGGCAGAACTGTCCAATATCAATATTCTTAACTTACATACATTGAGGGTTTGACCAAACTACCTACGTTTCTGAACTACTGTGCCCTGACATGTCCTTTGTCCTCGCTGTTGCCTCCGCCGCCACAAAGACAGGAAATGAAAGACACACTGCACCTTTTTGGGAAGAAGTGTTGCTTTGCTTTTTAGTGTTTTCAGGACTTAAATCTTTGTATATTTCTGCATTTTCTTTGCAGCGCTGTACAAAGGCTTTTTTGTAACGGAGGAGAATTTCTATTATTATACTGGCAGTAATATGGTTTACAGTCATTATCACTCTGAGTGTATTAATGAAATTCCAGCTTTAAGGTTTAATTTCAATCCATGAAATCTGAACATGCTTTGCTGAATACTGCAAAATGGGAGAATATTCCATTAAAAACACTGCAGTAGGCTTTTTGTACCAATAGATTCATCAGACAAATATTATTTCAATTTGTTACACAATGCACAATGTTTACCTTCTGTAGGCCTTACAAACTACTAAAAATATGTACATTCCCTTCTCTGAAAGTTATTCATTTTACTGTGCAATCTGTTGTTGTGAATTGTGAAGCAATTTCAGATTGCGCCTCAAAGTATTCGCCTGTTTTATCGATTTGTACCTACGAAACAGTTTTCTAATCACCTTAAGGCATGTGAGGCATGTAGAATGAATTCCAGTGCAGTTGTGAGGATTTCACTTCAGCTCCTTCACACTAACAGTAATATCATTTTAGAAACATGCCAGTGGGGTACAATTATAATTTTATCAATCTCAATTTCATTTTATTTTTATTAATTGAATAAATTGCAAATTTTAAAAATGGTAAATCACGATTGCAAAGGTCGACAAAACTCTACACTACAATGGTATGTCATTAGGTTGTACATCAATGAGCAGTGCCAGCACAGCAGCACTTTTTTTTCATTTTTTTTCATGTTTTTCTTCCATTTAACCCCCTGAAGCATTTTAAGAATTTAAGGAGCAACATAAACAAACCCGCCTTGTTCTAACAATGACTCTCAGCCTCTCTAATGTCACTTTAAACTAAGCCTCTCTGGCTCATGGTTTAAGTCTACCAAGACCACATCTGCACACCAACGCCACACAGTGAGGTGCATAGGGGAATGGTTTGACACTCCCATCTGACTCAAGCCTAATGGGGCAGTAGGGTCACGCTGTTTAATGGCAGTTAGCTAGCTGAGTGACAGCGCTGCACCAGGCCAGGGGCTCAGCTGTCACGGATCGCAGGTGTGCTGCTGAGTTATGTGCCATTGTAGGATGCAATAAGGTCGAGAAGAGACTGAGTAGGAGAGTGAGAAATTGATAGAAAAAGAGAGAAACAGAGCAGAGAGGAGAAAGTGTTGAGAGATCCCTGCAAGCATTTGGCTGAGGGTGACATGCAGGAGGTGAGCAAATCCAACCAAAAGGTTCAACGCAAACGGGCACAAAACTGTCACACATACATTATGGCCAAAATCACCATAAACAACTATTTGTTTTGATCTAATCTAAACACAAAATTGATGTGCACACAAGTACAATTCATTGATTCAATCTTTTCCATTGACTGACAGAATGATGAGAACGTAGTAAAAAGAGACAAGGGGCTCTGAGAAAGGGTGTGGCAGCCTGCCGACTGCTGATCCCATCTGCATGACTCGCCCTGGTGTGCAATTTAAGTGGGAAATGTCAGTAGCAATTATAATGCAAAGCTAACCTTTTGTGAGGGAGATTACTGCATCAATATGTTGTAGTTTGTCATACATGGTGACAAAGAACGCTTTCTTTACAATTCTCAGTAATTCTGGCGAGGGAAAGTGCTTTGTCTGTGCAACCCGGAGTCTACTACACAATACCGACATAAGAAAGGATTCTTGAAGCCAGTAGTTTATGTTAAATAGCAAGGATAAACAAACCAATATTCAGACATAACAGAATTCTCATAGAAAGCAATTTCATTATATTATCTGATAAAAGGTGAGTGTACAATGTATTGGTAAATACAGCTTTACTGTGCATATGATAATATGCATATATTTTAAGGATCATAATGTAGATTAGTTGATACTAGAATATTAGTGCCTGCAAACTGATTCTCCACCCTGAAATCCACAGATGTTCTATGTGCAATTTCAGTTCCTTGCTATCTCTCAAAATAACACATTACGTAACATTTTCTTTCCTGCATAACATGCCAAAGAGAAGCAAGTGACTTATTGCAGGCGTGTTAGGGCTCTGAAGGTATAAATCACTGTTGTGTTTGCATAGACAATATGAGGTGACTCTGCCGGTTCCCCTTCAGTACAAAAGATGAGCAACTGTGTTAGCAAATATTCGGTTCTTTCATACAGTATAAAGTCAAACACACAAGCCTGTTTGCATAAAAAGTAAGAAAACTGTGACTCCCACTGCAGAAAGGAAAAATCCAATCACTGAGCTTAAAATTCAGTTGTCCCACCAGCTAATGATGGCGGTAGGTAGATATTTCACTTTGTAATACATTCAGCAGTTTAAATAAGCTCACTTTAACAGTCTGGGTCAATTTTGATCAATTCATGAACTGGCTGCAAAAAGAAAGTACTCTGAATTTACTACAGCTTGCATTTTTAGTTGGCATTTGTGCCATAGAAATAACCACTGAGGCTTATGGGTACTGTTGTATTTAGAGCCAGTCGCCATACCAAACTGACAGAAAGAGTGACTTCTCAGAAACAAAGTTGAAAAATGTATAACCATTGGCCATTTCATGCAGTTGTGTTGAGGAACACCATATACATACTGAGAGTGATTATTATTAAATTTCCTGAACCCAATGAAAAACAGGCTCAATAGGTGTCAAACAGGGACAGAAAACCTTGAAGTCAACGTAGTACAAATATCTACCTGTAAAATCAAACCACTGAATGTAATATTACAGCCGTGGTAGAGATATTAATTGTTGAAAATTAAGTATTCTTCAATCGGGTAAAATTTATTTTGTTTTATTCAGCAACAACTATTTACGTGAATACATGTTGCACATTATCCTTAGGGTTTCTTGGATGTTCAGTACAAATTTCAACTCAATCCAGTGAAAAATAAGCAATTGAATACACACACAAAGAACGGCAAAAATGATGAAATGATGAAACTTCAAAAATTCACAACTAAAAAAGTATTTGGAATAGAGCTGTAGGATTTCACTAGGTCCCATGAATTTAATATACGTTTTCACTTGATTCTTTTCAAGAAAATCCATGACATGAACTGGGAAAAGTTCTGAATTCTGGGTGAGTTGGCAAGGAATGACCCCAAAGTTAGTTTACTCATTAAATCTGGAACATGCTCCAGTTAAGTGCAGAACATAAGACCTCCTCTGAACATCAAAGAATCCTTGTGGTGGCACTGCTATGCTGCCCCTGGACCTGTTTAGTCATTTTATTATTCTTAAAAAGGAAGAGAGACACCTGAGCAATGCAGAATTCACAACAACATTTCCTAAAATAGCAAGCAATTTGTGATTTTGCTGTAATTGAGAAGATGGTTGGTCAAAGGTGTTTATCAGCATATTACGTATTATACAGTAATTACTGTTGTTGTTATCAAAGGCTGGAGCACATGGGATGAAAACAGTTTGTGAAGCTCTAAAAGGAAATCAAATCCTTTGCACAAACTGATTAGTATTTGTCCTGTGATTTTATTCAGCAATCCTTAATGTTTTGCACAACCTTCTTTTCAACAAGTCAAAAAAATTTACGGGAAACATGAAAAAAGGAAAATGACCCCTTTTGGGCATGGTGGCTAAGACATGCTGTAATTCATGAATGTCTAAAGCTTGAGCCGCACCCACATTGCACATTAATTTTATGGGCTTATACTGTGTGTTGTTTTTGTGGCTTTTAAACCACTTAGTAAAGTGATGTGCATACAGAGGAAGATGAAAACACATTAACAGCAGGTTAGGCATTGAACTTCTGTGACATCAGGATTAATATCTATTTTCTTTATTTTCTCAAAAATAAAGTTTGCAATTGAGCAGTTATGTTTACTTAAAAACTACATGGAAGACATATTTTATGGGATTATAAAATACAGGGCAATTTTCAGATTATTGCAGATCACAACACGAGCAATAATAAATGAATGAATGTGTGAGTGATACACATTCTGTATCCATTACCCGCTTCTCAGAATGATTCAACAGCAATGCCGGCAGCTTTCATATATTTCCGAACTGTTGTTATGGACTTTACTGTGGCGACTATACATTTATTACATCTGCTGATTGTAGAGATGGGAGCTGCAGCTTCAGGCTGACACCAAAAACAATCTATGTGCCCCTTTGTGTCAAAGCAGTGTTGTGCAACACAGTGAGACTGTTGCCTCAAGCAAAGAAAATATCATCTCACATCCAGGTGCAAAAAACACTGCATGGCTTTGTAGTAAATCTGTCTCTGTGCAGAACTATTAGGTCCTTCAGGTCCATTAATCAGGGGACTCTGGGGGTTTTAAAGGTCCAGTTTAAGTCTGATAGGTGACAGGGTTTTTGCTGTGGCTGCAGCCGGACTGTGGGTTAGAACTCCTGAAAGCCGGGCAGTGATGTCATTTCTTGCTTTTAAAACAAGCCTTTTTTTTCATTTTCTCCATGTTTCTTACATTATATGGCTTTCACAGACCATATTCTTGAAGTCATCTAGTTTACAGTATGTAGAGTGAACTTGACCAGTATTTGTGTCAATGTTCTTACTTTAAAATGTTTGAATATGCAAATTAGAGGCTTAAATTGGGAGCTGTACTCGAAGGGAAATGGTAATTCATATTAACAGGTTGAGAATGTATGAAAGTGAGTGACTCATTCGGAATTACAATGAATCAAACTGCCATTCACATACAAATCATATTTGAATGGTCATTCAGCTAATTACAGTGTTTGATAGTGTTGTCATTGAAGATCTTATTAGTGCAGCTAATAATACCTTCAAAGCCCAGAAGATTAGATAGCAGAAACCTTTCTGTGTTATCATCCCTTTGCTGGATATGCACTATTAAAGAGCATTTTAGCATTGGCTGGTTACATCACTAACCAAACCAGTCCAACTTCACTTCCACCGATTCTATCCCACTGAGGACAGTGCATCAGTTATGCACTACCTCATTTATCTATTTATTATTTCCATCCATCATTTATCAACTTCACCTCCACTGAACTACATCATTTATCTGAAGAGGTGCTCCGACTGGATCTCGAACCCTAGTCACTGAGTAGTCTTCTTAACCCCTACTCTAACACCTAACCAACTTGCCCATAATAACCATTTGCTGAACCACCAATCTGATCTAACCTGACCTTACCTGACTCTGCTACATTAACCATCTATGCAGCCCATTTAATAATGTCACTTCAACTGAACCACTGCCACTCATGACTGTGCTTCAGTGATTCACCACCTCATTTATCTGAGGAGGGGTTCTGACTGGGACTTGAACCCTGAGTTGCCAAGCAGCTTAACCCCTACTCTAACCATCTGTTGAACCATCTAATGTTCTAACCGTCACCAATGTTACCATACCTAACCATCCTACATTACATTACTCACATTGCTCGCTTACAGTATGCACCACTGTCTTTATCTGAGGAGTTCTTTACCCCTACTCTATCCAGCTGCTTCACCTAACCTCACCAAATATCAACTAATTCACCTAACCATATGTTCTTCTAACCATCACCTCCTACATTAGTCTAGCCAGCTGGAGTACACTTTGATACACTTACCTAATTAATCAACTGGTTCACCTAACCATTTGCCTCTAACCATCCATGCAGCCCATTATTTACTTCCACTGAACCTATGCCACTCGGGACTGTGCTCACTCGAGCCCTAGTAACTGAGTTGCCGGGGGTGTCTTTAGCCTATACTCCATCAAGTTGTATACAGCTACCCAACTAATCAACTGCCTCACCAAACAATCTGTTGAAGTACCAATCTGTTGTAACCATCACCACTGTCCCTTACCTAACTATCCTACATTACTCTAAACATGCATCCAGCCCATTTATCAACTTCACTTCCACTAAACCTATCCCACTCATCACTGTGTTTCACTTATCCACCATTTATCTGAGGAGGTGCTCCGACTGGGACTTGAACTCTGATTACTGAGTTGCCAAGTAATGTTCTCAATCCCTACTGCTGTGGACCAATTTAGAGTACAAAACAAGCTAATATCACTGCAAACATCAGAGTATTTATGCTCTTGACTCTGCAGCACAGCCCACCATCAATCTGACAAGGAATCAGTTATGTAGACACGGTGGGTGTCTTTGAAGCACATCACCAATCGAAGCTGGCAGCTGTAGTGATAGGAAGCATAAAGTAGAGCAGAGTGCAGCGTGGGGTCAGTCAGAACATGCCCTCTGGGAGCAGACACATGAGATCATGTAGCACTTTGTAAAAGAAGCCTATAATTAGACCAATCCAGATGCTGAATATAAATTTTTTTGTAGCTCATCTGTAGTTGCTAACATTCTGTCTCAATCAGCTTAAGAAACATGTAACATTTCTGAAATTCAGCTTTTGCTTCTTTTTTTTCTCTATGCCTAGATTACAGATCAGTGTACAAATTGCATTTTTTTTATTTGGAAAATATGAAACAAGTGATCCTTTATCTGGAGGTGCATAATTTTCAGTCAAAAAACCTTTTACATTTTTAACCTTTTATGTATTCTGTCCACAATATAGGTTGAAGTATGCTTTAAAGTCAAATAACAGGCCATGATTGCTTGTGTGTGTGTAGCGTAAGTGGTGCATTGGAGCAAGTAATGGGAGACAATGACTGGAGAAATGGATGACTCCTCAAAAGTCACCTTGAGTGAATAGAACTCATCATTCATATGCCAAACACACACATACACACACACACACACTTGCAGCCTCTCCACAACCGACCAAGGTCTTTGTCAACATTAAGGACACCGAGCATGTTGTACTGTGCTCGGTGATATTCATCAGCCATGTCTTCTACCAAATCTGCCTTCATCATCGCTAAAGACGACAACGCCGACAGACTGACGCGGTTTTAGTTCCATGTTTAATTGAATGTTTATGTGATTTATATGTGTTCCTCACATTTTCAGGTCATTTACAGTTTGAGTTGGCATTGAAAATGGTGTGACCTCTTGTCTGAGACTTAAATGCAGCAGTAGTCAATCTGAGGCTGTGTAAGTGTAGTCTGACATACGTGTGTTCACATGGTAATGTGATGTAAATGTGTCCGTTTTTTGCAGGGTATTGGTTCAGGTGTGAGACTTCTTATTGGTCATGTATATTTTTTTATTTATAGTACTGCGAATGTTGGTTTTAATGTCAAAATAAATCTTAATCACAACATGCACTGACGCCATCCGGCATGAGCTCCCCCAGAAAGCCTCATTTGAGAAATTTAGGGGGAGCTCTAAAATATTGTAATTTTTGGTGCCAGTTTTGTTCTATAGAAATGTATATTTTCCTGTTCATAATTGTCATGGGATGCAACCTAGGTCTGGTCTGTTTAACAAATTAACACACACCATTTCCTGTCCACTGTGTGTTGGCATTTTCATTGTTTCTCGGCAGAGAGCGATTAAAAGACAACATTGCAAACATGAATATTTTTTTTGTTTCTTTGTTGACCCAGGTTAAATATTCTCTGTATGGATTGAAATGTATTGACAGTATATTTGTCTTTTCATTTCTGGTGAGAGTTAGCTGGGTCAATGTCTGCTGATAGCCTTTCTCACCAACCTGATTGTGCAGTAACTATCATGCTGTTTCCTTGGTTGGCTATCAAAACAAAAAAAAGTCACACCAGAGAACACAAGTTTTGATACATGTACATGTTGAAAAGGTCCCTTCCAAGTGCCTGCAAGGTATTATAGCGATAGCTACTAAAAACAGCCCGAACCCACGGCACACACAAAGAGCCTCCTCACGACATGACGTCATCAAACATCATATTTTTGCTCCCCCCCAATGTTTAACCCAAGTCGACACCAATGGTGACATGTATCCTGTCTGGATGTATTACTTTGGCACACGTGCGAGACACAAAGCAGCATTCTTAATCACGCAACCTGTAATTTTGTTGCCAATTTTCAGCATTAGTTCTTTTATACTAAAACATGTCAGATGGATTCAAACCTGGAAGCAGTAAACTAAAGTTTGACTCAAATGCTTATACTTGGTCTTGACTAAAACTAGACTTAAAAGTGTTTTAGTTCACTAAAACTAAGACTAAGACTAAGAGTTGAATGCCTTTCTTTGACTTAGGCATGGTTTAGTTGTAGTTAACTTAAGATTTGCTAAAAATAAAAAGGTTAAAGTTGATTTAATGCGACTAAAACACACATTGCCTTTTGATCTCAGGGCTAAGACTAAATCTAAAAATACCAGAAAAAATGAACACTAATTGTAACGTTAACACGAGTACAGAAGAGTCATAAAGTCAGTGAACTGACCTTGTCAGTTATACTGCAAAACTGATCTACATTTTGCTCAAATTAAATAAAGCAGTAGCAGAAAAAACCTTGAGTGTACTGAACTGAGCAAGGGTTCCTTTTATTGCTTATGAATTCAGCTTTTCTTTTCTAAGGGGAAATTATGTAATTTGTTCTTTCAAAAGTTTCATTGATTTAAAAGAAGACATGTTGTATGGGTTGTGAAGATTCTATCATGCTATGGCTTCTGAAAAAGTGTCCAATCAAAAAGAGACAGGTCCAATAACTTGGTGTTCCTGAAGCTTTGACCGAAGTGTGGAGTTTTGGTCACTTGATCAAGGGTGTAGGTTTGGTTTTAACTCACATACCCGTTCACAGATACAGAAAACACAAAAAAGAGTTGCTTTGTGCAATAACTATTTGCTTATGTAAGTTGCCACAAAACCCTTGGTCTTGTATTATGTGGATTTTTCTATTGAAAGTGATATTTCACATTTTACTTTGTTCATGCAAATCTGGGATTTTAAATGGAAATTGCAACATGGCAGAGCTTCACCCTACTTTTTGCTACTCTGTTTTACCCAATAGTCTGATCTAAGTCATTTTAAAACTGTTCATCTGTGACTCTGTAGCTCTGTCTTCTCGTTCAAGAGTTTCCTAAAGCTAATAAAATAGTGCATTCCCAACAGAGCCAAAGCAACGCTCAAACATTAACCTATAAATCACTAAACCATCTCAAAACTTGTATTTGTTTTTCAGTCAACCCCTGAACTTACAGCCAGACATTTCCCTATGACATCAGAGCTCACCTCACAGCCGACAGCTCCACCTTCCTGTGTGACTCTGTGCTGGTCAAGCATATCCAACTCATCAACTAATCAGTTCACTGTGGCTCTTTTCACAGATCAATAATGTTGATGTTATAAAGACCCGTTCAAGAATAACTGTACTCCTCAGCCATACCTGAGCAAGTGGAGGGATAGAGGTGATGGTGTTAGTTTACCAAACATTAAGACTACACAAGTTACTGATATTAGATCATAACTGTAATTGTGATCATTTAAATCAGCTCAGCTGCGCAGTTTTACCATTTTAGAGACACTGCTATAGTCTGATAGGACCACTGTGTTTCTGTTACATTAATGATTTCATAGTTTTTATTTAAACTCTCAATTTGTGTATCGTAACAGAGCTGTCAGTGCTGCAGCTAGCCAACAGTATAGTTAAGCCTGAGGCTGCCAGATCATCGGGTCAGGTATACCCCATGTCTCACTCTTCATTAAAATAGCCCACTATTTGTGGGAAACGCACTGATCTGGCAACTCTGCTTGGGCCTTACAGGTAACACTTTAAGGAGTAAAAATGACAAAATGCTTGAGATTGTTAAAAATATTTGTATGGACGATTCACTTGTGACATCCATCTATACCGTGTCCATCCCAAAATCTTGCCTGGTTGAAAAGCTTCGGAAACACCAAGAGAGAGGATCTTGTGTTGAGAGGCATTGACGGAATCAGTCCTGACAATCAGTCCAGCTATACATGGAAAAAGGTTACATAGATTGTACCTATAATGTGGCAATCAGGGGACGGGACTCTGAGACCTCATGTCATGCCATCAGGTCAGATCTTTAAATGTCCTGTACCTCTCTAACCTCTAACCCACCGCGTTTTTCATGATTTGAGCTCATATGGCACAGATGCCTGCACTGCTAGAGGCCATGGGTTGAAACCACATTCCCACTGAGCTCTATTATAAAGGTCATGCTTTCCTAATTCTGCATTTCAAGGTTAATGCTGTTCTTACTCTGGAAAAAATTAGCTTCAGGAGTTTATGAATGTCTGTGATTGCAATGAAACCTCAGTACCTTGTCTCTGCAGGTTTTCAAGCCTCACCTTTGAACACATAATCTGAACACTGACCATAAGCCTATATAACCCTGGCTGGAGTTTAACCCCTCGCCTTTGAGAAAACTGAAATTCAAAGAGAAAAGCACCACATCAAACCAAAAGCATCCACCTAGTGGGATACTTATTTGTGAATAGGCTCCATAAGATCACCTAGAAGCAACAACCTTCCCCATCAACAGCTCTTTCAAAAATGCGGCAGAGTCCGACACTGGTGCCGCTTCTATTCAGCACAAGGCTTTACTTCTTGTTATTCATCCCCATTGCCTAATGGAAGGTCGGCTACAGAGAGCACAACAGGTGTCCCACTCAGACACACACATACACACACACACACGCTTAGTCTAAAAAAACCTGCTGGCTGCGGTCCACTGATTCCTTGGTGAGCGACATGCATCATTAACAGCTTTTAAACTGCAGAGGCGTCCTGCCTTCAGGATCTTCTAACAGGCCGTCCGTCTCCCCCTCCTTACAACATCCCACCCACTACACACACTCTTTAAAGTGTTACTAAAGAGGCTTAACAGCCCATTCCAAAAAGCCTGCATGGGGCATTTGTACTCCATAAAAAAACGCTACAAGCTACAAATGGTACCTCACTGAGTGCCCTTATGGAGCACACACCAGTTGATGTGCTGAGATGGTTAAGGGCAGCAGCAGGTGAGTAAAAGCATTTTCTCTACCACACACTTGTTTTCCAATAATTGTTCAAAGAGCTATGAGAATTGTTAGAAGTGGGTAACAGAGTCTTGTAACAACTTATGAAAGCCTACATATATACATACTTTCAAGTGTTCTGGATATGAATATGTCAGGACGGGATGACAAATCTGAAGTGGTTGTGGTGTGCAGGTCTTTTCTTTGAAGCGACTGCGTTAGCTGGCTGATGGAAGGTAATCCTTAATGAAAAAGACGTTTCTCGTGTTGATTTTCAACATCAAAACAAGCATTTGGCTGCTTCAGTGGGGTCGACGCGCTGCAAGCTGATGGATCCTTGTAACATGCCACTAAAGCATCACACAATAACGTACAGACTGCCTTATATCCAACAATAGAGCTTTAAAGAAGTGCCA
Source organism: Oplegnathus fasciatus (assembly GCA_003416845.1). Lineage (NCBI taxonomy): Eukaryota > Metazoa > Chordata > Actinopteri > Centrarchiformes > Oplegnathidae > Oplegnathus > Oplegnathus fasciatus. Next base: position 244,412 of record NTHP01000169.1, read on the forward strand.
GCATTTGATGTTGATGTGTGCAATAGCATGCTGAGAATGTGTTGTTATGGTAGAGACTGAAGACTATAGTAGGTATTATGGGATATAAATATATAGGTTTGTATATATATATATATATGTATTGTAAAGCACACACAATTGTACCTCACTGGCATATTTCTAAACTTGCATGACTGTTAGTGTCATGGAGCTGAAGCAAAATCCTCGTCACTGCACTGGAATCCAGTCCGTGAGATTAAACATGCCTTAAAGCGATTAGCAAACTGTCTGGTAGGTACAAACCGATAAAACAGGCGAATACTTTGAGGTGCAATCTAAAATGGCTTCACAATTCACAGCAATGGATTGCACAGTAGAATGAATGTGATTAAGGGAAAGTGACATATTTTTAGCAGTTTGAAAGACCTACAGAATGTAAACATTGCGCATTGTGTACAAATTTGAAATCCTATAATATTTGTGCGATGAATCTAATGCTATAAAAAGGCTACCGCACTTATTTTAACGGAATATTCTGCCATTTTTCGTATTATTCAGCAAAGCAGTTTCGCATTCGCGGATCAAAGTTAAACCATAAAGCTGTAATTTCATTAATGCTTTCACAGTGATAATGACGGAAAACCATATTACTGCCAGTTTGGGCGTATGATAATCGAAATTCTCCAGCGCATGAATAATATCTTACAATAATTATGAAAAAGCTTTCATACAGCGCCGCAAAGAAAATGCAGAAATATACAAAGATTTCAATCCCGAAACACTAAAAAGCGAAGCGACATTTCCTCCCAAAATTAGAGAACAAAATAATCTCAGCAAACATACGAGATCAAAAAGGTGCAGTGTGTCTTTAATACCCTGCCTTTGTGGCGGCGGCAGCAATAGCGAGGGCATCCCAGGCGAACCACAAAGCCAAGGGTTAAAGACGATACCATGCTGACTCTCCCCAAACGACATGCCACGCCATTTTACCAGCTCTTTATTTCCCCGTCATCGCAAACCAGCTCCAACTTCCTGCTCGCTCGCATGCCATTCAAGGACAAGGATGAGAGAAGCAGAGCAGGGGGGGAAAAAAAAGGAGGAATCAGTGTTTCAACAACATTAAGGGAAGGTCATTGTCTGCGGGCTTACCCTGGGAGAGACGCAGAGGGCCTGAACCTGCCAGAACCTATCCACGGCAACCGGGAGCGGGACCTGCGAGAGACCAGAACAACAAAGACAGTTTGTGACAAAGCTGAGGCGCCGCAGTCCGAGAGGAGTGAAATCAAATGTGACATTTTTCATTTATTTGTAAATGCCTCCTTGGCGGCACACTCACTCGAAACGACAGTTGGGCTCTTACCAAGTTAAGGGGAGCTGATGGTAGAATAGAGGGATCCTGACAGAGGTTGTAATGAGATGCCGCATTAGGGCCGCTCTCTCATCCACTCTCCCCTCTCTCGCCCAGGAGCACGCCCTTCACTTCCAATCTACTACCCCAACCATTTGGAAACGGTTAACCCTATGAAAAACTACACTAACCCTCTTTGGTGCTCCGATAAAACATTCTTTGTGGGTTTATTTTGTCATAGATGCCTTTGATGCTACAAATTCCTCTGTCAAAAGGATTTTTGGAGTGTTTGGAACCTTGGGAAGGTTGGAAAATGATTCACAATACCTGTCCGAAAAATAGGAATAGGAGCGTTGTCTGAGGCTATAAAGCACTGAACTGCAGTGATGAACAGTAATGAAGTACAATTTTGAGGTACTTTTACTTTGTTTCAGTATTTCCATTTTATGTTACTTAGTACTTCTACACAATTACATTTCATGGGGAAACTTTCTACTTTTCACCCCTATGGTTGCTTGTTACATTTCTAAGCTTTTACATAAAAAACCTATGATAAAGGGTTTACAACATATTTTTTGGCTTGTGACCCCTTATAAAAAACATTGTCTGCCAACTTCAGATGCCTATGAGTTGTTAGCAGTTCTACCAAAGACTGATTCCCACTCTAAACATCTCAAATGGTTTAATTTAAGTAACTGTCTGAGGCCAAAATAGCTAAAAGGTTCCTATATTTTAAAAGCAAGATTACAGAATTGTACAAAAACTGAATATGGTTTTGTGTGGTAATGGATTTTTTTTATACATCACAGTATCGGTACTTAAGTGAAGAATCTGAGTACTACCACTACTACCACAGATCAATATATTATGCTTCCACATCATAACATATGTTAAATGCTATATATAAGTGGATGCTTTAACAACAAAAAGTTACATTAGCCCTACCAAGAGGTCCTTGACTTTTGACAAACAGGAAATACAAGACCAATCATTTAAAATGATTGAACAACCATTAAAAGTAATGATTGAGTCATAATTTCCTCCCCCACAACTGGGTCAAGCTAGAAAGAGGTCTCAGTTGAGGAGGTTGCAAGGAAAATGAACTATTACCCTCTACATGTGTGTGGAGACGTGTGGTGCCCTCTAAACTGTCCTCGCAGTTTGAGAGAGTGTGCTATATAGTGGGCAGCATGGGAGCAATGAGTTATGTACTTCATTAAGCTCAAGTAATTTCCCTCCCAGATATTACGTCGCCTTCAATCCATCCTAGCAGCCATGAGCTATATTTAGCTCTTTGGCGCACAATGCCACAGCTCTTCATAACAATGTCGGTAAAGGTGTTTGGCTGGGGCCAAGATGTACAAGGTGTCATTAAATTAGAAAGAAAGATTATATTAAAAAAACTGATTTTAGTTTTTCAATGGAAACTAATTCATCATCCTTACGTCTTCAACTTATCCACTGCTGTAATTAGATTCATCATCAGCGTGAGTCCAAGTTTCCACAATACTGTATTTAAATTAAAATTATATTAGGCCTTCACTGAACTGTAAAAACTTAATTTAACATAATCTATTCAATTCTGTGAAGATACTCTGAGTGTAGTTGTTACAGTGTGCCAGTGCTGTTGTTGTGAAACCAACAGATTGGGATAATGCAGCCACAACATGAATTCTACTTTGCACTGAATGTTACACTGCACAACAACGCAACAGTGGTACACTGATGTGCTCCCTATGATAGTTTTGTAAAAAATCACCAAGTAAGATTTCTTTGAGCAGGACAAGTGATAGACTGCAGTATTAGTATAAGTTATTTTGCTGGATACAGTAAGTCGTTAAAGCTGCACAAATCAATATTTTTACGTTAACGATGGATCAAATGATAATGTGTTATGTGAAAGGTGTGGCTTGTTGTGACGAACCCACAGAGAATTATCACACAACCCTGCAGGTCCCCTTAGTTCTACGGCTCTGGCGGTTTAGCACATTTCAGCTCATTGTTTTGGTCACAGCCTGCAAATTTACTGGTTTAGTTCAGTTTCACCGCTCTCATCGGCTGCAGTGGGACGATGTTTTCATCAAAAAACCTACTGTATATTTACCTGCCCAGCACCAAAGTCAGGGACTAGCTAGTGAACACAGCGTAGCATGTAGCAGCTACAAATAGATGTTTCCCTCAGGAGTAAAGGAAGCGAATATTGGACTTATACTGTATTCGTATAATTTGCCAACACATATGCCTTATCAACTTCATAAGGCTATTTCTGGGCAAAAAAGCCCACAGTTTGTTTGACTGCACTTCAAACAGATCTCTTCTTTAGCTGATCAAGGCATAGTTGTTGCCCCCAGTGCTTGATACATGTGTCATTTTGAACAGATCTCTGGGAAATCTGGTCTTAAAACACACTCACTGTTACCACCAGCAACCAAGTCAACCAGGACTGAAATCCCCAAGCCTCTAATCAATATTTTTATCAACAACTGTTCAAATGTTTATTGTGAAAGGGGCTCGCATACTGACAAACACACAGAGAATCATCACACAATTCTGCAGTTCCCCTCAGAGCCTGTGGGCATCTTTTAGCTCAATGTTTTTGTTTTATTCTACTGTGTTGGTTTCACTTTCACCACTCTTATCATCACGTTTCCAGCCGCAGCAGGCCGCTGGTTTCAGCAAATAAAAAGGTTAGATACACCAACTGTACCTGCCAAGCACCAAACTGCAGACAGACACATTTAACAACTAACTAGTGTACCGAGTGTAGCATCTAGCAATGTAAATAGCAAGACAGTTTGTCTTCAGGAGTGGATAGAGACCAAAACAGAGTTTAAAGGAGACTGAATATTGCACTTACATTCATCAGTTGGCCAAAAACATGCTCAAATAAATCTTACTGAATGTGTTGGATATGTGAATAGGCAATGCTAACACATTTGCTAGAACAGCTTTGATGACGTGGTGTGTACAGCATACACCCCAACAAGTGTCACTTATGTTGCCGATCAGACCTCTTCTCAGACTGTGTGGAGGTGTACAGCTCCATTAACATCTGCCAACTCACCTTGCGTTTGTTGAGGCGGGTAAACACATTTTTCATTCTTATTGGTATATTGAGTTTGCTGACATAATTTAGTTAAAGCCACTATGTGTAGACATTTTTTATGTGACAATAGCACACATTATTCTTACACTTTTAATGTGAAAAGAAATTAGACAATCCCAAAGAAAATGGGTGCAGTGGGTGGGTTGTTCTCAGCTCATTCATTCTCAGTGGCATGAGCTGCTGTCTGTCAGTGTTTTTTATGGTACGACCACAGGAAAGTAAAAAACCAGAGGAATATTCCCCAAAAACTATGATGATCATTATTTTTTAAGATAATCAACTGTATCAAGTAAGGCCTACTGTATCAGTGTATCAGACAGAGTTGAAGTTACATTAAACACTAACACCGTTAAATTTAAAGAGTGAAGAAGAACAAAAGGCCATCAACTTCTAAACACATTTATAAAAACATGAACTGGTTGTAAGGACAGTTATACGGGATGTTTTGAGATGTTTCTGTCCTAAAATTCATCGCTGTGGTCAGTTAAGTGCTCCTTGTCTTGTCGTATGTTAAGACGGAAGCCAAGTGCAAAATCAATACAAGAAAAGCTGTAAAATTATCCTGTAACATGAGAACAGATAATAACATCGACTTCACTCGCCTAAAACTTGACACTAACTTTCACTGAGTGCCATGTATGTGCCCTAAATCTTCCAATATGTCCTACTCTTAACTTGTATTAAAAGGGATGATGTATGAACTCCTCAACTTGAAGGCATAAATTGTTCGCTCAGCTCTTAGGTAACTAAGCGAACTGGCCACAGTGTGTGGATGGTAAAAGTGTCAGAACCACTGGATGACTGTAAAATGTACATGTCCCCTGTAAAGCGGCTGTCCATCAGGATGTGAGCACGTCCAGGCGACGTGCCAATTGTGACGTTAACATATTATCCGCCGCTGAAATTACACCTATGTCAACATCCATAGGAAGCCTTTTATAAAAGCCTGGCAGATGTGGTGACTACAAGCGACACTCACAGATGTCTCAGTCACAGCAATTGAATAAAAATAGCTTTGAAATAGCCTGTAACCATGCATTAAGTTCCCCACAGAGGGTTACACTAAGTGCTTATTTTTATAAGCATTTTGACATCCTGACTTTCAATTTAATGCTTTGACGGTTTGAGTAAGTGGTGGGATGAGGAGACGTGATCACAATTAGCCTTTGCTTTTACAATTTAAATACATATTTCTGAGGCATATCTGTTACTTGGGCATTAGTGGAACTTGACATCATCAGGTAATGAACAAAAGCATTAAGAAAAGATGCTTTCCAGAATAGGCTACCTCCTATGGCTTGGTTACACATGCACCTGAGTGCATGAGAACTAGCTTCAGTCCACATTCACATATTTAAAGCCAAGGACAGCTACTGCATGTTTTTAGGCCCTCTGGGGTAATTAGTGGTATTTGTTCCATTTTTTTTGGTTGTAATATGGATTGTTCAAGTTCACACAAACTAATGTCAATCAGGTCAACCCCACTCCTGTATGTATTCAGGTGTGCAGGGTGGCAACATATTGTAGCAAGGTTTGATCCATGAGGTGCTACTGTGTTGACTGTTACCATCTATGTCCAATTGTTCCTTAAAATTAAAGGCATAAATTCTGACAGCAGGCTTAAAATTTTTTGTGTTATCAGCTCTCATCAGTTAACGTTAATGTCATCCCTTATGTCACGTTAGCCGAACTACAAAATTCAACTGTTTGTTGTTATAAATGTGCATCACAAAAACTGGTGTCTGCCAGTGGAGTTTGCTATTACATCAACAGAACAGTGAGTGTGTCGCTCGATAAATGATCTGGTGTTAGCTACGACTGCACGTTTTCCAGCCCCATATGGTCTAGCTAGTTAGCAGTCGAGTAATGTCCAAAGAGCTAACGCTAGCAGATAGCAAACAAAAGTCGCAAGCCCTCAAACACGCTCTCAGGCACACCGCATCAACATTTCAAGCTCGTCACCTTAATCGGGATCTCTGGAGCACTTCCAGCTGAGCAGCAGCATGTCCTGTCAGCCTGTGAAACTAGCTTATAACATTAGCTCAGCAGCCAAACGGGAGACTGAGAGCTCTCAGCAAGATCTATATCATCCTGATATCTTCAGCTTTAATTGCCAGACGTGACTTACCAGCAGTCACTGCAGTCATCATTAACACATAGCAGTCATCGCTGAATATAATGCCGCTTTTGAACTGAATGACTTTTGAGAAATAGTATGTAATTTGAAGTATACTACAACAAAACACCAGTTTTCTATACAGATGAACTCTGAAGTTCTTTGAAGTTCCAATTAAAATACAAGTACATTTGTCAGGGGTGCAGCCCTGATGAAACAAACACTTTCATGAAGACCCTGTTTTTTATCATTTTTATCTCATACACAGGTCTGAAGAGTTCGGACAGGATCTAGACAACCTTAAATCCTAAAACGACACTTGAAGAA
>NTHP01000169.1:251373-261584 GCA_003416845.1 Oplegnathus fasciatus
GAATGATTACATTTCCTAACAAAGGTCATATTGTTTGACCAACATAACCTCATATGGGGTTGTCAGTGTTATAAGTTGGTCATGTGTTAGTTATTTAAGCACTGATGTCTTTCCTTTTTTTTCAACTCATATGTTCCTGCGGCTAAGTCCAACTGAGGTGGAGGGAATAAAGCCATGATCCGAGCTTTTATTGTTTAGGTAAAGTAATTAAATGCCTGTATGTCTGCTGTGCAGGTTTTAATGAGATCTGTAGAATCTGTATGCTAAGATTATGTTTGTGTCATCACATCTGTACAGAAGTAATATTAAACTAATATTGGTTGGTGATGTAATTAAATCAGAACAAGATATGCTGAGAAAAAACCACAGTGACTCTTTGCATCGGTACTGCCTGATTTTTTGCATTTTTTGTTGAATCCTGTAGAATCTGTATGCTAAGACAGTGTGCAAGAGTCTCCTCACTTCTGTAACAGCAACTAACTTTTTCAGTAGCTGCCTGAATTACAAACTCAAGCCACGCTTACAAACCTGAATTACAACGGATGTTATTGTCCACATAGCTTTGGAGCATGCACACCTGCCTTTATTATGCTTACATTACGGAATATCGGCTCAATTAAGCTTTCACCTCAATTATTGTGCTGTTTAATCTTAACTTAAGAAAATGTAGGTTCAATTTCCCAGCAGACTTAACTAAGGGGGGGTGACCTTGCCTGACACAGTGTTAAATGGACCTGCAAGAATATTTTTTGTGGGTATAAGAGGAAAGGCTGGCTGTTAAAAGTCAACCATTTTCCCATTTCTCTATGTCATTGATGCCTGACAGGCTGTAATTTTCATTCTCTCACTCCAGCGGAGCCTACTGAGCTGGAGATTATGGAGATGACGGTTTGGATTTTTAAGCACCCTCTTCATCCCGTTTTAAATCTCTATAATGTCTGAGCATAAATAAAAACAGATGCCTTTTATAAAACAACTGGGCAGTGGAGCTGAATAACATTGTGCTTCAGTGAGCTCACATTTATTACTGTCGTCGTTGAGTGAACACTTCCTCTAGTCAATGTCAATCTACATGTCAATGGAAAGCCTGTTTGACTAATGGCTCTAGGAGAGCCTGGATTGAAAATCTTGGGTAGAACATTAATTTTCTAATTTCCCTGTCAGTGTCAATTTCGCTATTCATTCTGTCAATAATACTGTATTGTTCATGGGCAAAGGCCATTTAAGATTTGCCTGTGTTAACCGATTATTGACGTGCACAACTGCTATCAATAGGGAACAGAGCTTTAATTAAAACTCCAAAATCAGTTAATCAGTTGTAGTGACTTAGTTTAATTTGCTGGAGATGGGGGGATGTTGCTGACAGTGACCTGAGATCCTGCTTGAGTGGCAGAGGGAGGAGGGTCAAACTGAGGGAGCGTGTCGGTGGTCACCCCTGCATTAAATGAAGCAGAGGGTTTGAATCATCTCCTTGTCTCTTTGGATGAGGATCTCTTCAACTGACAAAGTCTTGGCTTTCAGTGACCTCCTCGAGGCAAGGTCAGACCATTACTGCTTTAGCTCACAGGCCCTGGACTCAAGGCCATCATCTTTGTAGCAAGCTTTCAAGTGTTCTCAAGCCAACACAAAGGTCTAGAACAGGGGTGTCCAAACTTTTTTCAAAGGGGGCCAGATTCAATAATGTGAAAATACCTGAGGGCCGACTGCCCACCCTGTCATACTTTTGGACCATAACAAAGTCACATAATGCCCTGCATTATAACAATTTTATTTACAGTACAGTAACATTAGTCTTTTGTTCAAATGGCAGTGTAGCCAAATGTGAGCCACTCAGATGTGAACAGGTCTCTACAAAACAATTCAGCCTTTCTGTCACATCTCAAGAGTCAGATAACACAAGAAACCAGCAGTTAAGAATCCTTAAAAGTTCCATGAAGCTGGGAAATAACTTTTCCCTTAGCTTCATTTTACTCACTCAGAACACTCAGAAACCACAATTTATGGATTTCAGATGGCCAACAGACAGGCAACCTATTGACACTAATGAGAGGGGTGATACTGAGATCTGGACTGCAGTACACACGCCAGGTCTGGTTTGAGAGCAGTGGTTGAGATGCGTAAAATGTCACGTAGGTGGGGATCACTTAGTCTGGACCTCAAGCGGTTCTTGTTCAAGTTCATAACAGAATGTCTGCTCACACAAATATGTGGAGCTGAACAAGCTTAGCATTTTCTTTGCAAATGTTCGCATTTCTGGGAATCTGCCTTTATCCAGCTGTCGGTAAAAGTTCACAAGTGAGAGCTGCTGATGTCGGCCGCGCAACTCATCGTCGCACTGCAGCTCAATGAGCTCCCACTGCAGCTGATGCGGGGCATCCGTCCGTGGAGAAAGGAGAAGTGAAAAGCAACATGTCCTTTTCGATAGCAGCAAAATCCCGAAAGCTCCCGTTGAACTCTGCAGAGAGAGATGCGATGGCTGCTGCATACCTCCTCGTCTGCGCACCAATATTGTCTTGTGGAAAACTGTCCATGACTTCACACAACGCGGGGAAATGTGAGGTGCTGGGCTCCGGATGTGACAGGTGTCTTTGGAAAAGTTGGAGCTTGGTTCCAAAGGCCTTGATGTGTGCATATAGCTGGCTCACCACTGCGTCTTGCCCTTGCAGGCTGATGTTTAGTGCATTCAAATGTGCTTTGTAATGTCAACCAAAAAAGCCAAATCTGCCAGCCAGACAGGATCTGACAGTTCTTGCATCCTTGCGTCCTTTTTCCGCCAAAAATTGCCCAATTTCCCCCCTGAGAGAGAAAAAGTGCTGAAGCGCTGACACCCAGCTGAGCCATCTCACGTTGTTGCGGTAGATAACATCTCCATATTCCGCCTTGATGTCGAGCAGGAACTGTTGAAATTGGCGGTGGTACAGGGCTTTGGAGCGAATGAGGTTAATAGTCTTTACCACCGGACATTTGGCGCAGAGAACTTGTTGGTGAATTGTACAGTGGAGTTTAGCGGCGTTGCCTCCCTGTTCGCTGACTTTGTTACATATCTGTGCAGATAATCCACTTCGTTCACCAGCCATGGCGGGCGCGCCATCTATAACGATTCCGCTAACTTTACTCCATGGCAGTTTCATGTCATCAACAGCTGAACACACAGAGTCAAATAAATCCACTCCTCTTGTCTGACCTTTGAGACTCTGGAGGTCAAGCAGCTCTTCTGTTATGTTCATGTCATCATCAACTCCTCTCAAAAGAATGAGTAACTGGGCAGTGTCAGACGTATCTGTGCTTTCATCGCAGGCTGGAGAAAAAAAATCAAAATTCACTCCCACTTGCTTTGGTGCTGTTTTCATTTGACTCACATGCCTGCACATGCTGGGAGGCCAAGACAGCTTTGAGCTGCTTCGCTTTTTCTTGTTGCATGCATTAGCATGGTTTGTCTGATAGTGTCTCTTTACATTGAATTCCTTAGCAACGGCAATACTCTGTTGGCAAATTAGGCAGATGCAATTGTTTCAGCTTTAAGTGAAGAAATGTTGTAATTTCCATCACTCCTGCAAGCGGCGGCCCTCGGTATCAACCATCCTCTTTTTAGCTGCAGTAGCCATGACAAACACTATCTAGACCTACCGGTAGCTGGAAGGGGTCAGAGCTACAAAATGGTGCTGCCACCCTGAGGTGAAGAGAGAAATTGCAAGTTGAACGGGTATGATATATTAATTTTGTTTGGCAGTGCTGGGGGGCCATAAATAATACATTTTAAGAAGGAAGCCGGACTTTGGACATGTCTGGTCTAGAATGTACTGCATCAGGTCATCAGCATAATAATTTCAGCACAGACTTTAAAAATGACTGGGTTAAGAGATTATTATTGGGCTTAACCATGTTAATGCATGTTAATGCATGTCCCCTGAATGCAGCAGCTTTCTGTTCCAGTTGTACCGATCTTTGCTCAGGTTCAAATGTCTACTTGAAGAGCTTCAGTTATTTTGCAGACATCTTTTTTTGTACAGCATTCTGACTACAGTGCTGAAGTTAATTTATGATCAATATACTACCACATACTTGTGGCTGTACTTTAACTGTAGTTTTATTTACTAAAAGCAGCAGGTCATCTCCATTTTGCATCTCAATGATCTTCACTATTTTTTCCATGAGAGCCACACTGGCAGAACAAAGTCAGTAGGAGAGCCACTTTTACCACAAAACACCAAAAATCACCCCAACCATTAAACATATCATTTGTCATCCTATGACATACAATATGTAATGCAGCCAGTACAATCCTAATTAAAAACAGGCATACCTTAATACTTCTATTTAGTTTCTTGACTTCCTTCATGTTATATTTGTAGTTTGATCATGAAGCATTCATGGTGTGCACCGGTGAGCCAGTTTCCTCTTGATACTGTTCATGCTTGAGAATGCTGACTCATGCGTATGTGCTCACAAAGAAGGACATCGCTTTTAGTATAAGTGGTTTCAAAGGGAGAAAATCTGCTTCAGACACCAAACTTTGTTCAACTTCCAGAATGTCATTTGTCTGCAACTCTACTATTTCACTTTCCAGAGCAGCACGATTAGAAGGGCAAAGCTGTGTGAGAGAGGATACATCCACATGGAAGGGGTTTTCAATAAAGTTGAAAATTTCCTTGTGCTCATTCACATCACTGAATCTGGATGCAAGTTCTCCCCTCCACATCAAATCCTCTGTGTCTGAAGTGCTGCTGCAGAGATGGGTCATTTGTGGTGATAGCGCTAAGGTTTGGGAAGTGAATGAATTCTCTCTCTATATATTCTGTGTATATAAAGGGCAGCTCTGATTGCGTTCAGCATGTTGCTTGGAAGCTCATCTCTCCCTTGAAGCTGCAGGTTCAGAGAGTTTAGTTGACTGGTGACATCAGTCAGAAGGATCAGCTGTAAGATCTTGTGTGGGTCCTCCAACTCTGGCTCCCCTTGCTGTCCAGGAAAGTGTGAATCTCTGGGAGGAGGAAATCAGTACAGGAAAAAGAAAGTCATTTTCTGTCAATGAAAAACATAGTCTCCTCGAAGCTTATGACAAACTGCCAGAATGAGCCAACGGGGTGCAGCAGCGAAACTTGGTGTTCCTCAGGCTGCCTTGTGTAGTCTACTCAAACAACAAGAAACAGTCAGCTGCTAGTGATGGAGATAGAAAACAAATGCGCTCAGGGACAGCACCTGTGGTTGAAGCTGCCCTCATCAGGTGGATTGATAATGCCCGGTCATGTAATGTCCCCTAAATAGCGACGCTGTCCGTTTCATTACTTTTATTCATGTAATAAATGTCAAACAAATGTCAATTAAATGATAATCTGCATGAGAAATAAAGAAAAAGAAAACTATTTGGTTATAATAATCATCCGCTTATAGTGATCAATTTGACCCGGACAGACGTGATCACTATAAGAGGTTTCCGCTGTAATATCATGTTAATCGTCAGTGAGGTTCACAGAAATGCAAACTTACCCAGAAAAAATATAATTAATATTTTCAATGGAAGGTAACTAAAGCCGGCTCGAAAAGTCACAAGACGTCTCTAGATTACGTCTCATACTCATTTGCATATCTGTGACATCATAATGTAAGTATTTACATAATACAAGACAACTGTCAAGCTTAACTTAATTGACTTTTACTAGCTCAATCATTTGCTATTATTATTTTTCTAACAGCTACCATCTTCTAAACATGCGTCTAAATGTACCTTGAATTTCATTTTATTAAATTCAATTAGGCTGCTTTTTATTGTAAAGAGTTGAAAAGTGGGAGGAGTTATTTCGGGTGCCCCTATTTGCAGAAGCAAAAGTCCTGTTATTTTTTCCCATACACAATGTTACATGAGTCACAGCTGGAGCACTTGCATGGCTTGGATCAGCATTAAACTCTCAGTACAAATCATCAGTACAAAAGATTAAGAATTTTGCAGGGAAATATCTGGTGCTTTGATAAAAAGTCAAAGATACGAGCTTGTGTACATAAAAACTTTGAGGTAGACGTTAACTACGACTCCCAAGGTGCCTTTGGGCAAAAAACATCCAATCACTGAGCCAAAAATTATGTCATGCACTGCTACCAGTGGGTGTAAGCTAAAGATGGCATGCTGAGAAAACTGAAAACACAACCTGCAGCTTAAATCAGCACTTCTAAATTCTTATGAAATTGTTGGTGAATTTTGTTACAATGGCGCCGTGTTTTGTTCTTCACTGTAACAGTGAAACGTTTTGAACTGGCTACCGCTCTGATTCACACCTCTGACAGGGCTGTTCTCCATGCTAACAGCAGCCAAGGCTTATGGGTATTGTAGTATTTAGACCCATCCACCATGCCAAAATGATGGGCAAAGCATGACTTCTCAGAAACGACGTTGAAATAATTAAAACTGGTGGCCATAATATAAACCTATAGGGTTGTTACATTATCTAGGAGAGTCCCGTGTTTCTGTGTTGAGTGACATTGATGATACCGTTTGAAGAATGAACTGAAATGGAAATAGCCTACAGAATGGGGGAAAAACACTTCTGGAACCTGCAGCCCCTCCCACTCTGCAACTCTTATAAACTGTGGAATGGAAGTAGATAAACTCACTCTTATGAACTCTGTGTTTTCAGAAAAAAAAAAACTTAAATAGTCAAGTTAAATCATTTAGAGCAAAAAAGAAGGAGAAGGAGTTACCCCTCATTTAGGTTTCTGTCTGGCTAATGATTGGTCGACTGGACGTGCTTCATGGGAATCACATTAAAACACACATAAAAAGCCTGTTCTTACCTGTGACATACATGCTGTATGTATACATATGTGTTGTAGAGTTGTGTCCCCTGTGTTTCCAAAGCCTAAAGTAATCAAGAAAGTGGCCATCGCACCTAATGAGGTCATGGATTTAAATGCAACAGATACGTCCTTGCAATTATCGTGACACTCTGTTTGCTTTAGTTTGCTATCAGTGACACCCAAACATTTCTCATTAAATTGGTCCTCTGAATATTAATGCTCCGACAACTGATTAGATGCAGAACACCAATCCAGTTCAACAATGTTCCTAAATCGACGAGTTTAAGACAGCAATCATGTTGATGTCACCATGTTTAATGCCCCCTCAAACCTTAATCATTAGTTAAGCAAGCAGCAAAACGGAGAAGCTAAATCACTTGTGTATACTACATCTGATAAGCCAATAATTACTGCCTGCTGTTCTATTGTGTTATTGATAGAGTACACTGGCCCATAAATGGGATAAGGTCAGGATGTAACAATTGCCATTTACTTTCTTTTTACACTAATGGACATCAATACAGAGACTGTGTACTTCTTTAAATGGCAAAACAGTTTAATGAGCTGCAGTAAAAAATTAATGATCATAACTGAGGGAGAATCTACCTTAATGAGGGCTGTGCGCATGCTGAAGCCTTGTTATTGTGTTTCCATTGGAGAAAAACTGCAAGCAATGATGCACCACTCTACAAGCGGAAGAAAAGTTTTAATCAGGGCCAGATTATCCTTCCAGAGGGCCCAGGGGCAAAAATTAAGTTTTGGCCCTTTTGATCACCCATCCCTCCCGCTCTCTGTGCATTGTCTATCCTGTTGGCTTTAGGTGCCATTCAGGAACAGAGCGCATGGCAGTCTACATGAGCCAGCTTCATTATACTTTGCCTTTAGCCACAGGAACTAACTAGTATTCCTATTCTGGAATACTACCCTGTGCCACGTTTGCTATGTTAGTGTTGGTTTGTGGTAATGTCATAAAATGTATCTAGAAACGTGCACTATGTAATTACAAGATTAACTGAAATAATACATGAAACTAGATTTTGAGGGCCCTTGTCCTTTCAGTTTATATTGTGCTTTAATGGTGCATGCAAACAATTTTGCAATTAATCAGATAACCACGAAGCAATTGACACACAGTGATCATGTGGCCTTCATGGGCCCAGGGGCTGAGGGTGTAATCTCTACTGAGGAAACCAAACCTATGCCCTTGCCCTGGGCAGTTGCCCGCCTTGCCCGGTTGGTAATCCAGCCTTTGTTTTAACTGATGTAAAGCGAGTCTTCATTCTTAAACAACAGTGTCTGCAGGGTTTACTGCCGGTATTTATGACAACAAATAACTGGAAAAATGAAAAGCATGATTTTCACCTCACTGACTCATATCGTATATCAAACATAACTGGCAGTTAAGCCAACTGGCCTTGATTAAAGTCACTGTGAACAGAAAAATGCAGAGAGAAGTATGTGAGAGCACCGGTAAGAATTTAAAGGTGTAGTCTGCAATCCTGGAGAAAGCTTGTTGATATTTGAACTCAACAGCATAACAAATACACCCCTCCCCTCAGTGCTCCTTCAAACTCGTGCAAGTAACTCACAGCATTAGTGTTGTCCTGTGCACGAGCACGAGTTGTGACAAAGCATCGGTATTTGACGACCTGGGAAAAAGAACGGGTTGGTGGTTCGGTCCAAGCCACTCTGTTTGTTTCCCATTTACAGAGCCAGGGCTGTGTATGAAGGAACAGAACAGGCAGCTAGCGGACCGTGAGGAGATATTTGCTGAATTTGTCAAAAAAAGTGTATTGGATTAGAACTGTAGACTATACCTTTAAAACAAAATTCTTCACTTTTGTCTTGCAAAATTATTAATTAGGTTATTAAATCAAAAATGCGCCTAAACACTTCCCCTCTTGAACTACAAAAGAATTCAACTAGTGTGTGTCTGCTGCACACCATCCTGGCACTGTGTCCTTGCACTTAAGTTCTGCCTTTTTTGTTCCATCATCATAACATTATTAACAATATACAAAAATTAATTTAGGGAATTTCTGGGCTTTTCTACATGTACGTTTCAAATCCACAGGGTGTGAATGTTTAATAAACCAGTAGCACTTTTAATATTTGTTTACTACTTGCTTAATAAACAAGTAGTAAACGAGTATCACTTTAATGAAATTACTTGTGATCCATAATGTCTGTCTTGCACTGACTGCATCCACATTTCAACTTATTAAATTCTTCTTCTAAAATACACCAAGTGAAAACGAATGCAGCCTCAACCTCACTTGAGGTTTACTTGAGGTAAAATTGAACTAAAGCACAGTAAATTGGATGAAATTAGTAAAATGTGTCTCGAGGTTGGTAATACCAGAATGAAAAGTCCAAGATTAAAGCCATCATAAAATTGTCACAGAAATTAACACACTGAAATGGTCTTCTACCAAGTCAAAATATTGATTATAAATTCAGTATGTTTAAATATGACATGTATTAATAGTATGTTGTTTTTTAAGTTAATTGGCTACAGTCAGAATGAGTAGGTCTTTACTGCGCAGTGCTTTGGGCTTTAAAGCACATTTCACATACAAGGAGGAGCTACCTGGACAGTTTTTACATCAGCAGCATGGAGCATTGACCCAATACAGTGATTTATAATATAAAGTCTATAATTAATGGCAAAAATCTGAATATGTTACCAAATACGCGTTAATTCATCGGCTCCTCGCAATTTGATCAGTAACTGTTAGTTGCTTCCTTGCTGTTTCTTACTTTAATTTTATCATCTTGATTCCCTGATTCTTTGGCTTGGTTCTTAAGTGTTGCAAACTGTTACATCACAAACATGAAAGTTACCAAATATGGAATACTGCTCTACCTTGGGGGTCCCTTTTGATGTGAGATCAACAGCTTAGACTTGAGGGAACGGTGACTTGCTGACCTGTGTGGTGTTGAACAATGTCCTGACAGTCCATTTGGTTGTATTTTTTTACCTTAAAATTATGGGCAACTGAAGACTAAAACTAATGTGTGTGTGCCACACACAGTTCAACCGAGTGTGACACCAGACTGACTGGGCTGGTAAACAAGATTTCGTATGGAACACAGCGGTTCTATTGTTGGCATTATTCAGCACCAGGTGAATTTATCCAAATTAATCGTATTTGTTACACATATTTTACAGTTACAGCTGTAGCTTTGGGTACACCGTATGATGCTAAACAGCTGTTGGTACACAGATGGGGGACAAATTAAAGGAAAAATCTGAATAAATGAGTGGAGAAACATAATGAATGCAGATCCTGATGGGAGTGGTCTCTTCCAAGATGACAATGCCCCCATCCACAGGGCACGAGGAGTCACTGAATGGTTTGATGAGTATGAAAATGATGTGAATCATATGCTATGGCCTTCACAGTCACCAGATCTCAACCCAA
>NTHP01000169.1:265190-284897 GCA_003416845.1 Oplegnathus fasciatus
TATATATATATAATTTCTGTTTTCTCTTTATTCATCCACCTCCTTCAGGTTTGCTGCAAAGGCATCAGAGACACACTGCTGAAGCCCCCTACTGACTGACAGCTATGGAGCTTATTATGCCAACTTTTGGTAAGCCACCGCACCTTGTGACCTTCTGTCTTAAGACAGAAATGCACTCGATGCATCAGATGTGCACGTTTTCAAACACACCTTTGTTCCTTTGACTGGCCAAGAATCGTGAAGCATTGCTTGGATCTTGGCACAATTTTGGGAGTATTAAAACATTGCATCGTATGTAGGACTGACTGAAAATAAACCACAGTGTACTATATGTTCATGATAATAAAGTAACAAGTCTCTCAGTGCAAAGGTGTGGCTCATTGATGTGTTTTTCATAGTTCAGACAACAATGAAGCTCCATGGCAATGAGGAATAAGATATATCAGGCTTTGGCTATTCACACAATACTTGTTAGGATACATTCATTGTTGATTTTCATGGGATTTGCTGAATTCAAAAAATATAGAATATCAGCCTACAGTCAGTTGCCAGTTTTTTAGGTACACCTATTTTTGACAAGAACTGAACATTATAACCTTCATGATGGGAGGATTTATTGCAGGACTGTTGCGTTAGACTGCATTAGTTTTAGCTAGGAGCTAGGTGTATTAGCTGAGTGTACTCACGTAAATCAAATTGTTCTACATATGTATAATATTGTACATGGTCCCTTACAAATACATGACATAAATACATTCAGCATCCTTTGCACTCTGCTGTATTGCACTATTGTCTTACTGTCTACGCTTGCTATTGTTGTTTTGTTTTGTTTTTTTATACAGTATATCTATCTATCTATGTATATATATATTATATATTTATACCTGTACATAGTAGTTTAATGTTTACGTTTACTTTGTCGAGCTTGTTGTTCTTGTTTTAAGATGTATAGTTTTATAAGTATGTAAGTCTATTTCTGTGTATGTACACTGAGAGCAAAGGAAAACCAGAGTCAAATTCCTTGTATGTGTCCACATACCTGGCCAATAAAGCTGATTCTGATTCTGATTCTGATTGTAATCAGATAAAATACATAATTTAATATTAACAAACATCTGAAACATAAAATTGTAAATGTAGAATTCTCTCCTCAATGTTATCTGCACATGAAAGATGACGCCGTCCTATGGCAACATGGTGTTCTTTCAATCCAGGAAGCAGAAATATGCAGAGAGTATGGATTCATGGAGAATCAGGATTTCATGGAGATGAATTGAAATAATCACAATAATCACAATAGCAATGTCTTCATGGAGTAGTGGCTTGTGAACTTTGTGAAGTTTACCAGTGAAGCAGCTGTTAAAAGAACAGCCCTGTCAGTTGGTTTTGGTGATTTGGAGGTGAAAAGATGTGCAGCCGTCTGTTAAAACTCTTTATTTCAAGACAAACCATTGATATTTGATCTACGGGTCAACTGATATGGTTTTTTCAGGGTCGATACCGATTATTAGTAATCAAGGAGACCTATAACCAATGTTTGGTACTGATATACATTACTAGTAAAAAGTTTGGGGTCACCCAGAGAATTTCATGTTTTCCATGAAACTCACGCTTTTATTCATCAAATGAGTTGCAACATGAATAGAAAATATAGCCAAGACATTGACAAGGTCAGAAATAGTGATTTTTACTTGAAATACTAATTTTGTCCTTCAAACTTTGCTTTCTTCAAAGAATCCTCCGTTTGCAGCAATTACAGCCTTGCAGACCTTTGACATTATAGCTGTCAATTTTTTTAAGTAATCTGAAGAAATTTCCCCCCATGCTTCCTGAAGCACCTCCCACAAGTTGGATTGGCTTGATGAGCACTTCTTACATCATATACGGTCAAGCTGCTCCCACAACAGCTCAATAGGGTCGAGATCTGGTGACTGTGCTATCCACTCCATTATAGACAGAATACCAGTTGTTTTGCCCATCTTAATCTTTTCCTTTTATTGGCCAGTCTCAGATATGACTGTTTCTTTGCTACTCTCCCGAGAAGGCCAGCATGCTGGAGTTGCCTCTTCACTGTTGACGTTGAGACTGGTGTCTTGCGGGTACCATTTAATGAAGCTGCCAGTTGAGGACCTGTGAGGCATCGGTTTCTCAAACTACAGACCCTGATGTGCTTGTCCTCTTGCTCAGTTGTGCACCGGGGCCTCCCACTTCTCTTTCTGTTCTGGTTAGAGCCAGTTTGCACTGTTCTGTGAAGGGAGTAGTACACACCTTTGTAGGAGATCTTCAGTTTCTTGGCAATTTCTCACATGGAATACTCTTTATTTCTCAAAACAAGAATAGACTGACGAGTTTCAGAAGAAAGTTCTTTTTTTTTGGCCATTTTGAGACTATGATCAGACCCACAAATGCTGATGCTCCAGATACTCAACTAGCCTGAAGAAGGCCAATTTTATTGCTTCTATTTTCAGCAGTTTCACAGTTTTCAGCTGTGCTAACATAATTGCAAATGGGTTTTCTAATGATTAATTAGCCTTTTAATACAATAAACTTGGATTAGCTAACACAATGTGTCATTTGAGCAGGAGTGATGGTTGCTGAAAATGGGCCTCTGTACACCTATGTAGATATTCCATTAAAAATGAGCCTTTCCAGCTATAATAGTCATTTACCACATTAACAATATCTTATTAAATTAATGTAATGTTATTTTATTTGAAAAAATAAGTGATTTTCTTTCAAAAATAAGGACATTTTTAAGTGACCCCAAACTTTTGAGTGGTAGTGAACATTTGCAGTAAAAATGGAAATCTTACTGTCCAACTTTAGAAGAACACAAACTCCAACACAAAACTTTGTTTAAATGCCTTTAAGCATATGTTTAATGAAGTGGGGCAAAAGAGAACTTTTCAACATTGTCCTAAAAAAAGTGTGTGAGAGCGAAAGAGAGAGAGAGAGTTAAAAGAGAAGCCACAGGCTGACATATGCTTAAATTCTATGCTATATGCTTATATTATATGCTTCATTTATTACAGTAAAACAGCTTTGGAAAGCCTTTAAGTTGGTTTCCATTATAAATTTTATACATTAACAACATGTGACAACAGGGAACCTGTCATTCAAAACTAGGCTCCTTACTAATGACTACTGCAGCTGAATATGGACAATAGCAATAGAAGTGACTATTCAACTCTGATAACTGTCCTCCATCTATACAGCCCATGTATGGATTAACACAGGTCTTAGAAGCAGTTCCATTACATCTAAAGTCTCTAATAACAATAACCGGCACCTCTCAGAGTCTCAGGGTTGAGACTGAGAGTATGAGCCTCGGTAAAGTTTTTTTTTTGCCAGTCAGCTGCCTAAATTATGGATGAACAAATTAACTTGCTGACGTCAGCTCTCTCATTCAAGTTATCTCTACGAGACTCGACGTTAGCTTGGTGTTGATTAACACCCACGTCCATGTAAACACACTCCATGTAGCTTGCTAGCTAACTATGATAGCTAACCCGTTTAAAGGCAACAAAGGCAACAGAGTTTCATTCACAATGGAGGCAAAAGCAAAGCTGATGTTACGTTTGCTGAATGTTAGTCTGCTTGCTACCACCATTATTAACATTGGCTACCTGTAACACTTAAATCCTGTAGGCTATGACTTTGGGCATTTTCATTGGTGTAACTGGGAAACTGGGGATGTTGTCATCACATAAATAGATCACAAGATTGGGATGTATATTGCAACTTCAGCAATATCTTCTGCCTTACCTTCGGGACACAGCTCCAGTCTGTGCATGTGTTGCTCTGCCAATATGTGGCATTTTTGAATTAATTTATTTTATCGGCAATCAGAGAAAAAAATATAATTATTCCGATAATCGTAAAAATGTTGAATATCGCATCCAATAATTGGCCAGGCCGATAATTGGTCAACCCCTAATTTGATCATTTTGATTGTGTAAAGTAGTGGATTATGTTTAAAATTTTTGTTAATGACCAATATCTCAAATAACAAGCCTCTTCTAGATTATCTGTGCATGGCTATGCTAATGAAAATATTGTGGTTACAGTAAAAACTATGTTTAAGTTAAGGTTAGGCCACTAAAACACTCAGGGAAAAGATGTTTCAACATGTAGCAAGTTCCATGTAACCCAGTAAAAGGTGAAATCAGCTTGTTTATTTTCATATACAAAGTGGATTAGCCCATAGAAAAGCACTGTATAATTGACCAATTGTACCATAAATGTCAAATCAACAAACCACAACATGACAGCACTAAATAAAGCAATAAAATGCCTCTATTGGCCCCATATACGAGCTTCAGTGCCACAGCGAAGACCCTTGTCTTCTTTAAACCTTGACAACATCATACATCTCTCCCTGACGCTCTCATCAGCTCCTGTCTCCTCACTTTTCTTATCATACCTACTTGCGTCCCGCTCGTGCTTTCTTTACCTTCCTCTCCGGGGACTTTCCTTCCCTCTCTGTCTGTTTGCGTCCCATCCATCGTTACCATCTTCTCCCTTTGTCTTCCTTGCCTTTCCCTCTTGGGTGACTTGTGTGTCAGGGCTGACAGAGATATTCTGTACCTGTCCTATCTGGTCCTGTGGGAGAATTGGTACGTGATGTTGACCTGGGATGACTGACGGCGATGCCTGGAAATCCAACACCTGAGGAGGGAAGGAAGCTGCCCTGTCTGGAGAAAAGAGGAAGCATGTTGACAGTATTGATGATGCTCCTGCCGTCATCCTTTAACATTATGTATATATATATATATATATAGATAGATAGATAGATAGATAGATAGATAGTTAGATAGATAGATACTGTCTATAATGTATAATAATGTATTTATAATGAGGTTAAACTTGCACTTTAATTAAATGTAAGCTTTTATTTTGTAATAACAATATTATATTTACATTTTTCTAATGTATACTTATGTATTTTCTTTTTCCCATGTCAGTGTTCAAAATTAATTTTGTGATCTTTAGGTCTGTCTTCAGTACTCTATCAGGAGCAAAAGGCAAGTTACCGGAATCAGAGATTCATATAAAGATGGAAAACTATAATATGATAATCAAATCTAATTGAAATGCTTAATTGTTTTAACACTTTAAATGTATAAACATGTCTAAACATTTTCTCAGAAATTTGCTCTAAATTCTTTAAAGCTGACCAAGCCAAGACCAACTGTTAGCTTTTGTAAAGGGGCAATAGAAAGCATCCTGACTGGAAACATCACAAACTGGTATGGGATGTGCATAAAGAATAAATCAATGCCAGGATACTTAAAACATGTGCTGGGCAGCTTGCAGCAGCCTTTTAGCACCTCTTCAATCTCTCCTTAAGGTTGAAAAAGGTGCCCAATCTATTGAAGACCTCCTGCATTGTTCCAGTGCCAAAGAAAGGACGTTCCAGCACTCTCAGCGACTACAGACCTGTGGCACATGCATCACATGTCATAAAGATCTTTGAGAGGCTGGCTCTGCGGCACCTGAGGACCCTGCTAACTGCTTACCTGGACCCGCTGCAGTTTGCATAGCAGCCACACATCTGTGTGGAGGATGCCATCATATTGATGACACACAAGGCCCTTTCGCACCTGGAGAAGCAGGGAAGCACTGTGAGTCGTGTTCTTCGGCTTCTCCATTGCTTTCAACACCATCCAGCCCTGCCTTCTAGGGGAAAAGCGTCTGGCGATGCATTTGCTCCCCAACGCTGCATCCTGGATCACGGACTATCTCACTGGCCGACCAAAGTATGTCAGAGTGGATGGCTGTGCCTCTGAGACTCTGATTAGCAACACCGGCACACCTCAAGGAACTGTTCTGGTGCCATTCCTCTTCACACTCTACACCTCAGACTTCCGTTACAACTCCACCTCTGGTTCCTGCCACCTCCAATCGTTTTCTGATGACTCTTCCATTGTTGGATGCATCAACAACAAGGAGGAGTACAGAGGACTGATGAAAAGCTTCATCACATGGTGCAACAACAATCACCTGAAGCTCGGTATCAGCGAGACCAAAGAGCGGGTGGTGGACTACCAGAGGAACAGGAGGCCCCCTGTCCCTGTTACCATCCAGGGAGAGGATGGTAACAAGTTTTGCAGTATAACAAAATAGTTCCATTATCATTTAATTATCTTCAAACTACCCTCATTCCCACTACTACCTCTGTACTTGCATGATTGACTTGATGTCTGGTTTGTATCCACATGGTTGAATGCACTTACTGTAAGTCACCTTGGATAAAAGCGTCAGCTAAATAAATGTAATGTGACTGAAGTTTTCTTGCACTATAACTTGTATATTACAGTGATATTGCACATACTGTATATTGTTTGTGTGTGTATATACGTACATATAGTACATATATATATATGTAGTACTGTATATGTACACACGTAACTGTGTACGTGCTATACTATGTACTATTTGCCTATTTTATTTTTGTATTCTTATATTCTATTCTAATTTAAATATCTGAATATCAGCTTAGACATTTTCTGTGTATGTAGCATGGAGGGGGCTACAACTGCATTTTGGTGTGCAATCCTGTGTTGTATAATTACAAAAAAGCTCAACCTTCAACCATTGAACCCCTGAACAAATGTCTGTTTTGGACATACTGAGGTCGTTGTGTAGGCTGGACTCCTCTTCACAATAGGTTAACTCTCAATATAACATTGTAAATGATTGCTGATATCTAGGAAGGCAGCAACATCAACAAGGACAAGGACATTCGTACATGTTTTAATATTGTCTATATATATATATATGTATATATGTACATATTTGTATGTGTTTTGTGCTGTACTGGAACTGGAGAGAACCGAACTATGTCACAATTTACACTATGTATAACGGTCCTTTATAATAAGTTGCTAAAGAATGTGAGTTTGCAATCATTTTTATGAATACTTGAGTGACTAAAATATTTGTTTCCCTCATATAGTTATCTCTCACATAGGACAGCCCTGGATCAGGGATAAGCAGAGCCCGAGTAAACCTGACGATGATGGCTTACAACTTAGAACTGATGGAAGATAAGCAAGTCTGTAGTTTGTTAAGTCATAAAATGGCCACCGCACAGAAACAACATAGCACATCTTTGCCCCACTGGTAGACGTAAGAACAGAGAAGTCCTCTCTCTCTCCATTTTTCATTTCATCCATTTTGTTTTCTAGAGTGCAATGAGCATAACAGCATCACAGGGCTGCTGTACACTTATAGTCTTGTTTGAACTACAGAAGTTTTCTAGAGGGCAGAACTTTACATCATACCGTGCCATCTCATCTCTCAAGACCTGTAGATCTCAACATAATAAACTTCCAGAAATGACTACATCCAAACTCATTATCCCTGTCTTGAGTGAGGTCAGAGCAACTGCAGTGGAATTAAGGTTTCAGTGTGTGTGAGTTTTGCTGCACCACAGTGTACAGTTTATCATGTAGGTCAGGTAAAGAAGTATTGATTTTGCTTAATGACACTCTCAATATGAGGAATCCAGTGTGGAACATTAAATGTTCGAGTGAACTATTGATCTTTGCTTTTGGTCAAAAGCAGATCTGAGCCCAACATTGCTGATCCTGAATGACCCGTATCACAATGCTGGTTATCAACTGGCTCTGTTAATTCTGGGTTTTCCTATCCAGTAAGTGCATTCATGTAAAAGAGGCAGAGTTGTTCATTACAAGCGACATCAGAACCACGAGTGGAGTACTTAATATGAAATGAGATGAAATGGTGATACCATTGATGATAGCGACAGCAAAAAGGTGAAAAGTATACAACATAATCACATGACTAAATTATAATAAGAAGCTGTAGAAATACAATAAATAATTTCCAAATATTAAAAGTAAGGCCAAGGCTATAAATAAAAAAAAATAGTTATTAGTATTTTTTGATGTTTTTTCTGATGAAGAACTTATATAGTATGTGTTGTGTGATGCTCATAAAAAAGTTAAAATTAATGTATGACTGTTGAGAAAAGTAGTCTGTGCCTGATAAAGTCTATATGTCCACCAGCAAAGACATGGATGGAGGAGACTGTAAGTTAACATGGAGCTAAACAATGCTGCATATAAAATACTTGAAAAATCAGCATTGCAAATGTTTTATGAGGAAGGACATGTATCATCATGGTTGAAAGAAAATTGGGAGCTGGTGCACAAGGTGTGGAGATCAGGTTCTAAAGTGACTGGCAGATGGGCAACAGAATTAACTGTTGCCATGAAAGATACAGTGCCACACTGGTCAAGGCCGGCTAAGTAAAGACTGTGGCGGGCTTATGTTGACAGTTGTCCTGGGAGTCAACACCAAGGCTGGATTACCAACTGGGCAAAATGAGCAGCTGCCCCAGGAGCCTTAGTCCCAAGGTCACCGTATGTGTCATTTTGTTTGTGGTAATTCAATAAATTGCAAATTTGTTCTCCAAATTTTGGAATAAGCACCACTACAGCACAAATTCTAAGGGGATTATGACAAGCCCTGCGTTGTATTAGCCCTGCTCATTTGCTAATCCCGAGGCTGCAGAGGGGCCCCTAATTATCTAGTTTAACAACACTTTCTTTTTGTTGTTGATACAGTCCTTACATGGTGCATATTCTTAAAGAAAAAAATAATTTCAACGTGGCGGTCTCTGTGGAAGAGGACTCGCTCCCTATGTAGATATGAAGGGCTCATTCTAAGCTAACGAAAACACAATGATTCTTAGTTGCAGATGATTATACACTAATGAAAACAGAATTATGAATAATTTATACCAATGAATAATTTCTGCCAATAGATCTCCCTAAATCTGACACACCGGTCTTTTAACAATTGTGTTTTTGATTTAAATTACCAAAAACATACTGGACATACTGGACATCAAACCCTTGACAGGTCGTGCTTGTTGTCTGCTGGGTGAAATAAAATGTTGTCATGTGTAGTCTGCAATGTGCACATATGGTAATTGGTATTTGGAGTTGACAGGGCTCATACACAAACAGAGGACAGGAGGAACAGGGAGCCAATAGTGGCCTAACTGCTTAAGTTTGTGTGTCCCTGAGCCCCATGGGGAGTAAATCCAACCATGGTTAACTCTCCATTGTATTTTCACACAATATACAGCTAACTTTACAGTTATGTTCCTGAAACCCAATTAATGATATAAATATTACACTCTGGTGGCCACTTCCTTAATGAATTGAAGTAATCTTCATAATTCCTCATGAAATAGAACAAAGACATACAAAACAGCTGTCACCCTACATTATTCATATACCTATACATGCTGTGCAGCTTCTAAGAGTCTACTGTTGTTGAGCCTGGCTGTCAGATTTGTTGAATTAGCTTTACTATGGACAGTTCCAACTTTCTTCACTTCCAGAGAGACAACGGGAACAGGCCCGACTGCCAGATCTCATTAAGCTCAAAGATATTCAGACGGACAGGATGGGAGAAGCATCAGATCCTCTCAGATTTAATTTGTTTGGTTCAATCACGGCAGGCTGATCGCTTGTAGACATAGGATGAAACATGAGAGAAATGCTTCATTCAGTTGTGTTGACAGTAACTCATTCCTAACCCAGACAATATGGGTCTGTGTTTGCATCCCATCGTGATCAAGTAAAATAAATAAAAGGAAATGTGATAATAGCTCTCAGTAAGCCGGCATTTACATATGTTAACTACAACAAAAGTATCCTCTGCGGTCTTTTCTTTTTTTAAGTCTTAAACCTGCATTTACATCTGTTAACAGCTGAAATAGCATCAGTCACATTTTATCTTTTAGCTGCGGTTGTGTAAACCCAAAATAGGATCAATGATGTTGTCTGAGTTGGGACTCAATTTTCAGATTTAAAGTACCTCAAACAGACTGAACAGATGTTATTTGTAATCCAAAAGTGTTTGATCATTAGACTTGTAAACAGAGCTCCGATCAAGTCCATTGTGTGTTTTTCTGCACAAGAAGCTCTTTGAGAAGAAGCCGGGCCTTGAACAAGAGAGAGACGGTGCACTGATTATAATTGCCTTACCTGAGGGTAGCATCCAGCGGACCGACTCAAACAATGCAGAAACTCGGCAAATCCCAATTAAATTCAACACAGACGATGAACAAAGCTTTTGCTGCGTGTGTTGTCAGGAACAGAACAAAAGAGTGATTAAAACTTCTTGTTGAGGGGGAAAGTGTGACTCATCTGCCTCAAAGCAAAGCAAATTTTGGACATCTAATAAGTGGCTAGGGAATTTCAGTTAATAATTTCATTGTTTTAATGTCTTAAAAATATAACCCCCAAATTAATTTGCTGTAATGTAGTTCAGCACAAACAAGTGCTTTTTTGAATGACAGCAGGACCAGAAACTGTCTTCAAAAGAGATGAACTCAAGCCTTTACGTCACTGTAGGCTACACGACCATTCAAATGAGATTTTTTGAGCACGTGGCACAGAGCAGATTTGCCTTATGGCCCTGAAACAGGAAAAAGCATGCAGAAGCTGGTATTTCCAGATGTGTTTTGCTAAGCAGCCTGTAAAAACAGCTGTACAATGTCAAAAAGAATGCACATGCCAACATGCAGTAACCAGTCCGGTTTGATCTCACAGGGCCATCATGAGGGTGGAAATAATAAAGGCAAAGTGATTACACCTCGTGCTCTTTATAGACATTACAACGGACGTGAGAAATATGTATATTTATCTCAATATAATATAAATCAAGTCATATCGATTATAATTCAGTCCCATCAATAAGCAACAATTATAAATGTTGTTTATAAAAAGGGTTTGTGTGTCTTCCTTCACACCTACAGTATGATACTAAAGCATCAACCATCACCTCTGTTAGACTGTTCAACACATTCTGTTCCTTCAACCTCAAAAGCCATTGCATGCACGACATCCTTCAGACATACTATCTGAGGGACAGTGAGTGAGTGAACATTACTATGCAATCAGAAACAAAAACCCAGATGATCCCATGACACATCACTTTGCTGAACATAATGCGTGCAATGTCAGTCTTTTGAGGGTGGAGGGGATAGAATGCATGGGGTTGAAATCGGAAGGTGTTTTAAACCATTACTCCTGAATCAATAAAGGCTTTTAATGCAACTTTTCTCCTTTCCCAGCACAGGAGTGCCTGAAGAACGTTTTCTTTTCTGTCACCGGTTGTAAATTGTCTTCTGTGGCTCTGGAGCAGCTCTGTCACTCACTTTCGGAAGTAGATGTAAACAGGTGGCCAAATATATATCCAAGAATTCATAACTCTCAACACCTGTGGTGTAAACATGTGCATCCTCCCTGCTGGGGTGCTGCCTGCCTTAATAAGCAAATCAAAAAGCAACTTCTATTTATAAAACTAAAACTAAGACTAGCAGGTCCATCATTTATAACAGAGCAAAAATGCTGGAAAGTGTCACCAGGTGTTAATAAATTAATCTTTTAAAAAGTGCTGATTGAAAATCAAGGCTTCAACTTGCTGGTACAGTAAATACTGTATAGCTTCCACTCTGGACAAATTGTAGGAACAAATACAGTGTATTGTATTTGTCTACTATGGTACACATTCTGGAGCTTTTACATGTTTAGTTTGGTTTATTTGGACAAGTGACATCAAATTACTGCACTGAGATGACCAGAGCCTTCGCCAGGATTCTAGAAATACTGAGGTCACTAGTCCCAGTGCCGCCTACACTCCCCACCCAAGCACAGATAATTGTGTTGACACCAACAACAGTCACCAACCAGAATTTTTTTTTTAATTTTCATGTTTCATGTTAGTCTAAAACTAGTCAGATTAATCTTTCTTTAGCCACATTAGTGTCATGGCTAGGTCCAACACTTTGGTACAAACTAAAGCATCTCAACAACTATTGGATGACTTGCCAGGAAATTTGGTACAGATATTTGTAGTAACTGTAGTAACTTTGGTGATCTTTTAACTTTTAATCTAGGACCATCCAATACTTTGGTTTCTGACCAAGTACCTGCAAAGCTAATGACATTGTCATCAAACTAAGATGTTGAGCATGGTAAACATTATACCTGCTAAACATCAGCATGTTAGCACACTGATGTTAGTATTTAGTCCAGAGCTTCACTGTGCCTTTATTACAGCCTTTATTTTTAAGATCTTTGATGATGTGTAACTATCAGTTTTGACATAGAAATACTAAGGATGTGACCTTGGTATTCTAAGTGGTAGCTGTCGCCCTGGAGACGACTGAACAACCCTGCAAAAACAGTTTGTGGGTAAATGTAGATGGAATCTGATTGGCAAGAGTCATGACAAAAATCTGTAACCTGACAAGCCACCAACTCTGTCCTTGTGAATAAAGCATTATAGATATATAGATATGACTGTCAGTACTCTAAAGTTACATTATTGGAAGTTTCCCTTTCACACGTGTTCAGCTGACAACAACTCAGTGGAGCTCTGCGCTATAGGTGCACCATCGTTACGTAACTGTTCTATTTGTGAACACTGCTAAAGTACACAGCAATTACCCAACTGTTGTACTGCTCGCGACAATGGCCCTGGGATAGTGGCAGCACAGCTAGATCAAACAGTTGTGCTAAATTAAAGAGCGGGTTATCAGACCAGGCAGGAGTGTTTGATGTGCAGAGATGAGATGCATTATTATGGTAAATAAGCCTCCCTTATCAAGCTATTCCTACAGGGCCCTCTGGCTGAGCAGCCCACAGTAGTGTATGCCCTTGGTCAGACAAATACATGCATTTACACACACAGCAGCAGCAGCAGCAGCAGAGAGCATAAATACATCTCTGTTGATCCTTTACACTCCACTCCAAACAGCCGCCTGCTCTCCAAATGTCAGTCAGTCTCTGGCATAATTTGTTTCTAATCATTGGCAAAGAGTGGGGAAAATGTCACAGTTTTCCAAGGAGGATGATTTCCGATTGATTTACAATTAGTACTGAAACAAAATGCAACTTTGCTCTTTTTTGTCTCTGTGTGTGAGAGATTGCTTGTATTGGTGTGGTGGTTAAGATCAGAGGAAGCATAATGCAGCATTACATCCCCAAAGGCACAAAAACAGACCCTGAAGTCCGTAGGCGGAGCACCACGAAGCACATTTTTACAGCTCTTATCATGCATTTATGGCACTGAAATACATAACTAAAGCCGTCACATGCTGGATTCCCAATCGTAATTGGTGCTACAGGAAGCAACATGTGTAAACAAAATCAGAGAACATCTTAAAAGACAAAACGGGCATAATATTCTATTCAGCTGAAGTTATTAAAGGCAGAGGAATGAAGAAATCTTAAGGCAAATGACACTTTAAATTTCATTTTTCTAATTTATGGATTTATTTTTAATCTCATCTCTTGTATAATTAGAGTAGGGGTTTTCTCTCTGTTTCACATATTTCTGTGTGTGTATAAAAAACAACATCAACATAAACAGAAAAGTTTCAGTGTGGTTATTTATGTTTGTGCTAGGAGCAGTTAACTCGTCATTCCCATCGAAGAAATTTGATTTAAGAGTTGTCATTTCATTTCAACTCAATTTACAGCAACCTGTACAGGTGTGTCGATCACATCAACACTCCTCTCAATTTTCATGAACATTTGATGACGTCCCCAATCTTAACCCTGCCTAAAAAGTTCTGATTGGTTAGTTGTTTTTACACCATATCAATTGCTGGAAAGAACATCAGAGATGAGGACAGTGAGCGGTTCGGAACCGGGCAAACTAATTTAAGTTCAGTGAGTTATATAAGGTGAATGCCCTTGTTTTGTCCTGTCTACTACTGTAATACATTATATTCTGGTCTCTGCCAAAACTGCGCTCATCATTTACTGCCGGCACAAAGCACAGCTGCAAGACTCTGAATTGAATCCAGAAATATGAACACAGTTTTTGAAACAATTTTAAGATTTAATTGTTAACTTATAAATCCTTTTATGGTCTTGCACATTTGACATCAGTGGCTTCCTAATCTCGAATGGACCTGTTTATAACCTGAGATCTTCAAGTGCAGATTTGCTGTCTGTATCTAAAATACGTGAAGGTTGGTTTCCAGCAGTGATCACACTTTTGCAGACAAAGCTTTTATTTCTTGTATCTGCTTTTCTGTATTTTTGAATGTATTTCATGTATTTTAATGTGTGCATGCTTTATTGGTGTTTAGTTTGTGAGAATTATCTGTTTGAATACTTTTACATGGATCATTGTTTTAAATTGTATTTGTGTTTGCAAATTGGGAAGCAGTTTGTAACATTGTTCAGAGAGGTCCTGTATAAATAAAGATTATTATTATTATTGACAAAGATTGTAATTTTTCAAGAGTAAGGTGATATATTATTATGGAGTTTTTAAAATAGTCTTTAAAATAATAGATGTACTATTTAGATGAAAGGCCCAAATTTACCTCTCCCAGACTGTAAGAAATTTTAGTCAAAAAGGTTGACATTAAAAATGTCAAACTTATGGTGGACCTGAAAGCTCAATGCACTGAAAGAAGAAAACAAGCAAATGAAGAAAACATCACCAATTTGACAACACGTGCAGAATTTAGAAAACACAACCAAACCACCCGGGACATGCATTAGCCTTTTGCTGATTTCTAACCTACCGAATATATACCTGAATCACGCAATCAGAATGTTTAAACTAAAATATAAACTAAAATTTAAAAATCGAACCCTTTCTGTTTTTTATTTGTTTTATGAGACTTACAGCGTTTCTCTATTTTGTTGTGTTTTCTGCATTTCTGTATCTGGTTGTGTTTTCTCACTTTGCAGCGGGATATATATATATATTTTTTTAATGTTGCGCCTAAGTCAAATTGATGAAGATTTGTTTTCTTCATTAGCTTTTGTTTTGACTATTTGCACGTGTTTTCTGGAGTTGCAGTGCGTTGAGCTCTCAGGGTCACCGTACAATTGGAAGTCCAGATGAAGGCTGCACAGTGGTGCCAGGGGCTCTATGTGGGTGTACAAATCAATAAGCAACAATGTAAAGCTAACAACAACTTTTCTCATATGTGGAATATTCACATTACATGATTCAAAGAAGCCATGGGCTATATGTATACCCAACATAATATTAGATGGATGGAGTAAACAATACAAAATGTACCATACACCACAGTACAGTCCTCCTAGAAAAAAAATGAATGAGGAAAAGGCACAACATTCATGGAGGAAGATTTTTAAACAAAAAAAACAGTTTAACATTTTTCTCATCAGCATGTTCTGCCCATTGCAACGAGACTGCGACAGATGTTTACCTGCTACCTGTGAAAGTCTCCACTGGAATTTTTAAGCCCAAGTGACAGGCATCAGCTTTTTGTCTTAATGTGCCATGCCGCCGCCGACAAAGCTTGTTCTGCTTCCAGTCGTAGAAAACAAATTTAATCTAGCCACAAATAAATTGCCAGAGTAATTACTTGTGAGAGAGAGTTGATGTATGCTTCACCAATTAAATTAGTCAACTTAGCAGGAACAGCCACAGAAAATAATAAATGAAGACTCAAGAGAAAAAAAAAACATATCAGCATATTAAAATCATTTATTGTGCTCCAGAAGAGTAATTACTATTTAACCAGAAAGAAAGACAAGTGACAAATAATCTACATTACAAATGCCAGACCAGCTCACAAAGTGCCCCCTGTTTCACATGGCATTCAAAGAACAAATCCACCTTTAGTTTTCAGACTGCTAGCAAAAACCTCTCAGGATGAAACTGAGGGTTTGGTTGTTGTCGTTTCTGCTGCGATTTGAGGTTAGAAAATGGCACGTTGCGTTACATTCATTCGCAGTGCTCGTTCCTCCCCTCCCTGTCTGTCCCGTACACTGCAGCACAGGCTGACTGTCGACCGTGGTCAGGGCAGATTTACACTGGAACAAAAGTGAAGCGTCCCCCTAGAACAGGGTTTCTTAAGTGTCTTCAGTCCCAAACTGTGTGGATTCATACTCACCCTGCTAGACTGGCTCATTATAACATACTGCGGCTGGGACTCGACAGAAATAACTGAAGAAATGCTACCTGGATTGGTTCGGAGTTCCCCTCTTTGAATGATGGACACACAGTTTTAAAGGAATATGACACTGGATGGGAGTCACTCTCAACTCTGGGGCATTCTCAGACCTTTAACTTACATCTGCCATTTAGATGTGCACACTGTTGTTTCAGAATGAGTGCTCTTGCAACCACACAGCCAATAAATCCAAATTCAAGTCTTATTCAGGACAAGCCAAATGTCATATGACGCATAAAATAAACAGAATATTAAAAGTCTTAAAAATCAACACATTGCACAAATAAACAAGCCTCAGTTACTGACAATGAAGTATAGTTTTAAAAAAAGAACAATATCAGCATATGAATTTCCATGTAAATGCACTCAGTAAGGGCAGACATATTTGAAGGGCATGTGTTTTAAAGTTTACAACTATGCAATGGATTCTGTGTCTTTTGAAAAGATGTATGTTTCACCAAACACACAAAGAAACACACTCCTGCTGCGTGCTGCACACGTTTAGTGTCTCGACATGACGACAAAGTCTTGAGGAAATATTACAATTTTCATGGTCTAACAAACATGGATTCAGTCATGAACCAGAGATTACATTTGAAAAAGGTGTATGTTTATGTTTTTATGGTCCAGTGAACTTTAAAAAAAGGTATACCCCTCTCCTCAGGTAAAAAGTGATAACGTTCCCTGTTAAAATTGCCGCAGCATATAAACAGTATAAAAGCTGCAATTAAATTTTAGCTTCTTTACATATTTTATTTGCTCGTTTAACTATCCAGTCATGTTTTATTGTTATTAGTTCTTAGTTTAAAGGCCCAATGTTTCTTCTATCAAAGGGTAGGTGGGTCGGTTGCTCTGCCTTTAAAAAGAGCTTTTAAAAGACTTTCAGCACGCTGGGTTTCACTGGAGAGTTTTAGTGCCCCATGATGTAAATGCTAATCTAAGTTTTCCATTTTGACAAGAATGAAGTCCTGGAGAAACACTGAATACTTGGTAAACACTTGCTTATGGCGGCCTATAAACCATTTTTCATCTTTCCCAGTTCATTCTTTCATGTGCAATTCCAATTTTTATCCTCTGCATTCTGTGTATTTACTTTGTCCCTTTCTAAAAAGATTACATTTAGTTGAAGAGTCAGACATTTGGGAGATTGCAGAACAACCTCTGTCATTTTAATCAAACAACAATTTTGTCATACAAGAAGTACTCAGCTGGACAGGTTCTAAACTAGTCTGATCATAACAGTTCGGCTCCAGATGACATATATGTCGCATATTTAAGACCTCTGTTTATGGTGGCAACAAATAAGATGAGATGCAACTTTTGATCTTATTCTATCCCATCAGCAAATATCTGGGGTAAATCAACATTTTCATCCGTGATGCATACGCGGCACTCTGGGGTTATAATTGTAGAGTGTAAAAATGAGTGTTAATTGCTACTGCACTGAATAACAATAATGCAATCTGATATAAAAGACATATTTGTTAATGTGAATGACAATATTGCTCTTCTGCTCTTACTTTTCAAAATGGATTAAAATGAACTATCTGAAAAGGAAGATTTATTTCGATTTTAGTTTACTCATCATAAATTGTTGTTAGCACTAGTCCATTAAATCCTAGCCCTTACTCGAAAGCACATGTTGTGATTTAAGTGTGAGCTGAGCTGAGCTTTACAACACAAGCAACATCAACATTAAAGGTACCCTGTGGAGTTTTTGACCACTAGTGGTGCTGTTGAGCAGTGTTTTGATGAAAAAGTCCCAGTATTGTTGGCGTCTCTGGCTCTACCAGCACATGCCTGTCAAGGGCTTGGGGGTGACATGACCTACATATCCAATAATTGCAGGGGCCAGAAATGCATATTGACAGTTGGGGAAGGCGATGCACATTAAAAAAAAATAGCAATGTACCAACTATAGAGGAGAAGAAAATAGAGTGAAAGCTGAAGAAAACAATGCATGTTTCCAAACCTTTACAAAAAAAGCAAATGTTTTATGAGGTAGGAAATGCATTTGATATGTTTGTTGGGCCATAGCAAAGCAACTTAGTGTTTTGCTGGAAAGACTGAATAAACCAAATAAAGAAAACTCCACAGGGCACCTTGAATATTCAACTGATAGCCACATGTAAATATGTATCAGAGACAGAGACAGCTGACCAGACAATAAGCCAGCTGATGTTAACATGTAGCCTGTAACCTTTAACACAAAAGTAGTGAATGTTAATGGTGAAAAAGTTGAAATGAGCTTGTAATAAAAAGCAGATGTCCTCCAATATGGCTGCCAGAGAGCAAATGATGTCACTGTGTACACACAGTCGTATGAAGAATATATATTTATGTGAGTTTGTTAAGTCTGGCACCGTGCTGTGACTCTGATAGCCTGTTATACAATGAATCAACTGACATGCTATCTGTCACTTTTATGCAGTCAGCCACTAGTAATGGCCAGCAAGTGCTTCGGTCTCATCACAGATGCTGGGTCCTCTCTCTGCAGTCAGTGAGTGGTTCCTCCCAGTCTTTCCTTTTTCTGATGCTGTGCATTTGAAATCTTTTTTTTCCCCACACTTTCTCAATCACCGGGGATGTGGCGGCTTGCTGGCGCTTCAATCAGTCATGCTAAGGTCTACTGTAGCTGACTCTCAATTTGTGCAGCTAGCTCAAGATTTAATCAATCTCTCAACACTCTCTGTTTTTTCTGGCCTGCTCATGTAAGTTTTCAGTGATATAAGACACACTGTCATTAGCTTTCTCAAGCAGTACGGCCAGTGCTTCTCTTCAGCGGTGTGAAGGTCATCTGATACTTTTACTTTCAAAAGTTGCAGATTTTCTCACTAACGACACTGTTTCAATTTGCTTCGGTAACCATGCTTCTCCTCTGTCAGTTGTTAGGCATGATAAAGCTATTTAATGAATTTCCTCACTTATGTAACCATTGATTCATGAGTCACTGCAGCACCTCCTCTCTAACAACTTTAGTCTGTCTGTCTGGTTTTACATCCTCGAGCAATCCGTCAGGACAGCGTGTTCTGTATGTGAAAACTAGGTTGTAGTCACACAAGCTAAATCTTGTTAGCAATTGCCACCATACATTAAGTTCACAACAGCTTCGAGCACTTCCCATGTTTAATTTCAGATATGTCAGGTGCTGACCAGCACTTCTCTCGCGCTCCTCACGCTACAGTTGGCTTGCATTTATCGCCAATCTTCATCATGGCAAGTTATTAATTAGCATTCATCCTCAGCTGTCAGCTACTTAGCATGGCCCTGCAATTGCTTGACTATTTACCCATCAGTG
Source organism: Oplegnathus fasciatus (assembly GCA_003416845.1). Lineage (NCBI taxonomy): Eukaryota > Metazoa > Chordata > Actinopteri > Centrarchiformes > Oplegnathidae > Oplegnathus > Oplegnathus fasciatus. The sequence goes on from NTHP01000169.1 coordinate 284,489, forward strand.
CAATTACATGTGTAATTCAATGGGTGGCCGCTGCTTTGCCCCTGTGTCATTTCTCTGGAGAGCAGTGCCTGAATTGAGCAGGTGCTCACTAATGTACTGTCCCAATCCCTGTGAAATTTTCATGGATAGAGGTGCTTACTGTTTACCAGCAGCATGTTACTGATTTAGTAATGTAGAGCCAGTATTTTCACTACAATTAAATAATTAGTTATTGCATACTTATACTGTGTAAGCTGACAAGACCTGAAAAGTTGAATTTAATTTATTTTTCAAAAGCTACTGCAATTTCGCAATCCTACAGTTGAAAAAGTTTATGGGAGCCTTGTAGTGTAATTTGAGAAAAATGCAGGTATGCTTACGTTTTGATTTTTAGTCAAATGGATTTAACATGAATCCAAGTGAAATGCCC
>NTHP01000169.1:284936-305309 GCA_003416845.1 Oplegnathus fasciatus
CAAGTGTGATCAGCAGCTAGATTGTGGCTCTGCAAGACAAAAGTCTTATGCTCGGATCAGACTACACACTGTTTTTTGAGATGGTCGCTGTGTCAGATTAGGCAATTATAGAGTTCTTGTTGCGACTTGGCTGAGATATATGGTAGACTACAAGTCGACCAATCATCGTCTTTCACGGCTTGCATGATATACATAGGCCAGCAACAAATGTTTCCATATTTAAACACGGATTTATGAATGAAAGTGAACCTGGAGCCATTCTTCATCACTCGGTGGTCCGTCTTTTTCCTTTCTAATAGGTAGAAAGTGATTGTTTGGGTGCACAGCACAGATATGTGTGCAAAGGGTGACGTCTCACCAACAGGTGTCACTAATTTGGTGCAATTCTCCTGAGAGTGACATTCAAAAGGTTACAGGTTCACTGAAATGAAATAAAATATCATTCCTCTTTTGCTTTACTATGTTTACAGCTGAGTAAAAATAGTGCTCTGTGCTCCTATGGATTAACAGTGTGAACACATCATAGAAGTTGTTAAACTAGGTGAGAGAAGGGAAAAAAAGGACATGCCAGTCTTTTTGTTGCGATGTCGAGAGGGGTCCCAGATGTTGGACCATAATTGGGCCGATATTGTGCAGTCTGATCCCAGCATAGCTGACAGTTAGACCTTTGTTGCATATTTTAAAATGACAATCTTTGTATTAAGAACTTCTTGACCATTATATTGTCTTGCATGGAAGAGATTTTTGCTGTTATCACAACATCCTCAACACTCACTGTCAGTAGGATATCCCGCCAACATCAGCATTTCATTTTCTTCCAAGTTTCACCTTCACATCTTCTGAGATGTATTTCAGTCATTGGCTTGCGTTACAAAAACAAGGTCAAGTCGTTTTTTTATATGGGTCTAATAAATTTTGAGTCCAAGTGCAGGCAATCAGGGTGTTAGTCTACATACAATATCTTGAGTAGATACCAAAGCACTTGGAAAGCCCAGGCCTTATTACTTAGCACATGGTTTTGTGTGAGGATATTTACACACACATTTTCATTTGCATATGTTTGTATGTGTGTCTGCAATCAGAAATGGGCAAGCTGAGTGCTGGAGCTAGAGAGCTAGCCTGTCGATACAATGCCAACAGACCTACAGGACGGATTGTCCCCAGATTCTGAAAATCACACTTTTTTATATTGTTGGCTTGTTTTTACAGAGAAGGATATTAAAAAAAAGTCCACGGCCCATGAGGATGATGTGTGATAATAGCCTTGAAATCTTTCTTTTGTTTAAATCCCAGATCAAGCCCTGGCGGTTCATTTCATCCAGAGAAACAATCTGGAGCAAACAGATGTAATTAGTTTATTCAATTTAAATCTTATCCCAAAAAGCAACACTCCCTATGACAAACTAGATTTTATCCTCCTATCCAGCTTGTCTGCCGCAGTGTTATATGGGGTAACAGTAGTCTGCACTCATTATTTTGAATGACTGCACAGTGCCTGTGAGCGAGCCAAAAGGGGCAGGATGTATTCTCACAACAGAGGCCTCCACACATCTACACTTTAGTGGAGGGAAAATAGGGAGACAAGCGTTTCAGCTTACCAAGTAGCATCTCTGCGCCAGCATACAGATCTTATATCTGAGCGCAATAGGTTTGCCATCCAGGGTATTCCTCTCTCCATCTGTTTTAAAGATCACCACTTTACCCCCGCAATGACTCTTAAGCGACTGGATCCGACTGCAGTCTGCTTTGCTGTCTGACACATTCCTACTCCGGTGGCTAACATTGTTAGCTGCTGAGGCTTCACTGACCTAAAGATGTTAGCGATGGCAGACAGCCTTGCAGGAGATGGTAAACTAAAGGCGGTGTGGATGCGAGGGGAAACCGTTTTGCTAAACAGCCCAACCTGTCAGCTCAGTATAAAAGATGAGACAGTAGAGAATCTTTAGTAGAAAAAGAGTGGGGCCAAAAGAAGAAAAGTAGTAGCTCTTCAAAGTGAGGTAAAGAGGGTTGACTGTGGGTCTCAGCTGCTATGGGAGCCCTTTCTTCTTCCTTCCCATAACGCAGTGTGCCCCCAGAAATGATCAACCTTGGCTAATGCTAAATACTAGACGAAAAGTGCATCATGGGAATTGACCTACCCTGACCCTGGCTTTTCCTCTCGTCCACCTGCTGTGCATTTCCAGAGAGTTCCACCCAATGTGATCTGTCTGTGCTTGGCCTTTGACTTGTATTAGTCATTATAGGCATTCATGTTTAAACAGCTCTACAGAACCTTGCTGGATAAAGGAAAAGAAAAGCTACGTAGCCCAGAGATGAACTTCTCCACAATATTTTCCACTACTTTCACTCTCCATTTTTTTTTTCACACCAATGCACATCCACTGTGTCACTCAATCAACACACTTTCCAGTTAAAGAAAAGAAAAATGGGTAATGGAATAAACAGTGCAGGTAATTACTTCTATACGGTAAAGTGGTCCAATAGGTAGAATAACAAAGAACATTGATCTCAACTGAAGGTACAATGAGTTTGATTGATACAGTGTAATGCGATTTAACCACTATCAAAAAGTAGTACCAACACACAGAGTACAAAACTAGTCCTTATATGCCCAGCTCCACTCAAGCTATATTATGTTATGCAAGAAAGTTTTACCATATCCCCAGCCCCTCCCCTTTCTGTCCCCAACTCGAGCCCACAACATCCACAATCTGGAACTGCATTTCCCATGGTCCTGCAAGGGTGTGTGTTTTCCTGTAATCCAATTAGGAAATCCATCTGAAATTGCTCCAATGCAAGGGAGAGGGTGAAAATTATTCTTAATAATGACATAATCAGCAGAGCAGCCATCAAGCAGATAAATTGTCATGCGCATCGTGCTAAAATATCCAATTATCCTTTGTCCCCCAGCTCTCTGTGTTGAAGTTGGATCTGCCAGAAAGCCAGTAGGTGGATCCCCACTCCCTACTGGTTCAGTCCTGCTGGCAGGTTTGCAGTATAGTCGCCCCCCCAAGAGAAGAGGGCTTAAACGTGGTGCTTAGTGTACAGATCTAGATATGTAAATAGGTTCTATACAATAAAATTGTTCCCGATCCTCAAAAATAAATGGATGAAAAGTATCTGTGACATTTTTTTTCCTCAAAATGGTTCCATTGTGCATACAGGGTTTCTTTTTTTCCTTGAAGTTTTCAGTCCTTCCATTGCTCTATTCAACAATTGTTTTTGCTTTATCTTACATAGCCTCCATTTATGAAGTTAACACATGCCTAAATTGGTTTGCGCCGCATCTACTCTGTGCCCCACAGTAATCTGCAGTGCGATGCCAAAGGAAAACAATATGTTTTCTTTCTTTTACAAAGTGCTCCCCTCTTCTCACCTCCGAGGCGTGTCTGATGCTCTGTTCTGCTCCCAGATAATACTGTCAAGTAGTCATTTGTCAAAAGATCCCGAAGGCCATATCTGTCGCTAGAAAGAAAAGTAGTTTACTGTACCTTGTTTTGCTGCAATATCAGAACAAAAATAATAATAATAAAAAAACATCCCCTCTTTGTTTTAGCTTGTGAGGTTGTTTTTTCTTCAACTCCTTATTTGTACTTTTTTTCTTCTTGTCTTTTAGTTTTCTACAAAAACATATTTATTCTTTTTTTTTCCTCAGGTCCAAACCCCCAGAAATCCTTTGACTATATTCCCTCGGGTATTAACAGGGTGTAGTACAATCCCAGTGTAATTCCATGGGTGTCTGGCAACTCCAGGCTGGCCTTCCAGCTCCTGACATATGTGTTTGTCAGCATGTCGGCCTTAAGTTTCTGCTGCAGCAGTGGCGTTAGATTTTGCCTCAGCCATCAGAGTCCTGCCTCCGTGGGTGCATCCACAGGGCTATACCCGGGTGGTGGAGTGTGAGTGTGGGTGGGGCAGGGTGTTATTCTGCCCGCTGCTGGGAAAGGTGTTGAAAGAGTGGAGCGAGGTGAGCCCACCCATGGTGCTGGGGATCATGGTTATTGTGTTTGGCGTCATGAGCGGGATGTCGTCCGGCGAGCGCCTCATGGCCAGAGTGTAGTCCGGCGGGCAGGCAGTCCTCAGCACCATGTCATGCGGGTGCAGGGAGTCGCCCACCCCCCTGCAGTCCCGGTCCAGGTCAGAGTGCTGCTTCATCTGCAGGGACATGATCTCCTCCTCCTGAGTGTGAGCCAGATCGTTGGCAGCGCTCCGCTGGGGACTGCAGCGCCTGTGGACATCATGCCGGCGTTTGTCCTTCTTGTAGTACAGTGCGGCAAAGGCCAGAATGTTGAGGAAGAGCAGGGAAGCTCCGACAGCGATGGTCACCGACAGCTCAGTGGAATAGTCACGCTGGTCCACCAGGTGTGGCTGGTTGTGGCTGTCCTGTGTCTCAGTGGGGAATGGAGTCGGATTAGGCCGCTTGGTCACAAGAACCTTGGTCTTTGGGGTGCGGTTGGTAGCCTCCGGTGGAGGGATCTGAAGACAGAAAGAACAATGGTCAGTATATAATTGATTTGAAGAGTTTAAACTGTGTTCAAGGACATTGTGTCTGAGAGGGCTCAACCTGCTTTGTGCTAACACAATCTGAACTTTTTAATCAGATTTCTTTGAGAATTAAAGGCTCTGCACACTTAGGTCCAGTGCAGGTATTTAGTTAAAAAGCCAAGCTTTGGTCTTTAAACCTTCATCATCAAGGTTGGAAAGGTTGGCTTTTTGACCTGCATTGGACATTTGATGTTTTTGGCCCTCTTACACCTTAGAGTTGTGTCTGTTATGGGTGTGCCAAGTGTGTCCCAAGTATGGAGCTATAGCCAGGAGGTGGCTAGCTTAGCTTAGCATAAAGACTGGAAGCAAGAGAAAACAGCTAGCCTTGCCCTGTCCAAACTTAGAAAGTGAGTTCCTATGAAACCATAACTTCTCATTATTTTGTTTGTGTTCTGTTTGTGTATGGACCTTGTGAACTTTGCAAAGCTAGTAACCTCCTTTCTTTAACTCCATACTTAGTGTCTCCTCTAAGTCCTCTTATCCAGCTCTTGGCAGAGAAGTGTATTTCTCAAAATGTTGACCTATTCCTTTAAGCTTTGAACAAATGACCATTGCTGCCGTTCCTCTGGTGAGGACAATACAACAAATTTAGTAAATACATAAAGCAGAATATGGCATCCAAATCATGTTTAATCATCTAATTTTTCAAAAGATCCATCCATCCATCCATTAGCTATACCCGCTTATCCTTGAGGGTCATGGGGGGCTGGAGCCAATCCCAGCTGACATTGGGTTAGAGGCAGTGTACACCCTTGACGCCAGTCAATCACAGCGCTGACACATAGAGACAGAGAAACACTCACACTTGCAGCTATGAACGATTTAGAGTTGCCAGATGACCTAACCAACCTAACCTGCATGTCTTTAGGAGGAAACTGGAGCACCCGGAGAAAAACCCACACAGGCATGGAAACATGCAAACTCCACATAGAAAGGCTCCAGCGGGCCGAACCGAGAACTTTCCTGCTGTGAGGTGACAGTGCTAACCACTGCACCACCATTCCACCCGCAAATTTTAAAAGGTGATGTATTTTACTGCAGATATTTTATACCTGCAGTAAAAAATATCTAGTCATATTCCCAGGTCATCGTGTGGAAAACTGAACTAATGTGAATTTGGGTGTCGATGGAAAAGATATTCACACTGACTCTTCGTATTCTTTAATTTACTGCAGATAACAGAGTATCTTCTTAAATACTTATCCGCAAGTTCTTAAATCATGATTAATACTTACCAAATACTTGGATTACTTGATAATACAGAGTCCTGTACAGCTTCTGAAAGTGGTTTAACAGTAACACTGTCTAGTTTGCCATCTATTGTCTTGCACAGTCTTATACTGCACTTATACTACTGTTTTCAGTTATGAAAAATGATTTTGTCATTCAGACACAGAGTGGGCTTAGATGTGGGTTTAGACTACTCTTCTGGAATGCATGGTTTGTTTTTCCAGGAATCACGACACAAGATTAAGCAATAGTTTGAGCAGCCCAAAACTCAACTTAACTTAAAACTGCATTTGTATTAATTGATAACACCTGATATGCTGTTTATGGGATTAGAAAGTATGGAGTCCTTGTGATAACTGATAGAAAAGCTCATGTACATGACAACTTTTGGCTCATGATGTGAGCAGATGTGACTATCCTCCTCATCATACTGAAACTACAGCTCTGTGTGACTTAAAAGAAGCATTTGTTCTTATGGCACATTAATATGCAACAAGTCATATCATGTCAACCACAGAAGTAGGAGCTCACAAGAGGCACTTGAGGGCAGGATTAGACAAGAGTCGAGTCAACAAACAATCTGAATATTGCATTTTAAAATTCCTTTTTTAAGTTGCTCGGGTTTACTCCAAAACCTTTGCTGAGGAGGGAACAACTCAGGTAGTTCATTTTTAGAAGCAGGATGAGATATAGATGATTTAGTACCAACCTTGGTGGTGGTGGGGATGAGCTGGGTGACTTCGTTGAGGCTGTGAAGATGAGGAACCAGCTCCAACCACAAGTTGACCTGAGGAGAGGAGGAGAAAATAGTGGGAGAGTTAGGATGAGAATGTAGTCATTTTGACAACTTGAAAGCTAATACCTCAAATTAATCCTGATGATTCAGAAGCTTTGCATGAAGTAAAATTAGGCTACAAAAGAATTAGCCTACTCTACTTTTTCAGATCAACAAAAGGGCAAGACTGTCAATATAGTCTGGCTCTCTTTGGGTTACAAGGGGGTTCACTGAGCCTAACATTGGTGATCCTGGATAACTGCTATCAGTTATCAACTGGCTCAGTTAACTGGGTTTTCCAGCTGTGAGTCCATCCACGTGAACGTGGCAGAGTTGTTAAATGCAAGCCAATCACATGTAACACCATCAGGTGGAAATCCATGGTGAAATTAGGTTGCTGCATTGGCAGAAAGTAATATTCCACGTGGTAAAACATATACAATATAATAGTACAACAGAATTGGGAAAACAGAAATCTAGTAAAGGCTCTTTCTGCTGCCAAAACTAGGGAAGAAAACTACAGATAGAGCTTGAAAAACTGCTTGAAAAACAATTGATGCTAAAATGTTGCATTTATAATTTACTGGGAGATAATTATTGTTTTTAAAAAGACTACAGTCGGAATACTTAAAAAAATACAATCACAATGTATTTGAGTCTAAAAAACATTCACAAAATAGCCTCGTGTTACCCTGAGCTGCAGTGATGGAATTAAGTGTGCAAGGACTACACTGCAACTGAAAAAAAGAAATTGAATATACAACTATAACTGTTGTTTATTAGTCTAGTTACATAATTATAATGCAAAGCAAAGTGAGTACTGATCTACAGTAGATACTGACAGGGGTAAATGACATCTGATTGGTCAGTAGTTGGGCTGCTGACAGGTTTTGATCTGATCCCCTGAATTGTTTCTGCTCCAGAGCAGGTTAGCTGTACAGCATAAATTACCACTGTAATCTATTCTGATTGAAAGTAAGCCAGCTTCGTGAGACCGGAAAACATTATGAAATCCAAAGATAGAACACTTAGCCAAGGTTCCTTTCCAAAATCTATGTACTCCATTCCAGGATAGCTATCGTCAGTATTCAGTAAGTGAAAGTGTTAAACAGACAGAACAACATCAAAACAGAAAGTGCATTCAATAATATTTGACTGTACCTTGTTGGCACGGTAGTGCTCTTTGACCCGGGGCTTCAAGCCGATGTGGAGGTAAAGCTGATCTTTCTGGTTGTAGCGTGTCCATGCCACTTCTTCAAAGCGATTGGGCTTGGTGTGGATGAACTTGGTGTCCTGTGGGACAGGCTGGTTTGGGTCCCTGACAAAAAGTAAGTAAAGGAGGAAAGAGTTTCCAATGAAATCATTCACAGAGACGTGATATCTGCTGATGGTTTTATGGCAGAACAGTACACAAGCCCATTTGAAACAGTGCAACAGTAGACACGTTGCCTCCCACGGATGATGAAGTCCTCTTCTGGCCGATCAGTAATAGTTATGTCACCTTGTGGTTGTTTACTTTAAGGGACAGGAAGAACTAAAGCCAAAATAAAGCTGGAGTGGACCTTTTAAGACATGACTGTCTGTTTATTGAAATTTTAATTTTGAAGTGTGACATCTCCCTAAGGCTAATCAGTGTAATTATGAAAATACTGGAATGCAGTGGTGAGATGCAGCCCCCAGGTTTCATCAAATATTAATCAACGCATTCTGAGATATCACACCTGATAAAATCAAAAAAGGTCAAAAGGGGTATTATTGCTCACAGATGATTGGTTTTCTAAAGATTCTGATTGAATGAAAAGGTCTTAAGATAGCTAATAACCCGAAGTTTCCCTAATTTGAAGATTTATTCAAATGCAAAAAAAATAGCATGTCAGTTTTTAAATTATGGATGTCTCGTTAGCAGTGAACCTGTTTTATACATAAAAAGAAGCTTCCAGCCAAGGAATATGTTTGGATAAAGATGCAGTTCAACCATGCTGATAATTTCCATAAAGCATATGCCTCAGTAGTTGCTATAAACCGAGAAATAGCTTCTATTTTAATATGATGTGTAATTTGCTTTTGGTATACATTAGAATTAAACTATAATAACACAAGATTGAACTACTCTCTAAATGCAGGTCAGCAACCCCAGATAGAAACCCTATATTTAATATATACATAGGAGCCTACAGAGCACATTCCACATGGGATCCTGTGCTAAATAGACCCACTTAGACTTAATCTGAGCAGCACAGAGCCAGCCATGTGAGCTATGGAGGCCCATTCAGATCCACTGAGCGCCCTATTGTCTGAGAGCGGCATATGGAGCCAGCCAGACCTCATCAGGAACACGCTTCACCATTCAAATTGGTGACATAAATCTCCCAGGTACCCGGTATTCCACGTCAATTTGAGGTTATATATGTAGATCATTAGTGCCTTTCTGTTCCCCTCAGGGCTACTGGGGAGTGCACAGAAAAAGCCAATGTCCCCCCATTACGCTCTTGAAAAACAATTACCTCCATGACTATATGCTGAAAGGCAACGTGAGACAGAAGGGGGGAGGATTTTAATTTTGTCCCTTCGAGAATGTCACTCTTCAGGCTATGGCCATTAATTAAGAATGTATTTGAAGATATGTAGAGAGTATCTGCATAGAATACCAAAGACACTGTACAGTCCATAAAACATCGCACAATTCACTTCCTGGTCATCAAATGTAGGTTAATATTGTGAAAACACAATTACAATGAAATTATCAATTAGCTCATGGTCTTGTAGACCATGAGCTAATTGATAATTTCACACACTTGATCAACATGCAATTACAATTAAAGTGCTGAAAGTGCTCTAAGAGCGATTGCAGAACAAATGTCTCCAAAAATTATTTAAATAACCCTCTGTTATGTATATAAACATGCTGAAGCTTGTAAATCAGATTGCTCCATAGACAATGACTGGACAGATGATTTGGAGAATCAAACATGTAAACTGACTGTTTTTATCAGAATCATACCTAAAACTGTGATTTACTTATTTCATAAAAAGTCCCATTTGGTGGTGCAACTTATATAGAATATTTTTTTCTATATATCCTCCACAGCTCTTATCATGTTGATGATGTCTAACATTTGTGTGTTCTCTGCAGCTTTTTTACAAAAACATAAAGTAACTGCAAAATAGCTTTAAATTTTACAGGAAGTGCTATGTTGAAATAAGGTAGTTTGACGCGAAATCTCTTTTTGTGTAGTTCTACAACAGAGGCTTAAAGTACATATTGACAAACGCTGTCTCAGACCTTTCATTGTGTTTTACCATTAACATGTGTGGCATAATCAATTTTGGATGCTAACATTCTTTGAGTTCATTCATGGTCACTCTGTTGTTATTGTTATTGGGCAATTATTGGGTAATCTCAGTGTTCAATACCTTGTTTCAATCAAAATGCATTCACTGTGCATTACAGCCTGGCATAGCTCATGCAGCAGGTGAGTAAGCGGACCTCTCCTCTACCTCTGATCTTATTTTGGAGTCATAGCTTTCTTATTTTAACTGTAGCAGTGAGAAATTACGCTACCTCAGTCCTGAGCAGGCTGACAGGGCAAGCAGGCAGAGCTTTTCCTCACATAATGAAAGTGTCTGAATTTAACTATTAGCCAAACGTTCTGCAGTGGAATTATTTTAAATGCAAGGGTGCATCGGTCTGTGTAATGACCTCTCTTTTCATCCACCCGTTTCGTTTTTTTCTTCCACAGACTGAAGTCTTTGTTATGCACTTGTGTACTTGTAAAAAGCTGATTAGAAACCCAGTTTCCTATATTCATAGCCAAGACATTGGCATTCCCCAGGAGAAATCTACCTACGGAAACCAGGTTTCTCTACCTCGATTACAGAAACCAGATTTCTTGTTCATATGACATTTAAAAATCTGTAACCCTGTTACTCAAGTGCATGTAAGTTCATTGACTGATATACGTTAATGTTAGCTATCTTACAAACTAGCTAGCTAATGCACATTATCAGGTGCCATGCCATTGTTCCCGACGGCCCACACCCCAATAGTCCCAATAGTCCCATTGGACCGAAACCCAATGGACGCACATGGGTGATTGTTTGGAGCAGCAAGTGGTGTAGTTGGTAAGTTCTTTCTAACTGCAGGGAGAGCATGTATTTTCGAAAAAATGGGCCGCCAGAGAAATGGGAATTTGTTTTCGCCATAGCGGGCTGTCGGACAGATGGGCTTTTGGTCTAATGGGACATTTTTCAGACTATTGGGCTGTCGGAACAATGGGCAGTCCCCCATTATCAAACATTAACAAGTGCAAAGGCTGTGTAAAAAAAACACAGACAAAACTTGGATGTAACTATTACAGACATCAATACTGGCATGAAAGGGTTTAGCCATTATTTACAGCGCAATACAAGTACTCAATTGTCATAGCTACTAGCTAGGTGTACAGTAAGTTTGAGTTGGAGCTTCTTCAGTAGGTGCATTTAATACATAAACATGGACTTTCAAACTAGCTTACAGTATATCTGAACAGGCTTTGTCAGAGTTGTTATATTATTGTCCCAGTCCATGGGGATAACTTGTAGCGATTTGTATTGGCCCTTAGGAGCAACATTTGTAGTGTCATCATACCCTGTCTTGGCGAAGTTTGTCCAGTAGGTCATGACCACGGCACTGAGCATCACATCGTTCTTAGAGAAGTTGCAGGGAAACAGCTCTGTTGGTCCAATCATCGGTAGGCCAAACACATATGGGATCTCATCTCCATGTGCTGCGTCTGCCCAAGGTGGTACCTTGGCGGCAAATGAACCAAATCAGATCAGTATTATTACATTTATATGACAGATACAGTGAAAGGCATTATTTTTGCTGCTGACACACAATGGATATTGTGACAATACACAAAGACACAGACATATCAAAGAAGCTGGGAAAATACAATATTTTTTGAGAGAGAAAATGGGAATGAGATTTTATTATTATTAACCCTACCATATCTAGCCCATTATTCAGTGGATTACAAAGAATGACAAGATGGGAAGTAAGGGAGACAGTTTAGAATTCAGCTTAAAGCCATCCTCTTCTAAGATGTTGGAAGTACATGTTATTCGCTGTAGCCCATTAAAGAAAAATCTGCAGAAAATCTTCAGAAATCTGCTTTCATGACACAAAGTTTTGTGCTCTAAAACATTCAGAAGGAGATTTCTTCCCAAATCTGACACAAAGAAACCGATTCTAAAACTTCTGAAGCCACTACAAGCTTCATGCTTTTCAGTATAGGTCCTGTTGGATTCCAATAATTATAGAAAATTAAATTGTGTGCAATGATTCTGTTAGTACATTTAATACCTCGAGCTGTGTTTGAGCTGAAGAAAATGCAGAGACAGTGCAATCGCATGCAAAGTCAATAGAAAGACACACATGGATACAAAAACATGAGGCAACAAAATGAGGCTACCAAGGCTTGAAAATATCTGAGTTGAATAAAGTGAGCATGAAATAAAGTGAAATTTGGTTTGTGTTCAGTTTAAATGCTAGCTTGTTCATCAAACTAAATTGCCTTTTCAGTTCATTCATTCAGTCTCATATTGTGTTCATGTTAGCCAATTTCTGTTTCAGAGGGGGAGTTATTTTGTTTTGCCCTAACCAATCAGTAGCTAGTGATGTATTCATCCCGCCAGTGTCTATTTTGGTCACCAAGAAAGCTCCAGTACCAGTTGGTAGAACAGTTAACACTTTTCATGATGATCGAATAATGTATTGACTTATGAGTTGTTAATTCTATAAGTCGACTTACAACAGCCTGCAACAACCTCATCCACATTTGGCGTCATTTTTGTGGCAATTATTAAGTGATGTAGCTAAGTAGATAGCTACTATGTAGGAAGCAGACACTATTCCAAATACCACCTACAAAAATCGGTTTCTCCCTCTAGGGAAACAGGCATCAATGACCACAGAACCAGACCTATCTGAATGGCCCAAATCAGAGATGTGGGTGGTGAATCAGAGATCTGGAACCATACCACTTGAAAGCAGTTCATACAGTACTGTATGAGTAACTGATCTCAAATGCTACAATCACCAGTAGCACCTTTAAAGATGAAACTTACTCTTCATAATATCTCTGTTTGATCTCAGATTATGGGTTTGATTAGTTTTGTTACTGAAAGCTTTACCCAGGGAGACAAAGAACAAGCCAGCAGTATTTGTAACTTTTATCATATTATTAACGATCCATAAACTAGATGTACCATTACCCAGACAGCCAGAGACCCACCTGTTCCGTCTGACAGTGGTGGTAGAAGGCGTAGAAATATGTCGGTGACCCAAAGCTGGAGTGCAGGTCAGCTGTGGCGACAGCTGGTGCCACCCACTGGTGATCGGTAAAAAGGGCCAGCAGTGTCTTCCGGCGGGTCTCCGGGTTATGCCTGTCGGCCCAGTCTGTGTACATGAACTTGATGGTCTCTCGGAGGATGTCTTTACCCTCTGGATAGCCATAGAGGTCATCCACAAAGCTGGACACGGCATAGTCAAAGTCGTTAGCCTGAACGCCATTTTCGTTGTCCACGATAAGCTCGACGAACTTAAGGCCCTCACCCTGGTTAACTCCCAGCATAATATCGTAGTTGAGGAACTCGCCTTGAAAGAGATGGTACAGACGGTTGTTAAAAAGTACAAATTTAGGTTAAGAACACTGTTAGAAGTTGCTGGCTCTTAAGCAAAAATAAATTGATACCTTGCTCCATGAGTATCTGAGGATCATCAGGTATAACATCTCCATCAATAACAGGTCCAAAGGCGATGTGGTAGCGGGCTGGCTGGATGTCTTGATCCACCAGCTCCTTGTAATGTTTTCTCTGAAGGCACACCACAAGCTCTACAGTGTCCTCCAGGTTACAGCCCACCTTACGGGCCAGCATCCGGGCATACTTTGCTGGCTGAAAACTGACAGCCCAGCTGGACAGAGCAGTGCCACTCTGGGCGATAGCCCTCTGGAACAGGCCTGGAAAAACATAACATAAATAGAACAGACATATAATTTGAAGGGATCAAAATCTACACACAAATACACATGCTGACACAGCTGCAACTGAATAAAGGGGAAATGGGATGAGAATCAGGGAGGAGATCGAGATGAAGTAAAGTGAAGTTTAAGGGATAAAATTTACTCCCTCTAAAGGCAAGGTACCAGAAATATTTGTCTTACATGTTCCTTTATTACCATTGACACAGCCACTGTAGTTTATTTTGAGTAAATTCCACATACACAACCAGCAAGGGTAATGTGACAGATGCAGACAGCCGAAGGTTAAGTGGGCTAGCTTTCAGTAACCTTACTAGCTTGTGTAGTTGTACTGTAAGAAGGTGATCAGTGAGACATCTGTCATTGAAAAGACATATACTTTTCTCTACAGAAAAGGTAAAAAAAATATGTGGTAAAGCTTGCTAATTAACCAGCAGACAGCAGAAAACATGCCAGCGAGTTAGGTTGCTAGCGGTAGTGCACACTACATTACCCCTGTCTATCATGAGACCCTCACCTCAAGAGGCTTCTGCATATACTCACTAGAGTACCAAATTTGTATTAATTTGCGACAGAAAGTAGTCCCCAATAAATTCCTTCCTGTTTGAGTGCCCAGCTGTTTTAGGAAATGACTGAGCCTTTTTTTTTTAAGAATAAAAACTTTTTTGTGTCGCATTTTTACAGATTTACATCTTCAGTGTACCAATGAGCTTGGGGCTTAGTGCCACAGACAGGGTAGGGAAGTCAGGAAGTTCTGGAAGAAGGACTATCACATTGTTAGTTTTGGCCTTTAGCTAAAAAATGAAGAATAACAGCCGCCTTTAGGAGATCACAGGAGCTTCCCATGTGTTCTGCACCACAAAAGTATAAATCTCTTTCATTCCTTACTGAATGTGGTACCTGATTCTGTACATGAAACAGCTTTGATAATTGGTAGCATATTTTTATTTTTTTCCCCTTTGCTCTGATCAGATGAAACACAGTGAAAGCACTTCTTGCAATTCTGTTTCCAGATTTTTTTTCTTTCTGACTTTCAAATTTAAAGAACTAAATTTAGACGGCACCCTTTTTTGTTGCTTCCAATGCGTCTGACCTTATCCTACTATCCTGTCAGACATGTCAGGATGACAAGTCAAATTCATTGCTTACACTAAGGAAACCATCATCAAGTCTCCTTCTTTTTTGCAGTATGTGTAACAACTCATATTTTAATGTAGTAAAAAAAAAGCATCCACTTGAGCAAAGTCTCCTGCAGAGCAGTGCTTTACATCACAGCAGGTTTGTGTTTATACTGTACAGTATGTACTGTACAGCATGTGTCTACCTGCCTCAAACACAGATTATAACCGATCCAAACTAATTAGTCAGGGTGCATTCACGCAAAGCATGCTTGGAACAGTTTACTTCACCTCTGGAGTCTTTAGCAGTAGTTTGTTTGTCCAGGTGGAAACAACACTATTTGACCTCAGGTAGCATCTCATGATCACAGTTGAATGTTGTAAAAAGTTAAATGCAGGAAAAGCAGCTCCCATGTGAGAACAAAAGGCTCTAAATCATACGTTAATACACAAAGGCATAATAAAAATAGCATCTGCAAAATGAAACTGTGAACTGTTTTGAGTTTCCTCTCTGCCAAGCACTCACATGGTCACACACTAGAGGCGTGCACATACAGTACTGCATACATACTTAAATATACATGAAGATCCCATGTGAATTTCCCAGTGGCTTGTGATTTTTACCTTTGGTGGAGTTGCTCCAGCGGTTGCCCTCAGAGTAGTGCGACAGCGTGAGTAGATTGACACAGGAAGCTCCGGCGCCTGAGCCAAACACAGTGATACGTAACGGGTCGCCGCCGAAGGCTGCAATGTTCTCACTGGTCCAGCGCAGAGCCTGGATCTGGTCCAACAAACCATAATTCCCTTTGGCTGCCTGGTCACCTGTACTCAGGAACCCTGCACGAGAGGACAAAGGACAGAGGAGACATTAGTATTATCCTTCTTTTTTACTTTACTTTATTAGTGTCTTAAGGAGAAGGGTTCAGTAACAATAGTATTACTCCACCCACTCATAACTGACACATAGAAAATACATCAATAAATGACTTTTTATGGCAAGAGGTATTCCCTCATTTTAAAAACTGTATCAATTAAGTATCATGTCTGCTATTTAGTCTCCCGATAAAGAGAGGGCACAGATTTTTTCATCACTGAAAGCAAGAGAGGTTGTAACCAAAAACTGCTCAAATGAACAAATTACTGTCACAGGGATTCCTTTTGAGAAATAGAAAATGAATGTCTTTGCTCTGGGTTTCTTGATGTGAGGCTAAATATACAAGTACGGTACAGAAGAACAGCTATTACAAGAAACCTCTTCAACCTGTAAATAAATGAAATAAATGATCAGTTAGTGAAGAAGAGATGAAGAGTGACAGGAGGACAGGATAGAGGAGGGGACTTAATGTATGTAATCATGTGAAATAAAACCCTCTAAACTTTTTTTTCTCTGCAATTTTGTTACTATGGAAATACTCTGTAACTATGCAATTATCAGAAGCAGTACCCCACCAGTTTTTGATTTTGCCTCTAAATTTTCATCACGAGGTCAACTTGGATAGATAAGGAACAATCAGTTACGTAGGCCTACATTGCGTAACATATTTTGAAGAACTTTTATTTTCCTCATATGGAAAAAATCTTTTACATTCATAGGTTTGCAGCTAATTACCCCTCATAAATGAAAAGTGAAGACCACCAGGGAAACAACTATTTTTTCCCCCACTTATTTTCTTTTTGATCTCCTTGATTAAAATAAAATAAACAAAAATCTACTTTTGGACCATCCGAGCATAACTGCTGGTAGATAACGAGGCATATTTCTCCGTTGTACAAGGAAAACCAACAAGCCTGGCAGTTTAATAATTTGCTGCAATAAAACAAGAGTTATTGCCCTGTAGAGCCACTTAAAGTGTGGATACGCTAAATATAACACAGAAAGACTCATTTTGGAGAGAGACATATCTAAATCTGTGATCCAGCCCCAAATAGAACTTACAGTGGGATGATGATGAGATAGTCATGTGATTCATGAAATCAGCTCTTTGTTCAGAGTCACGTGGATTTGTTTTCTCAAAACAAAGAAATTAAAAAAAAATGTATGAAAGCTTTACAAGGTTTTTGCCATTCATTCACTCACACTCACACAGCAATGGCAGCGAGCTATCATGCTGGCCTGACCGTCGGGACAAATTTGGGGTTCAGTGGACACTTCGACTTGTGGACAGGAGGAGGTGGGGATCTAACTGCAAACCCTGTGATAAGTGGACGAGCCACTCTTTTCAAGTAGTGATTCTATTCAGTGGTTTTAAAGGATAATTATGGTTTATTACAA
This sequence comes from Oplegnathus fasciatus, assembly GCA_003416845.1. Taxonomy (NCBI): domain Eukaryota; kingdom Metazoa; phylum Chordata; class Actinopteri; order Centrarchiformes; family Oplegnathidae; genus Oplegnathus; species Oplegnathus fasciatus. The sequence goes on from NTHP01000169.1 coordinate 301,896, forward strand.
CCTGTTATCTTATTTTTGTAGTTTTGGCCATCATTTGTATTGGTTATGATAACAATGTACTCACTAAAATAATCGCTGAGATCTGGGAACACGACATTGCGACATTGCGACATTGCGACAACAAAGTCAGATTGGGGAAGTAACACGAGCAGTCGGACCATCAAACAGGTGTAAGCAAGCCAAAGGTTTAGCCAGATTACTGTATAAAAATCATTTCAAATGAAATGTTAGTAGTATTCCCTTATTGGACAGGAAAGCTGTGCCCACACGACAACAGTAAGTATGGTAGGTCAGAGTTGGACACATGTTTACAAAGGGCAATTTGGGTAATAATTTTATTGTTCACCTTAGTTTTCTCTTTCAAATAAGCCTGGCTAACCTTGGGGGCTTTGTTTAAAATCTGTCCCTCTTGTGTTTCTTTTCCCAACACTATTCTTTTTTAGCAATGTCACCTTGTTCCCAGATCTGAGCCATGAACCTCGGGAGTCACATTCTATTATCATCAATAAGGACAAATGGCCAAAACCACAAAAATAAGACCCAAGCTGTAACAAATAGGAACAAACTGCAACATAGTGATGCAATAATAATAAAATGTTCATGCATCTATGGTCTTTTATGAGGGCTTTTATAATACATTAGCAAACATTACATGCAAGTCCTTACGAGGTCCCATCTAATCCAAGTATACCTGCTTCACAACAAAACCACTTCCTCTCTATCCCAGCATCAACCTCTGAGGTACTGCTGGTCAATGCGGCTGCATAATGATCCAGGGACTAGCGAGGTATGAATGTTCTGACAAGACAAGGCACCTGAAGTATACCCACAGGACAGCTCTGGTCTTTTAGAGCAATTTCATGTCCAATGCCCCCCACCACTGCCACCATCACCCTCCGATTTCCATGCTAAAAGCTCCATTACCTGCTACAGGCATCCAGGGAGTCCCCCCCACCCACCAACCCCACCCATGAACCTTATCCCTCTTCTCCCAATGCTCACACATTTCCGCCGCTGTCCTCTTTTATGTTTTTATTCTCACCATCATCCCACTCTGTGGCTAAATGGAGTGCTCATTACCCGGTGTCACTCAACACTACAGTTCATTTCCACAGGGATGCATTCAGACCACATGTATAGAGACATCTGAAGTAATGCCTCTGAGAAGGTACATGTTCCTGTAATAGACTGCAGAAAGGAATGATGTCATCACTGCTCTGTGAATAAGTACTGTTTAGTAAGTAATAAGTTAGTTAAGTAATGTTTTAGTCTATGCCTTTAAGGTGAAACCAGTATTATATACAGTATTATATAAGGGCCAGCTAAAAAACATTGAAAGGCAATGTACTTTTATTTCCACTGTACTAATTCCATCAGTACAGCGACAGAGTCATGTGATTTTCCCCAATCTGCTATTCTCAGTTTCTCTTTTGTTAAGCTGCTGTCAGTAAAACTCAACAACGTGCACGTTTTACATTAAATGTACCTTTTTGATCTGCTGGAAGGCTTTTAATGTGAAATTTCACATAGGAAGGGGTTGACAGTAACTTAACAGCGACCAAAAAAAATTATAAATAAAAACAAAAAAAGAAAATGCAAAGTAGTAGTAGTAGTAGTAGTAGTAGTAGTAGTAGTACTGAAATTAAAAATCCGAGCATCACAGTGGTGAGTATGACATGACATTAAGTTGTACTGATGGAATTACTGCTGTACTTGCATGAACACTAAATAGCATGAACAGAAAATGATATCAGGAGCAGATAAAATAAATGTCTTAAATATAACGCAGTTTCAAATACAAGCCTGGTTCTCTCATTTGAATCACTTCAGATTAAGGACTCCCATTGTACAACCAGATCATCAACTAATTCTATAATGAACATGCTATACGCTGCATAATATCCATCATACCAGAGGCAGACAACACAGAGTAAACCAGGTATGATTTTAGCAGCATGACACTAAGGATGGCAACATCATGGTCTGTCAGTCAGTCAGTTGCTCAGTCCACCACTTCTACACTGAAATATAACTACTGGATGGATTGTTCAGCATCCATTGTAATCACTTTCATGATCCCTTGACCTTTCATGTGGTGCCACCATCAGGTCCAAAACGTTGGTTTATACTGCAAAAGTATTGACATTCCCATCAGCCTCAGCTGTACTTTGTGTTTAGTGCTAATTAGCAAATGTTTCAGTACCCAGACATCCTGAACTAAGATGGTGAACACGGTAAACAAAAATGTCATTGTAGGCACACTTGCATGCTAACGTAGCTGAAGGCAATGTTGTGTCTAAATACCGCTTCACAAGGCTGCTAGCATGACTGTAGACTCTTAGTCTTGTTAATAAAAAGCCAATATCATTCCCATATATGGGTCTAACCTACTATGTGTGCAAGATTCATATAAACTTGCAATGTACTGTATGGTGAGCCATAATGAGTGTATGCTAAACCCATTCCTGACACATTTTTCATTACAACAGCATCAGAAAATCGTATGCATTTTTATTGCATATTACACAATATGAATTAATGTGACTGTTATGAGATGTATTTATGTATGATAGCACATGAGACTGTGATTATAGTAACCATAATGCATATATTATGTTTGTAATGGCTTAATAATGTCATACGGAGTCCTCTGAATGGTACTTAATGTTAGGTATAAAGGCTGAGATGTTTTTTAATTGATGGGTAATGTAGAGTAATTTGATAATGTCTTATAAAAATGATGACAGAGCTATACTGTATATAGGACACACACACACGCAGAAGCAAAAACGTTTGTTAATATATTCTGTCATGATGTCATCAGTTCACAAGTAGCACCCCACTGTAAGCACTCTCTCTCTCACACATGCACACATTAGCTTCACACATACACACCACTGAAAGCTTGCATCCATGCACTACTTCATACAGTTTGTGCAGACTCCCTCGCAAACAAATACAGTACATTTGCATCCGCACAGCCTCACTGACAGACAGGCACGTCCTTCGGCTGACTGTTTAATTGAGTTCATTCCTTTTCTATTCCCCTTCCACTGGCTTATTTATTTATTTGTGTGTTTCTTGATCAAAGCCTAATCTTGTGGAAGCAACAGCAGCCATCTACAAGAAAGATTTTAATTGATTCAATTTAGCTGCAGTGCAGGGATGGGCTGGCAATCAAAAAGAGCGAGGCAGGAAGGATGATTAGTACGCCAACAGTGGTGGGGCAGCAGGGCAGGGCTCTCCCTCCCCCTTTGTCACACACACACACACACACACACACACACACACAGGGGAACTCTACTCAGACATGTTACATGATACAAGAACCACAAATGTGCACACACAGATGCAGATACAAACACAGCACAAGCATGTTTGATCTGGAATATTTGAGGAACAAACCCTGATTAT
>NTHP01000169.1:310115-343277 GCA_003416845.1 Oplegnathus fasciatus
CCTCTCTGCCAGACACCAGCTAATATTTCAAACGCCAATATGTAGCAACACCTCAGTGTTTAAAAAGAGCTATCTCTTCCTCCATTCATTCATCCATCCATCACTTTCCATCTTGCTCTGTGTTCACCCACCATCTCCGCTTCCTTGTCTATCAAATCTCCTCTCCTCTTCCTTTCTATTTCCTCCCGCCCTCCCTCCTCCTGGTGCAAATCAAATTACGCTGTCAACTTCAAAAATGAAATGAGCCGCCGTTCATATTTCTTGTTCTGCACAATCACAAACATGTGTTAATTTGTGTCGCTGCCCTAACAGATTTGGCTGTTAGGGCAAGCTCGTATAGATTACCTCCTTCTGCCGGGTTGAAGGCGATGAGGGAGTAGGGAGGATTTCTCTGTGTGGTTGTGGATGTGATTAAACTGTTATTCAAGCTATTCCAGCCTTGTGGAGTGAATACATAATAGCCTGTAATTAAGAAAATGTAAAAAATGATTAGGCCTCGACTGCGGCTATATAACTGTTTTATACAGAATGCACAGAAAATAACACTTAATTGTCAGTAAATAGGAAATGACAGACTGAATGAATGATCAAACAAAAATGAAAAGAAGCAAGACAGAATTACATGCTTTGCTTAAAAGGCTGCAAGTTAACAGCATAAAAGTTGATAACATAAAAGGTAAAATAACTGAACAACTGCGACTTAGAAATTAGGTAGGGACCAATTTAATTTGATCAGTTTACCAACTAGAGTAGTTTTAAGTCACTCATCAATGTGTAATGGGACAAAAGTCCTGCAGAAACGCTGTATAAAATACCTGCACACATATGGAAGTACTAACTAGAAGTTTCTTAAAGGTGTGCTTAGAACTGCACTTCTATAAAGTTGGGGGACAAGAGCCAGATTTAAATAAGAACGGTCAAAACTGATGCAGCAGAGGTATAGATATTACACTTCCCGTAATGCAACAAATGATCAAAGCATCTTAGACTGTCCTTGCCTGCTAAAGGTCCATGTAAAATTTCCACTCTCCCAGTTTGTAATGCAGGTTTTCTGTTAAAAAAAATTGTCTCCAAGTCCATTCGACTAAGTAATATGACAAGTAAACTGACCTTTATGTTTAAAATTGGCCCTTTAAGTTCTGTCAGGTCAATAGAACCACAGCTGTATGGGAGACTTTTGATTTGAAATGTGTGTAGTCCACTGCAAACAGGCAGACCTCCAACAATCACGTATTATCACAAAAATACATTTCTGAATAATACAGGATTGTTGAATGACAGTGTAGTACAACACTTGGGACTTAAAATTGAGGCATTTGAGAGGACAATAAAAGTACAAACAAAGTTTCAGTTTGACAAAGTAGGCAATTACAAGAAAATCACATTTGGTAACTTTTTCTGTCTGTAATAATGGCTTCTAGTAAATGGAAAAAAAATATAGTAAAGAGACAAAAGAGACAAATCTCGGCAGGATGAGAAGAGGTGAGGCTGTGATGGGAGGGATGCGCACTTCCACAGGCAAAATAATATGGTGTGTGTGTTTGTATGTGCGTGTGTGTGTGTGTACGAGCGTGTGTTTGCTTATGCATGTGTGCACGGGCTGATTCCTGATGTGAATGGTTAAGCAGCTTCCTTTCTTAGCACAGGAACATTATTAGCATATAGGGAGGACTGCACCCCAGAGAGAGAGAGATGAAAACAAAACAACAACAAAAAAAACAAACGGAGAAAAAAGCAAGACGTTTTAGTGAGAGAGCAGAGAGAAAGAGAAAGAACAAAGAGTGTGAGAGGTAGATGACAATGTGAGAAAAGGAGTGGGAGGTGCCGAGAGAGGGTAAAAAAAAAAGTTAAAAAAAGGGAGGCAGGGAGGAAGAGGGCACTCGGAATGGAAAGTGGCATTTCAGAAAAACATGAACGCTGCATAGGAAGTGAAGTCAAAGATAGCTCTGACACATTCAGTCCTGTAGATGGGTAATGAAATAAAGATGGAGGCACAAAGATGGACGGAGGCAGAGAAGGAAGAGAGAGAGAATGATGCAGCCACTTTAAGATCAAAAGGCTTTGGCGCAGTTGGTGGAGAAATGTTTGAGAAAACATGCAGCACATAGCATATTTGGCGAGGCTTGATGAGGTGCGTTTACTTTTTAAATTGTTTTAATTGTGTAATAAAACCATGTCGATGACATTCTGTAGCATCTCCCTAGTTTGCCAACATTAGCCACCATAAGCTGACTGCTGAGGCCAAATATGGCTGTAGCAGCCAAACCCCTGTGTTGACTACAGCTTTTATAGGTGTTCTTCTTAATGGAGAATAGGCTGCCAGGTTTAACTAGTCTCTGCTTAGCATAATGCTCATAACACATCAATTCAGTGTGAAATCCCATCAAAAAAAGTGGTACAGCTAGCGGGAGTTAGCAACCAGCATAAAATAAACAATGGGTATGCAAAAGAAAGAAGCTCAGAGCATCCTCACATCATGAGGGAACCTTGGAATTGTATACAAAAACAGTAAATTGAATATATGAGGAACAAAGCTTGCTCACACTGCCTTAAGTAGCCGACTTACAAGACTCAAAATAAACAAAATACTTATCATTGGTTGAATACTAGTTGTAGTCCCCTCAGACTGAATGTGTTCACACCCTGATAAGAATAATATTCCCGAGATAACACAGAATACTATACTCCTCAGATTCTAAAATGCTGAATATCAGCACAAAGTACTGGCTCAAAGTATTATCAGCTACCATCCTAATGCATCCCTATCAGCGCTGGTCTTCAGAACCCCATATAGGTCAGACTCTAACAGCATGTTGCTGACATCTTGGCGAGGTGGCTTTCAGATATGCATGTCTTTTATAAGAGCAGCATAAGCCGCTTAGTGCTTTTATAGTGAAGGCACTCAGATAGATTCAGAGCCACGGAGCTGTGCATCAGCAGCCCCTCTGCTCTGCCACAGCAGAGAGGAGAGGAGACAGGACATGGTATCCATGTTATCATATATGGGCTGAATGAGAAGCCCCAGGAAAAGGTGGGAAAAGAGAGAGAGAAGACGAGGGAAAGAAAAACATGAAGTGAGACAAGTGAGAAAAATAAGTAGAATTTTGAGGTATCTGGACTTTACTTAAATATTTCCACTTTTTTACTCCACTTTGTTTATTTGTCAGCTCCGGTTACTTTACAGATAAGACTTTAGGTGCAAAATGCGTGATCAGCATTCACTGCTATACTATAGATGATGAGACTCTACAACACTATATAAAGTAAGTGAAATTAGCTCCACCTTGACGAGCTACAACACTGAAATGCTGCTTACAGTACATGTTAATGCATCAGTGATAATATTCCAATAACAGAATATATACAGCACAGTATTATAACACTGAAAATTACCATTGTGCATAATGAGTACTTTTGATACTTAAAGTAGATTTTGATTAACTTTACAAAGGAAAAGGAGCACTACTGCAATATTTTTATACTGCTGTACTGCTTCTTTACCTTGAAGCTGTATTAAAGCTGTATTATTAGATTTTTCGTCCACTGGGGGGCAGCAGAGCAAGCTGAAAATCTGACATCTGACATTTTAGCTCTATTTGGTCCTCACCAACTCTGGCAAAAAATACCTGGCTATTAGCTGCTAGGTAACTTTGTCTGTCTGCTGTTTTGCTGAAAAAAGCTGAGGCGAATGTCATAGTCGGGTGATAACTGTTTGTGGATTCCTCATTATGACTGTCCCCTTTCACATTACACAATATTTAAGAAGCATCAATTATTCCAGCTTTAAGAAAACGATCTCAGTGCTTCTACCAGCTCTGCTGATAGACACTGATGTGGTTGTCATGAAGACGAATTGAGAAAATATACATTACTTTCAACATCTCAAAATCCGAACATCTCGGTGAACTCGCGCGCCACCATTCATTGTACAAGGTGGAAGTCAAATTCCCTGCCAGGTTTCACACAGCAAGGCTTTCAACTATATGCAAATGAATAACAGTGACATCTGGGGGCATTCGAGGCTACATCTCCCTGTGTCTCCCTTTATTTCTCTACATCTCTCACCTCCCTTCTCTCTCAGTAATTATATTATTGCCACTGTGTTATTGGCATGAAAGTGAAGAACAATACAGCCCAAAGCAACAGCGTAAAAGAAAAGAAAAACATTTCACATGAAGTCCTTTTCTTTCCATGTATATAAGTCTCTCATTTTCTCTCCATCTCTCTGTCTCTCGCACGCTCGTCTCTGAGTCTGTCAGCCATTCCTCCCTAATGAGGCCCAGGCCACCCAGGAAGTGATGTTGCTGTGCGGCCGCCTGTTGCCTCCAGTCATAAACAGGCTGGTTGGAAATGTCAGCCCGCCTCTTGCACTATCTCAGCTCTGCACACACGCACGCACACACCTATGCATGTGCGCACCCCCCCCCACACATACAGCTGTCACCTCGAAGATAGCTCCACACATAGTGTCGTGCAGAATGCTACATAATGCTACGGAATCATATCGTCATATTATATTCACGTGCACGTTCACACTAAAGCTATGCACGTGTGAAGGCACAGATTCATAACATTCCCTCTTGCTGGAAAAACAAATTCACCCCCTACACACACTTATACAGTAAATACCTGCACACAATCTCACACACTCACACACACTGGTCCTAGTCGCTTGACTGGTAGCAGGAGAAAAGGTTACTCGTCCAGATGGAACACTCTGCTCTTTTCTCTCCTCCTCTTTTTGTCAATTTGTGTGAGTCTGAGTAAAGGTTAGTGTCGCTGAGGCACTTCTCGGTGGCCGTTTTTTCATTCTTTGGCCTTTACTACTTCTGACTTCACTAGTGTTTCTGCAGTGAGAGTCTAATTTGAGCCTAGGTGGAGGGCTGCTAAAAAACACGGAGGGCATGTATCTAAATGTGAATAAACACCAAAACTAGCGACTGGCATGCTGCCGGTTAATGATTTAACTTCCCTGGAAGTTCTGGAAAAACCTTTAAAAAAGAGAAGAGTGACCGTACTCAGTCAAGCAAATTGCTGCAGCTGGATTTTATCATTTAAAGTGACGGTGTAGTTACTGTGTTTACAAATGAAGTGGATGGACACGGTGCCTTAATTAGCTTGAATTTGAGCTGTCTCACATGAGAATGCTTTCCATACAGTCAACCTCTGCCATCAGTGCATTGATGGCTCCATTATATCTGTGGTGACACCCGTACACACACATACTTTATGTTTCCATTACTTTTTTTTGTCTATTGGGCACTTTTTAGTCAAAATTCAAACTACAGTTTGATCTAGGGTTAATTGAATATTCAATCTCAAATCATCTGTTAAACTGTGCCTTGCACTCCAGCAAGGGGCGATGTTAAAATGCGCTGTTTGTCTGACCCATTGCATGCNCACCAAACCACAGAAGGAGTGGAAGCATTTTGGTTTTGACACCATGAATGGAAGAATAATGGATACAGGCAAGGCTGTTTGCTGACTTTAGCTAACATTGGCGTTTCACTCAAGTGAGGCAGTCAGAGGCACTGCAGCTCTTCAGCGGAGTGTAGGATTAGGCTACATCGGCTGCGTTGAAATCTGGTAGTTCGACTTTGGTCAGGTTGGATTTTTTGAAAACCTGAATTACCTGTTGATTCACAACTGTCAGGTGACAAAGTGTGAAAGCAAGAGGAATCTCTCCTATTAGCTGCATCTCTACAACTGAGCCGTCTGAAATGCTGTAGCAGAACTCAGAGGGATTTAATCACATCAGCTTTCTTGGTGCACCCTTGGCTAAACTGTAAGGAGGGCACAGCCAAGTCTTTTTTCCTGGCTTGACACCTACACACAAGTCAGGTCAGTTATAATGAGCTTCTATATTCTGTTAATATTTAGATAGTCCAAGCTGTTTCTTAATGTTAGCTCTAACCAGCTACAGTGTAACTAATTCTGTGTCGTAATCTACCTGACTTTACCAATTAAGCTGCAAGTTGAAGCTTTGTTAGACTTCTTTTGATGTGGTCACTGGCTCGCCTGTTAAATTTGCTTTTCTTCCTCTAAACCCACCACCTTTTTTCATGGTATAGGGGTTATTTACTTCAGATCCTGCTGAATAAAATCCCCTTTGGTTTAGAATCAGGATTATTGTGAAATACAAGAAAGCAAAAAAGGCGAGGCTTATGTTGCCGTAGGCTAGGAAAGGATTATCTGTCTTATACCAATGTTTACGCACATAACATTTACTGAGTCTATTGAGCTGCTTGGTACATAGGACACTGGTAAACTTCAACAGCATGTACTATAGGGTGTGAAAATTGGCCAGGCATAAATGATTTATTATTATTGTGTATCAGCATGTGACTGAAATGACCCCACCATTTACTCTTAATGGGTGGACACTGCATTTGTTCAGACGTAACAAAAAACATGGCCCGTGACAAAATAAGGACTTGTGTATCCTGCACCAGTCCCACAGTAAACCTAAAAAGATGTGCAAAGGCAATATTTGTCCAGAAGGAGGATGATCAGAAATGTGATTTCAGTAATCTACCCAGTGTTTGTTTACAAGACTGTCATAGCCAACTGTTGTTGATCTCTAGTCAGATTTGATGAAAAATCCTTAACTGAATCATTTATTCAGTATGCGAACATTACACTAGTGCTATACAGTGTCTTGCCAAGACACAAGTCATTCTACAGCATTTCAGTCAGAAACATGATGCAGTGTCACGCCTTGACAGACGGCAGCCAAGTTTGTGCATAAACAAGTGACTCTTTCCACAAATGGAAAAGTCATACTAAAGACACTGGGCCAAAAAAAGAAAAAGTCACATGTTTGTCTTTAACCTTTTAACACCCACCCTCCTTTTGGAGTGATTCGCCTAAATTAAAAGAGAGACACCATATGTTTAAGGCTTCAGTTGTGTAACAGTCTTTCCGCTGGTAAGGTTTTGTTTTTTGCCAGAGCAAAATCTTTGCCGCTACAGGAAAAAATAAAATATAATCACAAAAAAAACCCCAAAACATTCTGCGATCCTCATCTGATCCACTTCCTCAATACATGTACAGTTGTCGTTGCTGCGCAACACGTCTGTTACTAAACCCATGAAGCCCAATTCTGTGATTAACATGTTACCCTTTTCACAGTCCGGACCGACTCTGCTGTAAAGAATGCAGGGAGGTGCCGTCGTAACGTTGCATGAACAGGGACTTTTTATTTCTCTTCTGTGGCAGCGAACACAACACACGGCCTTTCAGTAACTATTATGCTGCAACCTGAGTTTAGCTAGACACTGTATGGCTGACCGAAGTGACACAGGTGCAGTTAGGCTGTGGGTGTGCTAACCTAGCCTGTTAAAAAAATGTTATTACTAAAAAATGACTACATTATATAATTGTTAAGTGTTTGTTTACCTTGACAGACAGAGACGTACATGTCCATCTCAGACTCCCCTGATAGATATCAATTCTGTTTTCACCACCTATTACCTTAATTTGCTCATCAAATTTAATGTAAATGCAATGCTTTACTGAATGTTCTGTTATCACTATTCTGCTTTACTGTCGTGTCAATGGTTGTGTTGTAGAGGGCTGACAGGCAGTCTGAGGATGGTTGTCATGGGGGTTCACCTGGTCTCTGTTCGAGTCTATAAAGCTTGCTGTGCCTGACACTCATGCTCTCTTTCACTTGCACAGCAAGCACACACCAATTATTTTCTACAATGTGAAAACACAACATCTGACATGTTATGGTCATATATGGTTATTGTTATGGTGAACGCGTTCCAATTTATGGATAAAATTTTTGCCTCTTTAGCTGCTAGATATTCAATATGTTTACCAGCTACAGTAGTGGCCATTCTACAGCATTATACTTTGCTGCTGTACAATGAGTTGAGTGAGCTTTAATTTTACATTTTTTTTCTGAAGAAGTAGAAGAACTAGAGGTATCAGCATAAGAAGCAATAGCTTCAACGGTGGGGCAATAAAACCCGAGACTGCCATCTGTAGGAACTTAAATTTCATTTATGTAAAACCACGCTGTTTGATTGACACGCAATCTCTGGGAAGAAACACCAAAGCACCAAAGACAGGGGCCAAAAAAAAGAGGAGGGATTTGCAGTTTAAATTCAAACTTGAATGGAGAGACATGTACAGAAAGGAAGAGCGATGCTGGAGATATGAGACACAAAGTAAGAATCCAAGACGCCAGACAGATCTAGAAGGAGAGGTAGAGAAAAGGCTGCCAGGCCCTGAGATGCTGTTGCCGATGTCCAGCAGAGACGTTGGCGTGGCTTTCTTTTCCTCAGATTCCCATCTCAGTTGTAGCCTCCATCCATACTGAGCTGACTGATAGATAGACTCACACACACACACACACTCAATCACCCACACACACACAAACAAACCCTAACAGATGAAAACCAAAAATAAAATCAAGTCATTGAGAGTGAGTACATGCCAAAAACTGCCACAAACAAACCCGGAGCTCGGCAAAATTACAAAAACAAACAAAAAACAAAACAAACAAAAAATGGAAAAAAAAAAAAAAAAAAAAAAAAAAAATCCTTCAGATGTGAGCTAACAAACCCAAAATTAATTCTGGAACTGTAGAAAGAGCAGAAGAAGGGTTTAGCTTTGATTTGTGAAGCCCATCAGGTCCAGACTGTCTCGGGGTACCTCTGGTGGGAGGATTTTTTCTGATTAAAAACCATTTGTCTCCAGAAGAGACAGCCATTGTAGCAGGACTCTCTTCTGCTTCTCTCAACGTCAAAGCCGCTGTCTTATATTTCTGTCTGCACGCCTCTAACTCTGGCCCTCCCTGCTGCCTCTCCTACAGTAAGCCCTCATACATTTTCATCTTGTTTTACTTCAATGTGTAAATCCATCTGAGTGAGAAGTTTAAGGACAAGGCCAGAAAGATCTTAAAATATGAGAGTAAATGTAAAAAGTCTGATAAAATGAACACCACATTTGATATAATGATTCAAGAAAACAATGATCATGTTTCTGTTGCTTTTCCTCTTGCTTCGCCTCAGTCTCGCCATTTTTCTTCTTCTCCGCCACCCACACAACTTCACTCTCCAGAATCAAAATGTCATTTCGTGGCCCAACCTCTCTCCTCTCTCTGCTGTACTCCGACGCTCTCGCACATATCTAGTTATCGATCCGTTCCTCCTCGTCAAACCGCTGGGCGACTCATAATCCACTTCATTATTTCACCTACCGCACACACACACAGCCGCAGCCGCGGGGAGGTGAGCAAACATGCAGGCATCCATGCAGGTACACAGCACCGAGGCACACCCAAACACAAGCGGCAGATAATTTTTCAATTAAAGCTCAAGCTCCCACAGACTGCCCACCATGCACTGCAGCTGCCAACCGGGGGCCTCATTTATCAAAGCATGCGGAGAATAAGTTTTGAATACGCAAGAGCTGCATGTACACACAAGGAAGTTGGCATTAATCAAACACGCATACACACAGCTGTATGAAATGAAATGAACATTGTTACTTGTGCACTCTGTGCACAAACAGGCATATTTAATAAAATAAACACCCCTGAATCACCATTTATGGTAAACAGCATCTATTTAATACATGCCATTAGCTTAAATATCGGACTGCAGGAAAAAACATAGCAGCTAAAGACAAAGACAGTGAGGATGAGATACTGCTAAGTCAGGTCCAGCTTAACCAAACAGTTTAATCTGACTCTTTCACAGAACTCAAAACAATGTTTGCTGCTTTGTCACAGGTGAAGATAAATAAGTGATAGAACAATGACATTACTGCTGTATGCAAAAAACTGTTTAACCATTTATGGTCCCCAGAGGATGTTCTAGGATTCTAATGACTTTGGCAATCTGACCTTTCTTCTAGCGTCACTGGCAGGTTGACCCTTTTGGTTCAGAGTGAAATGTCTGCAACTTTTGGATGAATTGCCATCAAATTTGGCACAGACATTCATGGTCTTCATATGATGAGTTGTTAAAACGTTGATCCCCTGACCAATCATCTGGCTCCGTCATCTGGTTAAAATTTTAACTTGTCCAATAATTTGGCTTATGGACAAATACCTGCCAAACTAGTGACATTACAATTAGCCTCAGCTGTAAACTAAAGTGGTAAACATTATACCCGTTAAACATCAACATGCTAGCATTATCATTGTGAGCATGTTTGCATGCTGATGTTATCATTTGGCTCAAAGCACCGCTGTGCCCAATTAAAGCCTTATAGAGCCGCTAGCTTGGCTGCAGACTCTTAGTCTTGTTTCTCAAAGGAGAGCACATGACATGGTATTTACAAAGCAGGTATCTATGCTATGCTACAAATATGCTATTTCATTTCGATTTTAATGCAGAAACTCAACGTCATTACCAGATCCTCTAGATCCAGCAGTTCCTGCTCCACAAACTGCACCGACTGGATGATATCCGGTGCGTATGGAGCCGTGTTCAGTGGTGCAGGATTACAGAAACATGATGAAATAGTGGCAGGTAACCCGGGCTTCAAGCAGGATCAGCAGGAGGTATACATAAATTTTAAATAACTAAATTTCAGTTGAGAAGATGTGACTTGTCCTCAAAATAAACAGAAACTTTAAAATGCCCTGTGAAAGACTAATAACAATGGATTGTTCCATGTCTAAGTTGTATGCAGCAATGTTGGGTGGAAGGTTAAGTGTATCTTCAGGCATCTCAGTTAACAGTCTTTTAATTATGCTGACAGGTTTGACAGGTTAACCTGTGATTATGCCTGTCTACCAGCAGGGGTTTGTGTATACACGTGGTCAGGAGTGGTTCTTAATGTAGGCATATTATGAAACACAAGAAAAGACAGATAGACTTGATTCTATGTGTAAAAACAAGTGCATATACTGTATGTTTTATGTACAAAACTTTGATGAGAACTTTGAGGTTGTAGCTGCAGAAGAACACACACTGTCGCTCCCTGTCCAGAGTCACACACGCAACAACCTCCCTCCACATATATCTCCAGTTCTTCCTTTAAAGTAGACAAAAGCTTTCCTCTCAAGTGTTGATGAGCTCATCACGCATCTAACACTTCATCTGCCGCCGCAAAACGGGCGAGCAGCACCAGCACCATATTCACATATTAATTAAGCATGGCCCGTCTCTTCGTCACCCGTCAACAGAGGCATCTTTTATTCATCTGTCATATGGCTGGCATGTCTGCAAACAGATGTGCCCAACAAAACTCAGCACACAAACAGGCTTGCTGGAGAGCTAAATCTGGACCACACTTTATACACGCAGTCCATGCTGTGGATGAAAATATTCACATAGGGAATGACTGAGAAGAGGTATTTAAAAAGTGATACAATGCTTTCAGCTGGCAACATTTTGTGTTCATATTTGATGTTTTTATGAGTACAAAGGCCAGTGGTCTGAGAGAGACTATCCAAAGAAAAGGTGGGGCTTATAACTGCTACGCTGTTCCGTAGCGTCGGATATCGTTGATAACAACAACGCTGCTTATCTGCTAAAAAGAAGGCAAGAAGCACAAGCAGTCAGATGATTAAACTGGAATGCAGTGTCCTTCCCCTGCATACTAAGTAATGTATATGCAGAGAATGAGGAAAAATGAAGCACAAGCTGCAATACATAAGAGAGAGTTACTGTAAAAAGAGTGAAGTTATTAAGGTCGTTGTGTGTTTAATATATCTGTCCATCGCAGAGGTGAGTCCTTGTGTGAGTCAAGTGGCGGCGTCAAGTCTAGACATGACTAACAGCAGGAAAGAGGGCCGAACAGAGGTTCCAGTCTAAAAGCTGAAAGAATGACATTAGATGAGCGTTGGTGAATATCGTGGATATGAAAGAAAGTTACAGTGATGAAAGTGCACGCACCTGCTGCCATGTTACATTTAACTGATTTCACGGAAGAGTTTCGTATTGTAGCTCATGATGCAACCTTGCAGCACAGGCTCAACTCAGACAGTCTTTACAAGTGTTCTCAATCCACCTTTCAGCCGATAGGATCTCGCTCAAGTCTTCCGCCATGCTACTCTCCATTCAGCTGCCTTTGATTTATTTGTCAGTCACCTCGTCACCTGGGTGACAACTGACACTCACAGATTCCTGCTGATAGCCCAGCTTCCATGTGCACCTTACACACAGGTGTCGGGGTGCCCGCGGTGCCAGGTGGTTGCCATGGGTACTGTGTCATTTGCACATGTGTCTCTCTCCACGGAGAATTATTATAATATTATTCACGTCTGGCTTTTCCCGTTGATTGTTGGGTTTAACCTCCAGATTTGCAGTTGACCACTTTCGTGCTCCACAAAATTTCACCAAAAAGTAAGTATTCATTACAACATTAAAAATAATCATTGGGTATGAAAACAGCTTTATTTATAGCCACTTCAGGTAGGTGAGCAGCTGCTTGGTGAGCCAGGTTTTCAGAAGTGAAGACGAAAATCCCCTCACAGCACACAGGAGTGATTTCTCAGCTCAGACATCTGGTATGAAATAATAAAAACTTATTGACGGGCTGCAGTCTGCAGAGATCCTGCGTCATATCAGAGGTAGCTCACTCTGACTGGCTGATATCTGATTTTTAATTCAAGGCCAATATTGGCAAATCCATATATCAGTCTGAGCCAAACACGTAGCCACATGTGCACACAGGCTCGGGTGGGGGGCATTCACACACACACACACACACACACAGATGGGGAGCAGATTTTGTTGTTTTGTCTCCGAAAGAAGGAGCTGCGAGGCTCCACATGGAACTGTCAATGAATACGAACTCAAAGACGAGGACTCGCTGTCGGATTCCCTTTGCATGCTGGGAAAGAAAGATTGAAGCACAGAGAAAAAGAGAGAGGGGGAGGAGGGGACAAATGAAGGCTCAGAAGGGAGGACGGAAAGAGAGAGAGAGAGGGTGAGGGGATGAATAAAGAAAAAGTGAGAAATGGAAGGAGAAGTATGGAGGGGAGGAAGATGAAGAGGAGGAAGAGGAGGAAGAGGCAGTGTGGCGTCTTTGGAGACTTGCTGTCAAACCTCTCCAGGAATGTGAGCAGAAACAGAAACAGCTTCACCCACACACACACACACACACACACGTCCCAACAGCAGGTCCTTGCAAATTGACGCCTATTGAAGTCTCTGCACAAACATCACTAAGCAGTACTCCCACAAGGCTTTGCTTCAGCCCAGACATCACCTTAGCAAGACTGAAATGCTGAAAATCCACTGAATTGATGGGCAAAGAGCGTTCAATATCAAAACAGCAGGATGTCCAGAGGAGCTAAAAACTGCCACCAGGGCAAACACGCACACGCACAGTAGATATATGACCTGCTCACCGGCAGCTTTCAAAGTGTTGCCATTGCCTAGCAACTTCTTTGAAAGGGATTATCATTGCACAAACATACACTGGTCTGATGTTGGTCACAACCCCACATTGTTTGTTTTTATTTAGAGTGAGAAAGACTACCTTCACTCTCACTTTTTCTTTTTCTTTCTTTTTTTCAAGTTTACTTGATGGGCCCAGCACTGACCCCCCCCCCAAATATGGTCAAATATCGACACAGTGTACTTAGTAATAACATTAACAAGGCCTCCGTGATCCAGCATGCGCAACACAAGGCCCTGAAAGTAGAACCCTTTAATCCACCTTATTTTGGAACGCGAAGTAAACAGCTGGTCGAACTTCCATTTTTTGTGCCNNTACTTCCGTTTGATTGTTTCCGTCAACAGATCTAACTACCTTAATTAGCATATTTAACAATTCCGGTTTTCCTTGAAGCCATAGTTGTCCAAAAAGTTGTTGTCTTAGCTTCTGCTGTGCTGAAAAGTGAGTCCGGAGGTGCCTGACCGGAAGTCTTGCACAAAAACCCGGAAACTGCGTCCGTATTTGCGTTCCAAAATAAGGTGGATAGAATGCAGCATTAATGTTATAAGTCACAGCTGTGCTTTTCAACTAATGTCAAGTCAATACGTCTGCTGGTTTGTTGGATGGCGCCAATACTTAACCTAAAGTGAACTAGACCTCCATAAAACCTGAGGGGATAAATATTCGCTTTGGAGGTACCAAGATGGATTATTTCTTGTGATGATAGAAAACTGAATGCTTCATTCAATTTTCCACAAGGCTTTCACTTGGAAATGAGGAGTCTTAATAACAGTCACTTCACACTGATGAACTGATTTATGGGCCTCCTGACCTCTACCTGTGCCCGGTAGGCCTGCTGGTTTATCCATCCACACACCACTTCTAACCCCTTAAAACATGTTTCATACGATCGCATCTTCAGGTAAAGGTGTGATAGTGATCACAACACACGTGCCCAACCAATAACGAGCAACCCTCATCAGCAGACTGGAGCTCTGTCTGAAGTCACTCCATTGTTCTCTCATTCACTACTCTCTTCTGTGTATAATAGACAATCCATAGTTTACTTTCAGACACTTATGAATCATTTTGGATCATCAGGTGTGGTGTTACACAGCAATTATTGTCGCATCTATAAAAAGCGACACATTGCATTGTGGTATTGTGAGCAAAAAGTGGTGTGCATGCTGTTTACACTACATTTTTTAATTCCATTGTGGGGATTTTTGAAGGCACCATATAGTGCAAAAAATGTCCCTCTTTGATTTGATAAGAAATTGAAAGTGTTTGCCTGTTGCTGCTTTTTCTTGTTTGGGTGGCACCTTTGCACAACTACAATAAATGTCACAGTGTAAGTAGGGTCACTTTTGTTTCCTAATGTAACTGATTAAAATCATTTTGAGTTGAAGACTAAAACCTGCGACACCATCACTGATCTGATTCTGACCCTCTTCAAAGATAATTAATGAGACTGGTTTCAGGGAGGGGTGTATTTTTGTTTCATCTTTTGTTTTCCCCTGATGAATTTTATCGGGTAGAATTTGTTTATTGCTCGCCGTTCTGAGGCAGAAAATAAAAGCTAATATGCAGAAAATCACTCAGAGTGGTCTCATGGCCACCTTTAACATTTTCAGAAGCACAATAACACACTAATACATCATAGTAAGATGGGACACACACACACACACACACAGACTGATGTGCCAGCTGCTAGCAGGGTGGGCAGTGCAGGGCCATTAGCCTAACACTTAGACACACACCATGTCTTTCATTGGCCGTGAATGACAGATACCGCTCTGTGTGTGTGTGTGTGTATGTGTGGTCATCGGTGAGACCAACAACCACCATAAAGCCATGGTTTCAATAACACATTTTCCTAAAATAACACACACGGGGCTCTTCAACAACCCACAGCAGCTCAGCGTGTGTGTAGAGGGGTTGTGTGTGTGTGTTGGTTATAGCCACTGAGGGGGCCATAACAGTCTCAGTGCCTCGGCACCGTGAGTAAACTGTGTAGAAGTGTAGCCAAACAAGCATACACACAAATACACACACCTACACACACAGAGAGAGTAGATATATGACCTCAGGGTTGGGTATGAAGGGCTGGCCAGGGTGATGTATAGGCCAAGGCCTTGTCCATAGATCTAATAGATACAATGGACTGGACCTTGGAGCACACACACACACACACACACACACACACACATTTTGTAGCTAAGGCAGAGGGCTGGGTGATGAAGGCTGATGATCTCCCTCTCTACACACAGACACACACACACACACACACACACATATACAGTATATATTTATACATTTATTATACATATTTCTACATCGTATGTCAGTCATATGGCGCGCTGACTTGTTGTACCATGCTGTAACTGTCTGTAACTGGTGTATAACTGGTTGTTTTTCAGCGATGTGCAGCATCATCGACTCCTCTCGCTCCAGGCGAGCCATCTGCTGGAGCTGACATGTGATAACCAGGCAGATAATCCACTCCTCAGTCTTTTCCCTATAGTTTGAGCAGCACATTTCAAATGGTACAGACAGCTGTAGGTGGCCACTGTAAAAAAAAAGCCTTATTTATTGTTGCATTACTTGACAATACTGTCTAAAGGGAGTCTGTTATTTACTGTCGCCAAATACCTAGGTTCTTACCAAGCAAATCTACTGGTCTACATTCTTGTTATTCTTACAGAATATTCTCAAATAGTGTTTGATTTATCTCAACTGAAGATAAAATCAGGACCTTATTTGAAACAGGCATAAATAAGGTCTTTATTCCTAATTTCCCCTGTTAAGTGTATTCTATCACGTTTTAGTGAGAAACTGTTTTAATTCACTGTTGATGCTGTTTTCTGTTAATACTCAATCCAACACTTCCTTTGTGTTTACCTGCAGTCTTTATAAATTCATTATGATGTACATTTCCACAGCACTTATTCCACTCATTCACGTATTCAGTACAACAACAGAGTCACAGTACTCAAATTCTCTTCTTTAACAAAATATCCTTTTCATTCGATAATCAGTTCCAGTAGCTTCTATTTTGCTGTTC
The DNA here is from genome assembly GCA_003416845.1 of Oplegnathus fasciatus. Lineage (NCBI taxonomy): Eukaryota > Metazoa > Chordata > Actinopteri > Centrarchiformes > Oplegnathidae > Oplegnathus > Oplegnathus fasciatus. The sequence goes on from NTHP01000169.1 coordinate 326,530, forward strand.
AGCTGCTGTCAATGACGACACTTTGGTACAGATTTTTCACATTAAAGGCCTTCCAATGATTCAAAGGGCATGGTACCTCCTATTCCTGGTAGGCTTTTATTTTGAAACATCTGCTTGAAATGCCGAGTTTCAAGCAGGTCGAAAAAATTCCACACGAATAATATTAGGCAAAAATCTGCTTTGTTTCCTCTCTAAACACATCTTCACAGTGCCACACGGTCTCTTGAGGTTGGGGTAGGTGGATGTGCAAAGCGCCAGACTTCAACCTTGTTTGTACCTCATTTCCTAACCAGAACCATCCAGTTTTCGTTGCCTAAACAGTAATGAAACCTTTACAGTGGAGCCGGCAGATCAGAAAATGCTCATATAAATCATTTTTGTAACAGAAAAATGCTTGTTTTGCTACATGTGACAAATCACTACAGCTTAATATCAGGTTTTCACTTGCTTTAAAGAAATACAATTCTAAGACTAGAATGATATGACTTGTTAAGACAGACATGCGTCGCAGTAGCTGACGGTCTTTCATTTTCTTTCTTTCTTGCTCTCTATTGAACTTCTTTCTTTCTTTAAATCTCGGATGGCAGAATGCAATCTTCCCTTAATGATCTGCTGGATAGTGCAATTAGAAGAGGTCTCTGGATGCTGAACACCACCCGCACATATGTGGTTGTGTGTGAGCATGTATGTGTGTCGGGGGTGTAGGTAGGATGTAGGATGTAGGATGTGTACATGATGGATGGACACAGTGTATTTCTCAGGGTAGCCAAGTAATAATAATAATAATAATAATAATAATAATAATAATAATAATAATAATAATGTAGCTTAATTGATCATGGTTGTTAACCTGTGGGTTTCAGTCTCATAGTAACACAAAGCAAGAGAGAAGACAATACAAAGCAGCAGACAGTTTCATATGCACCACTGTGTGTGTGTGTGTGTGTGTGTGTGTGTGTGTTCTCTTCTGTGAGCACTAAATGTGTCCTTGGTAACCTTACCAGCTGTCGGCCCATCAGAGCACCTGTTCCATTTCCTGTACCATGACACTGATGCGACACACACAAAAGTCCACATACACATCTACACGCACAAAGCCAGCGTGTCACTTCTACATAAAAATGAAATGGCAAACGATGATGACTTCCACTCTACACAATACACGGACCACTGTGTTCAGCTAAATGACCTCTTGAATACAGATACTCACATACACACTTTTTCCCAGTACTGTCCATCAGCTCTGCAGATAATATCCCTCTTGAGCCATTCAGTCACATATTGAATATTAAAAAAGTAAGAAATGCTACCAGGGGCTTGACAGTTGTTCTCGGTTCAAATTCAATTTTCTTCACCAATTTCTGAACACAGTGTGACTGGTTTTGTTTACAGTAATGCCCTGCTTATTTCCACTTGATTCAGTGCCTCATCTAGAAATGAGTCCAACATCACTCAGCACGTTGAAAGAAATACATTTTGTTCATGAAAATAATAAGAACAAGTCAAACTGTGTAGGGAATAAGAGAATTTAATCAACCTTGCTGGTGGATTTATTCACGTCCTCGCTGTGAGTTATGATGCAATTTTTATTTATTTTCCACAAAAGCAGATTACTCAATTTTACAGTGGATAATGTTTGCACACATGTGTGTCACTGTGTTTCAAGAGTATGTTATGTAGGACTTGGCCACAGTCCTGTGACGGTGGTTGACAGGCAGGAGAGGAGTCACCCACTGACTGCCCAGCACACATTTACACTGGCTTAGCCTGTTTATCAAGCAGAAACTATGACGTACCAGCAGACACACAAATACACATATTCAAAGACACACACACCGGATGACAAAAACTGTTAGCCGTCCTGCTGATCTGATGCAAAAGCAATCCCAATGATGGACATAATCCCTTTTAGAGAAAGGGAGAGGGAGGGAGGGATGTAACACTAGCTGACAGCGAACTTGCCTCAACAAGGGGGAACGACCACAGGAGCCGCAGTTGAGGGAATACCACAGCCATGACAATAAATGATGGCTTTAATGAAAAATGGATGGAGTTTTATTGGCCTGGAAGATGCTACTGTACATACACATGGAGGCTGAGCGGGAAAGTCCCACCGGTGGAGTAGACATGGCTACCCTGAAAATAAAAGCATATAGCGTGTGTGTTTGTTAATGTGTTGACGTCCAGCTGGGGCATTTGGACACCTCTGCTGTTAACAGAATGGAAAATGGTCCAAATTGAATTTGTAACATTTGTATCACACCCTGCCCAGTCTGCTTTTATGTGTGCATTGGTGTATGTGCTGTCTTTAAAGGTCACTGATTGCAGTGATTTGGCCAGTCAGGTACGCCTAATGCAGTCTAATTCAACAATCCTGGAATAAACCCTACGTTCACGAAGGTTATAATATTCAGTATATAATGTTGCGTTATACTGACAGGCGTTTCTACTCTTTTGTCCGTCCTGTTTCTATCAATAAAGCTAGGCTAAATAACAGAAAGACCTCTGAGTATAATGTAATACAGTTCAACAGCACCGCAAACTACATCCTCCAAAATGACCATAGTTGAATCAACACCTCTCTAAAACTGCTTCAACAAAAACTGAACATTATAACCTTCATGAAGGAGGGATTTATTCCAGGACTGTTGTATTAGATGATATTCTGAGCAGTAATTAAATAGAGAAGCAAACTAAAAGCTGCATAACCCTACTTTCACACTATTCAAACATAAACTAAATTGAACTTTGACCCCAAATCACATTCTGGGAGAGGCAGGAGTTATTACAGTGACAATATTATTCTGAAGAAAGGAGAAAACATGTTTTTATGTATTTCTAAATCCCCACAGCTGTGCTATACAGAGTACTACATGAAAAGTCAAGACTGTCTTATGGCATGACCGTCATTTCCGTCACCTATGCCGTCCACACACCATCAAACTTTGAAATGCTGTTGCGCTGTGTTTGAGCTGCTGTCCTTGCCCTCGGTTCAAAAACATACAGTATTAACAATAATATAGCTCACGCAACTCAGTATGAAAAGGCAGACAGTCCTAATGGGGAGTATGAGGGCTAAAAACAGGGTGTTGAATGCATTATGCCCAAACCTTTCAAACCCAGCACCAAGTTATTTTCATATACTTTTATACTATGAACTTGCGTCTCTGTTTACTGATATAGTTATTTTATACCGTGGTCAGAGAAGATACTTGCTTTTCATTGTTTTTGGTTGGCTGTCCATTAAAAACAGTTTAACCACTGATTTGCTCAATTATGTAACTGCAGGGAACTATGACAGCAATACTGATGCTTCATGCTACACTTACTGTTCATTCTAATTAGTGAAACTAACCATTAACACGGACGACATTTGTTTTTGTTTCTCTTAAACAGTGCAGGTGTCTGGATGAACTGGGAAAACGTGGAGAACGTTATGGCTGAAATTTCTTATTTTATTTTTATTATTCTTTATTTTTGACTTTTGATTTTTCCATCAAACTGCAGCAAAGATGACATCTAGTGCCTCGCCTGTGCAAAATCTCACCTCCACCACCGCCAGCATTACACAGTGGTCAGTTGTTATGTTGATTTGGGTACAGTTTATAATTGTTTGATCATATAATACACGGGTTTGCAATATATATGATATTCAATATATTCTTCAATATGCAATTGAAAAGTTTGTATTTTGAATGGAAAATCATCATTTTCCATACTTCTCAATTGGTGATAAAGTGCAATAAAGGCCATTAATAACTTATATTTAGTTCTTGTTGAGTTACTATCTGTGTTGACCCTTCAGCCATTTTTGGAGTGATAGCAGGTTCCAGGTTTCCACTTTGATTTAGTTTAGTGAGGTGACTGCTCACATTTGGGTCACATTATACCTTTAACTTCAACTAATTCTGATGTTAAAGGTATAACATCTAATACATCTCACCCTTCAAGTATGCAGTATTTAGGGCCCTGCAGTGCTCTGTGATGTATTCTGTTCTGTACATGCATCGCCTATCTTCTGCTGTTGGAATTGTCTGCAGTATATCTCTCCTCTGTTTTCTTGTCAGAATACAAAAGGACAGTGAGAGGAGAGAACATAAATGGAAAGGAAAGGCAGTGTCTATTAGTCTAGATTCTTACAACATGAACTCTTTCAGGAGATAACATGAAATCGAATGGGAGACTGCAGTGCTGCCTCTTTTCCAAATGAAATGTTCTAGATATGTGGTATGTCTGCGTGTGTGTGTGTGCGCGCTTGTGTGTGCGTGGGTGTGTGCCTTCAGACGAAAGGTTAATTGGATGGCTGCTGTTGTCCCAGAGACAGAGACAACAGGATTTGTAATAGCTGTGACATTCCTGCCTGCTCCCCTGCACACTCCAGGCAATGGTGTGAGAGCCGTGTGGGTGGATGTGCGGGGAAAAGTAGAGGGAGGTGTTGTGCTTTGACGTCCCTGTATAAAGTCTACTTTGTTTTCACTTGGAGAGAAAGTCAGACGGAAAGAGGAAAAGTTAGAGGATTCGGCATCGTTTCCATTAGGTCCTTGTTGAAATGCCATGTCTGAAACTCTTGGTCGTCCTTTATAGCCCAGCTGATGGACTGTGAAATACTGCTCATGTTTGTACTAGTCTCTCCCTCGGGGACATTGGAGGATTTCTCTACAATTCCTCACAGTACTAGAATCCAACAACACACTGTATTTTATTATGTGTAAATATTATATAATATTTACACATAATAAAATACATAATAAAATAATATATATATAATATATAGCCTATATTTATGTATATTATTTATTACGCTTTAAAGTTAATCTGGAAAGTAACCAAAAGCTATCAGATACAGGCCGTGTAAGTAAAAGTACTTATTTTTTTAAATATAAAAGATTCAAAGTCAAACAAAATTGTTTCTTCCATACGTGGATATTCTTTAGAATGACATTTGATTACATATCGTCTTGACTAGTAATGGCTGTTTCCTTCTGCAGTTTGTTTGAGGGAAAAAAATCCCCCCATTGTTAGTTAGAAGGGATGGTGATTGTAAGCCTTAGTAATAGATAACATAATTGGGACATTGCTAGTTACAGATTGAGACATTTTGCTGACAATGTGAGATGTGTCAGAAAAATAAAAATGGGAATTTTATTAGCTGTTTTCACATTGACCTGATAGGATTCTGGGCCAACAACAGATATATCCCTACACCAGTCAAACAAAAACGCATTACAGGTGAGAAAATGCTGAAAGTAGCTCTCCAAGCTCTGATGCTGAAGCAAAGTGTGCAGCCATGTTCAATATTTCAACACACACACACACACACACACAAACACACATCCCTCTTGTGGGCTCAGGTGATGCGAGTGCAGGTGCCGTGAGCCATCAGCTTACTGAGTGCACTACAAGATAGCCATATATAGACACACACACGCACGCGCGCATGAATGTTGCATTGGTGTGAACAGACTAGAGAGGGCTCCCAGATAAAATGAGTCTGTGCTCATCTAATAATGATGCAGCCTGAGAAAATCGGACCTGATAGAAGCTTTCATCACCCGCACATGTATAATCTACACAGAGAGGGAGAAAGAGTGACAAAGAGACAATGGTGGAGTAAGAGAGTGACAAAGAAGAGGTACAGATAAAAGTATTTTACAGTTTATATCCCCTCCACATATGTTCAAATACACAGTATGCTGCTCAATGCTATATGGTGGATATATTTTATAAGTAGCAATCTACAGTCATTAATAACCCCCCCCCCCAAAGATGTCACACACAGTATATATCCTTTCATCTGCTTATATCTATTGGTGAATTCAACAGGTGATCAGAGGCTTTACCTGCCTGCATTCATTTCTAGAAAGCGTAACAGATCCCCACAATGCAGTGCTCACTGCTTTTAAAGGGACTGAAGAGAGGTGATTTGCTTTGCTGTGACGGTGCCCAGAATACACTCAAGGGAATGCTACCAAGTGCGAAACGAGGGTCCCACAGAGGCAGCAAAAAGCATGTGTAGGCTACTTTTCGTAGCCTTGTTAGCTCGAGTACTTGTACGTGTGGGAAAGCTCAACTGTCCTTGAAGCAGGATTATTTGATCTTTTGGTCACTTAGGGTAGCTGAGCCAAGCTGTAAACACAGAAGTGACATATTATCACCTCATAAAGTTGCTACAGGTTCGCAAACAGTTGTCTATTTATACATTAAGCAGATACAGAGCAACATTAGCGTTCATTTGGAGTCGTGTCTCGGGCCTCTGGCCGATATTCACTCTTCTTCTAGCTCTGTCTTGGTTTCCACCAGCTCCTGAGGGAAATATCTGGCTAAAATCCTAATCTAAATGTTCACCAGCTAGTTGCTAACTCTGTCTGTTGCTTGGCAGGTAGTGTACCTCATTACTGTGACAGTATGTTATATACATGTACATGTATATATGCTGTATATATGTGTGTAATTTGTCAGTGTAAAACTTATAAATATAAGAATAAAACTAATTATGAGGAAAACATACGGGGACTAAAGACTCAGCTGACTTAGTTGTTAGTTGCTCCCTCTAAAATGGCATTGTGTGAAATTGTCCATGAATGCAAACAGATTCTGGAAGCCATATGGATCCTTTTTTACTAAATGAGCTTTATCACCTCTATTTTACTATTTAATTATCACAAAAGTCTCCCTCATGCTGTTATTGCTGTTATTTTTGGTGTGGCCTAGTAAAAAAGACTTCCTCTAACTCTGTGTTTAATCTCATAATGAGGAGGCCCAAACAAAAGTTGTTGTATTAAAAACTCAAGAAATGTACAAGAATCATGTCATACCAGAATACACCCACATTAATAAAAGCTAATGAAATAAAATAACATTGAGTCGGAGCTAAAGCGAATGATGGTCGGCTGGCAGTAAGTAATGCTAGCTTGGCTACCTGCTTTGGCCACACATGACAGTCTTGCATGTTGTAGCCGTCTCTTGAGAATCCCCCATATTATACCACACACCTACAGTAAGGATACTTCCCAATCCTACCACAGCTAAACTACACACTGCTGGTCACAAAATGCTGTGCCTGCACATAACTTAGCATGATGTACACACACAATTTAGAGGTGGTCCAAGTTTATCTGGCTTTTATTATCATATCTCTAATTATAGATACTTATACCTACTTGTGCTCTGTACTGTGCAAAGTCTTATGTAATATTACTCTGTGAGGACTGTATTTATACAAATAACAACTGCTCCCAGCTGCTCTTTGTCCTTCTTCCATTTTTCTTGGAGCTGATGAGAAAGGTAATAAGTCCGGTGGAGTCTGACTGCAGTGTATGGTAATGTGCATTGGAATGGTATGCAAATAAAATTTGCAAGAATTTGCATTTAAATCCCTTTGCTAATGGACGACATTGTTACTTGCATAAGTGTTGCAAAATACTTTACAAACGGCATAATCAAACCAAAGATTGTAAAAGCATGGCATTAAGAGACATGGAAAATATAGTAAGGAATTCAGGCTGTTTTAAAAGAAAGTAGATTTTATATGTATCGCTAACACCCACTGCAAAGGGTACCTGTTAACTTTCCATCCATCAAAACCAACAAAACCATGTTCCTTGCAAGAACTTGAGTGTTAGTGACTCTGTTCAGGAAATGAATGCAGACAAAGGTATGCGCAAAATGCTGTGTGCCAGTGTGTCAGCACACCACGCGACAATGACCAACTGAAAAAGCAACAATGTGCTAATGATGGGACGGACTTTAAAAACATTTGCAAAGGTTAGTTAATGGTGTAATGTTGCTGATATTATGATATATGGCATCCTCCTGGTGAATGTGTGGACAGCGTGATCCTTCACTTTAGGTGTGTAGTCATGAGGCTATGCTCAATGCAGGATCTGTCTGTTTTTACTGTTTTTATATCATCTATATTACGGATTTCTTGAACCTGTGTGAACCTTTTGCAGGGAGACTGAGCGAGACAGCAGTGGTTAAAGCTTTCAAATGTGTGTGTGCATACCACAGGGGAGAAACCTGCAGGTCGATGGTTGCTCACACTATGATCACTCACACACACATACACACTCACGACCTCTGGCTGAAAGTTGCCATGTGGAAGTCCTTTCAGGTCAGTAACTTCAAGTCTGCTGAAACACGCACACATTTTTTGTTGTCCTCCTTCCACCTATGTCTTCCCTCCATTTTCTTGCCTCTTTCTTTTCTCCACCTCCATCAGCTTCTCCGACACGCCTTTGTCTCCTCTTTCTGCTATCTGGTAATTCAGCACCCCCACCTGTTATAAGGCTACAGATTATCGTTAGCAGTGCCCAAAATTTACATTAAAAACAGCAAATAAACCTTATTTTGGCTAATGGAAGCTAATTTTACCTCTGCTACAACTCTTCCTCTCCATGCCTTTATTTCCCCCTCCTCCTTTCTCTCTGCTCTGTGATCGGAGAAGCTGAAGGCACAGATCACCTCACAGCACCATAACCGTTGTGACAACCCAGCGTCACAGCGGCCGGCCTACCGCAGAGGAGGAGAAGGGAGGACTGATAAAGAAGGAAAACACAGACAGAAATGTCAGCTCACTCTGGTTTGTGTCATTGTGTTTTATATATATTCTGTTGCATTTTGTCTGCTATTAACTTTCTTCCCCCCTCACTGTCTGGCTTGTTGAAGTCAGCCTTGTAGCACTCCTTTAAAACACAACTGAAATGATTAGTTAATATCACTTTGATAGATGGAGACATCTTTCTGATAACGCTCAATGCCGTGCTAAATCTTGATTCTTTTCATGCTATTAAATAATGCAACATTTCATAATGATGACTTTTAGTCATTGTGTTTTCTCTCCAGGGTGAAAAAGCCTCTGAAACAACACCACACCATCTGGCACTCAAACTCCCAAAACCACTGAAACCACTAATAATAATAATAATAATTCTGTGTGGAGTCCAATCAAAATGTGGAAACAGCATGAATACTTTTATGGTCGTCATGTGTGGTACTAATCAAAGGGACAATAAATATGTAATGGAAAAAAAGTGCAAAAATGTGAGCTCCATTCAGCCAGTGTGTAACTGCTGTCTTTTCTCTCTTTAACTGCTCTCTCCATACAACATTGATGGTTCTGCTTAATGAGGCCATAGTGGCTTGGATATGGAGCGTCTGCTTATTTACACCACACATGATGATTCTCTAACGTGAACTCTTCAGAAGCCCATTTTTGTCCTTTATGTTTTCTTTCAGCTGCATTGATTTTAGTTGCTTTATGGTTGTGAATGTCATACAAAGACCGAACTTCTAGTTTCTTTGACTTTACCTCTGATTTTATCCACATTTAAAAAAATAACGTGGTATTTAAAATATTTTTTTTACATGAGAAAGTCACCATATTTGTTACCTTTTGAGGTCTCCCATATGCCAATATGCCATATGTCAGTACAGTATAAATTTATAAAAATGCATGCATATGGAACTAAATGATCAAGTACACTTGTATTCTGTAATGAAACATAAGCAACATTCCATGTAAGTAATGCTATAAGCAACCACTTTTCTTCACTGTGGGTTGTAGCACATTTTGAAGGGGTCACCAAGGGTCAGCAATAAAAAAACAGATGTTTTCAACTATAAATGCATTTCACCCTGCCGCCCACAAATGCAACTGGGCATTCATACCGTAAACAGCTGTGCGTAAATAAAGAACNNAAAAAAAAAAACAACAACAAAAAAGGAAAAATGTAAGGTGCTGTGTTGATGAGGCGTGTTGTTTCAAGTGCTGGCGAAATGAGGAAACACAATCCAGGAAGCCTGGTTTGGGTAACAGATACATGAGTGTGAAGGCTCATCAGATGCCCAAGTACCACAGGACAGGATTTTTTGTAGAGTAATGGCAATAATTACTCTATTCTCTGCCATAGCACAGGCCAGTTAAACAGCAAGCTCTAGTTTACAGCAGACGACATGTTTCATATTCTAGAGTCTGTAAAACTTTGTGTGTCACAGAATTTCACTCCCAGGTTTTCTGTATGAAGTTATGCTAATGTTCTGTAACTGAACTTTTTAAAAATTGTGGTTAAAGGTGTATGACGAAAATTCATTTCCCCATGGATACATTTGGCAAAGTTGATCAATTTCAACCAAATCAACATGTATTCAGCGACTTCTGCTCATAAGGCAGCTGAAAGACCACAAAACAGATGAATGTGGCTTAATGTTTTAGCAAGCAGCTGCCTACCTACACGTACAGCAGACACAAAGCAATATAAGGTTTACATTGGAGGCATAATTCTGGACATTCAGTCTTCTTTTAGCTCTGATTTGGTCTCCACCAACTCCTAACAAAAATATACTGCTTTTTAAGCTGCAAAACTTTCCTCAAGCTAGTTGTTTACTTCTGCACTCAGCTGTTTTGCGCCGGGCAAGACAGCATAAACTCTTGTTTGCTGAGAGCTAGCGACCTAACAACCCTTTCACATGACATTACACAAATCACGCGCCACCGAAATAAATAGACAAATACAGCGATGCCATACACTATGTTTGGTGAAGGTTCAGTTGCTAATGTTTGCCAACAAGCCTTTCCTAAGGCTGTGTTAGTTCACATCTCAACAAATAATTAATTAGGTTTATATGCCATGGCCACGACTGCACCATGGAACTGTACTGAATCTGTCTTTGCCATCAGTCACCAAAGGCAAGACACTTAGCCCCAGTTTGACTTCACAAACAGCCACTGCTGTGCCTTAAGAGAAAACAGGGTTTCTAGATAGCAGTTACACCGAAGGCACATCACACACACACTCACGCAAATCCAAAGCCGTCTTGTTAAGGCTAATCGTGTAAACACCATTTTGCCTCGCAAGCTACTGCCGTTGGGAGGTATGTTTTTTGTGAACGTAGCTTATTTGGAGTTCAAGGAAGAGGCAGCAAAGGGAGAGGGAACTGAAAAGCAGGAAGAATAAAGGGGCGAATAAAGAAACCTGAAGGAAAGGGATTGCAGACAGAGTGTAGGGAGGAGGAGGAGATAGAGGAGAAAGACATGCAGACATCCCAGATAAAGATGTTTAATTGACTGTCACTGGGCCTTGTGGTTGTACTGCAACTACTAATAGCCAGCTAGAGGCTACCGCGGACACACAGAGAGACTGGACTCTCCTCTCATTATCGCTGCTACCCTCGAGCTTTCGCTCTCGTTTCCTCTCCGTCTCCCACACAGTCTGCGTTTCAGCTCCATTTTGGTTTATTTGGTTTAACTTGCTGTTCTTTATTGGCACGAATGCTAGATGAATCCCACTGTCAAAGCATCCCGTAATGAATAGAAATCATAAAAATAACTAGCGCACAGCAATAAGCCGCACCAATATGACTGCAAGCTTGTATATGTGCGTGTGTATGTGTGCTGCAAGAGCTGTTAATGCTGCATCTAGGTTGCTGTGTATGAAATTCTGTGTGTATTGCATCAGTATTATGGGCCTCGTCTATTTGTCTATCTATGTTTGTGTGTGTGTGTGTCACGCTATTTTCTATTCAATTCACTGTGCTTTATTGGAATGAATGTTAGATGAAAGGCACTGCCAAAGCATCAAAATGCAATTAAATAAAAATAACAGAGAAATTAATTAGTAAATCAACTTCTGCGGGTATTATGTTATTGTGTGCGTGTGCTACAAATGATCTTATAGCCGTTACTGTAATCAGTTATGTTCATGTTTATGGGTTAATATTTCTTAAAAAAGAAAAAAATCCATCAGAAACATTTGGATGATGATTTGAAATGGCTAGAATAAATGTATCCACTTCCTTCTCTCCTCCTCCTCACCTCCTCCTAATCCCAACTCATCCCTCCTCACCTTCATCGTCACCCCTCCTCCTTTCATGTCCCTCCTGCCCTGTACACTCTAATAGGCTATTGATTTTCCATCTGCTCATGAAGCAGCCTCTACTTTTACCGTTCACTCACGATATTAGCTGTCCATTAACAGCAGCGAGCGGCTCTGCTTGCACGTCAGCAACTGGGCTCATACATACTCACACACCTTTGACACACACACACACACACACACACATACACAAAGGTCAGCTGTTTTAATCCTCTCCAGCACTCTGCCTTTTCTTACTTTCCTTTATAATTTTCCAGCTTACTGACATGATTGCCCAGTATTTGCAGTGATTGTGATTAATTGCAGGTCACAATTTCATCACTTAACTTCCGTCTGTACCCTCAGCCTGAAATACATCTTTCCCATGCAATAACAATCAACCTGCTGTTACAAATGTCAGCTGTGAGTCAAGTGTGCATCTCTGTTTTTTGTTAACAAATGTGATTCATACATTAGCTAAGATAATGGAACGACAACAACAGTCATATCAGTGCAGTAGCTGCATGTCAACATTAACATCAGCTACCTTTCAGTTGTAACTGACTTACAACCATAGGCACTGCTCCTTGCTTCCTTGCATTTGATAAGATAATAACTGTTGTTCACCACTGTGATGCCCGTCTGGTCTACTGACTTTCTCAACTGTTCTTCTGGGTCAGTGTTTCCCAAACCACTCCTGTCCCCCCGTAGCCCCCCTGTCCACCATGTTTTTCATCCCATCCAACCCTGCTCCACCTGAGAAACAGCCTTAGTTAACCTGGTGTGCTGAGTGCAGAGTTGCACTGATTTGAGCCAGTTCTGGTGAAGCAGGGTTGGATGGAAAACGTGCTGGACAAGGGGTGCGTGCTCTGTAGAGGTTTGGGAAGCACTATTCTAGGTTAGTCTGCTGTTGTGTGGGGTGAGGGAGACAGCGGGGCAGCAAATTTGCCTGAGATATTAACAGTAATTGGACAAAATCACCGGGGGGATGTAGTGGTAAAATAAAAGGTAAGTAACTATAAATATATAAACTATAAATGTCCAAATCCTGTCCGATCAGCGAGCTAAGGTTAGGTGGGCGGGCTGGCAAAGTTCTCTAGCAAATCAGTTCGGCATTTCGGTGACAGTACAGTCCTACTTTTAGCTAATTTAAAGTTTGGCTGTCAGTGCCAAAGCACGCTGTGGGAAATGAATGATGGGTTGGACTGAACCAACTCAAAGGGTGGTCCAAAAACAGTAAAATGATCACTGATATCAGCTGCTTAAATATAGTCACCTGATTGTGGGGACTGTATGATGATAAGTTTATTTTTAAAAAGGCAAAACCAGAGGCAAAACCAGAACTTTGCTCCCCCTAACTGAATAATGGGGATGCATTTGCTCCACTTGCTCCATTGCTCAGGCGCCTATCGCCATGGATACAGCTTTTGCAGTTCACGTGTTACTTCAAAAACCGAATGTGCACTGCTTGATTGCATTACATTTTATAGATGGCACTAAACTACCTGACCTTCACAGGTTCCTGCTGGTATTTTTCTTGTTAGCCAGTTATGTCATTTTAGTTGCAAAATTCTGCCAACAATGTGAGATGATATTGCATTTGTCTTGTTGTCTGTCACTCAGCTGACTTTCACTGCTGAACATTGGTTTAGTTTAAGGATCCAGCTGCATCTGCTGACAAAATATGCCAATTAACTTTGTCCACCTCTGACATAATGGTTCTTATTTTAATTACACATGAAATGGCATTATATTGCATTTAATTTTGTCTCATTTTTGTTTCTGAAGTTACATTTGTATATATTTAGTCATTGTTTTGGTGAGAGAAAAATGTCATCAATAAACATTTTGTCAGTGTGGCTACATCCTCTGTGTCGGTCGAGAAATTAACATGTCTGGTTGCAATACATACGTAGTAACCTGCAGCTAAAATGTACAGCCAGAGTAAGAGGCTAAAATATATTATTTTGATACAGGACAGAGGATTGGGTGTGTCTGCGTTGACTGTAATATTCAGTTCACTGTAAACAGATTTTGAAATTATAATAAAAATGATAAATGATTTTTGTGATGATGTGAGCTGTTAAAAGTCAAATGTCTCTCTCTCTCTCTCTATTTCACATCTGTAAACATGTCAGGATGTATTGTAGCAGCATACTTACTGTGTGTAAGGCCCTCATGTAAGGCGACATAGAACATGGGTGAGACAGATGACAGTAGGATGTCCGAGGGAGGTTAATGATATAGTGTTGAAGGTTTGTACAGTCAGAGGTTGTTTTGGCCATCTATCAGTCTGTCTCCACTGCCACTTATTTTCATTATCGTTTTGCAATTAGAGCTGTGCATCATGACGGATCCTGAAGTGGGATTCTGCAGTTAGAGCTGGACTGCAACTGATCGAGAGTCATTTTTCTTTACCTGTCTTACCATTCTTTCCTTTTTTTTTAAAAAAAATGCCCCTTTGCTTTCCTTTTCCTTCTATTTTTTTATCATTCATTTTCTTTCTGTCTCTTATAATTTCTCTGTTGTCCTTTCTCTTTCTGTTCACTTTATTTTCCTTACTTTTCTCTCGCTTCCTTATTTAAAGGTACTGTATGGAGTTTTTGACCACGAGTAGTGCTGTGAAGCAGTGTTTTGATGAGCAGATCTTTGTTTTTGTTGTATTTTGTGGCGCACATGCACACATTTGAGCACTTGGATTCTTGAATATGTTTCCATGCTATTCCACTGATCTGCACATGGTGGCAGTAAGAATTAGTGCCCAGAAATGTGTCAGCAAAAAGCGGGAATGAAGATGACTGCAGGTTTTAGAGTATTTTTAAAAAAATCAGATTTGCCTATGTTTTATGAGGGAACACATTCGTAATGTTTGTTAGGCCTCAAGGATACACACAATGAATTTTGGTGAGAAACATTGAGTGTAAACTCTACATGGAGTACCTTTAAGTTTAACTTACATTACCTTACCATACCTGTGTGTGTCTGCAGTGCAGATGTGTTTTAGCACTGAACCAACATTGGTGGCTAATTAGAGACTGACAGCTGTGATGGATTCACGATCTCATCTGATCTTTACTTACTGTTGGCGTTTGTCACCTCAGTTTCCTTTTTAGTGCACTACATATTAATGTGTAGACCAAATATTAATATCTGCTTGAAGTAGCACAAGGTTAATCAATGGTAATACATGCAGTATCTGGAGAACATAGGAATTGCAGAACCAGTGGGGCTAATTGAAGAAGCTGTTGTACAACAACTAAGTTCAAGAAAATATCAGTAGCACATGTTTTCACTGCAACAGAATTGGTTAAGATATTTAATATACTGAATCATTTGGTGGCTTTAATACTTTGTAGTTCTTTCTATTGTGTGGTCTCTCTTTCAGTCCTCACTCACTCTAATTTCTTTTCATGCATAACTCTCAGTGCATCTACGTCTCATTTGCCCTGTTGTCAGCCCATGGAAGTGAACAGTTGCTTTCTTCTTGAATAGGATCCCTGCAATCAGATGCTCTAAAAATAGGAGATTTGCCCAATTTCCTGCCACGTCACTTGGCGACATTGCCTCCTCTGTCTTCATCCCTGTCGTCTCATTTCCCTTTGCTCCGTTCCTCCATTACCTGCTTGGCGCTTCTGAGCTTTCTACTGACGATTAAAATCACACAATCCTTTCTGTATTTCAAAACGGGCAAAAGCAGCTAATTTGTGATCCCACACTCCCACGCTTTCAAATTTAAAAGTTTTTCACCTCCAACAGAAACATCCTGAAAAATAAAGGATCGGCACCTACATGGCGTTATTCTCATCTAACATTCAAGTGAGTAACATGCTTCACTGTAGTTTTTAAAATATCTGGCCCCCAGTAGATTGACAGGATTAAACAACAGCTTGATTTCTTTCAATTTTTCACAGTGACATGAAGAAATAATTCAACGAGCAGTGTTATAACAATGAAATAAATTTAACATACAATACGTTTAAAAATGTATGATCTTACCACTGCAATCTTACCACAAGGCCCATTTACTCATTTAATGTACCATCATAGCACGAATGTCACAAAGTGCATGTGAGGAGGACGGTAGACAGCAGCAGTATGGCAATATCTGATATGTTCTGGAGAAACCTTCGATCATATCACATAATTTTCATTTGATAAGTGAAAAAAAAAGTGCTCTGGTTCCACCGAAGTTTTAGCGAAACTCTTCACCACCTTCTCCTTCATCAGGTACTAAACACTAAATCAGTTGTGTCTCAATTCAGGGGCTGGGTCTGCCGAAGTCCACATTTCTAGACCCAGTACATCATAACAGGTCCTGTCCCAATTCAAATGCTCCTCTAAATGCAGGTGGGAATGCAGCCTTGCAGCCCTCAGAATCTCCCAATCCATTGTGCACTGGGCATTTGTTTAATCAAGGATCAGGCGATATTTAGCAACCCGTAAAGTCGTGAAATATCGTGTGACGCATCACATTTAATAGGTATTTGCAGTCATGTTGGGTGCACTCCAAAACCCAACCTACACGCAAATCAGAATGTGTGGCACATACACAAAATACCTCGTGTCCCAACAGCATCGTAAACACAAATAACCACATATTTCACATGGCTTGTCATAGCTGAATCCACATGGGAAAAGTACCGTTCTGTCGCTGCCAACACTTAAAGCTGTGAAAAGATAAAATTAAAGTTTACCAAAGCATCTCCGCTACATGCTGCTGTCTGACTAACAGTGGATAGAGACTCAGCATCATACCAGGAGACTTACACTCCCCTCCAAAAGTATTGGAACAGTGAGGCCGATTCCTGTATTTTTGCTGTAGACTGAAAACATTTGGGTTTGACATCAAAAGATGAATATGAGACAAGAGATCAACATTTCAGCTTTTATTTCCAG